>BHDV01065358.1:0-76828 GCA_005406045.1 Adoxophyes honmai
GGATCCTGTCAGGGATCATGTCTCGTCGCGTCAACAATAGGTAGAGCAGGCACAATTTTTCAAATTTCTTATGGACTCGTATTTAGGAAAACACCTCTCTATTTCTTCCGTGAGTGTCGTAGAAGGCGACTAAGGACATAGGTTAAGGTATATTTTAGGCGACAGACTAGCATCGTCGCACCTGCCAACTTAAAACTTAAAAAATATATCAGAAGTGGCCACAAAAACTGAAATAGTCATGGTTTTGTCTATGAAGCGTTTCGTGTTCTCTGCCTACCCCGTTTGGAAATATAGGCGTGATGTATATATTGTATTGTAATATGCACTAACATAGTCAAAAGCACTACTATTTTACGTTACATATTTTTAGCATATTTTTAATATCTTTAGTTAGGAAAGAATATATACCTATATGTACCCTAACCATTTTCCTTGCGCATACTATTATCATACCCACATCGTAGCTCTAAATACAATGCATTCCACGTTAAAATTTAGATGACCCTGGCAGTTGACATACCAACTATAGCAGATTGCAGTGTTGTGGAAATGCAAATATAACGATAAGTAATTTAATAAAGTTAGCCCAAGGCAAGTGTTAGGTCATAGCAAGCTAGTTGCGGGACAACGGTGTAATTTAATGCTCTTCGTTGCAGTCTCAGGCGACCCATTCTGTTGGAAACAACATACAGGCATTATCTGTTTTACAGCACCTTTTACGACGTATTGCCGATGCAGTTTGTGTTATGATCCTTGTTATTATTTTATCGATAAACGGAAGTTTGTACTTCCTTTTCAATAATGTCAAGTTGACGACGCTGAGGGCCGTAAATATTGTTACCTAACACTCTACATTTTAGTTTCAAATTTCTATCGATATATTTTGTTTATAACTTAATCGGTTCAAACATTTCAAAGCTAATTTGTAGCAAAGAGACAGACATAAAACGGGCCAAACTTGTTCTTTTTGCGTTGGAGATTGAAGATATCTTTTCAAGTATTCACAATAGCTAAATTTGTTCCTCAAATCAAAGCTGTCCCATCGACGTGGTAGAAAATCCATCAGTTAGCATAACGTCTTATCACATCGATGAACCTACATACAGTCAAGTTCATTAATATCTGAGCATAACCAAGGCATCAAATATATGTGTACACGGAAGGGTTCGTATATATCTGAGCAGATTAATGAATCAAAAATATCTACTCAAATTACCTGTCATATTGATCTGATCAAGTCTTTCAATAATATCTACACAACTGAAAACTCATAATTATCTGTACAAATGTTTTTCAAAACTATCTGAGCAACTGAAAGCTCATAAAAATCTGCGCAAGTGTTTTTTCAAATAGGTATAGATAATTATGAGTTTTCAATTGTGTAGATATTATTGAAAGATTTGCTCAGATCAATAAATATGACATGTAATTTGTGTAGATATTGCTCAGATATATACGAACCTTTCCGTGTACACATAATATATATTTGATACCTTGGTTATGCTCAGATATTAATGAACTTGACTGTACAATAAATATAGCAGAAAGAGTAATTTAATCGATGGTGATATTGGATATTCGACAAAAAAAAGAACTTTCAAACAACTTCTATTTCCAATATTTCAACAGAGTCGAAATAAAAAGCAGGTAAAAATACTTTTTAGATCAAATTTGGAAATGAACTGTCAAACCAGCAATCCTATTTCTCTACCTTTCAATAATTAGCTTAAAAGCTACAATGACATTTAAGATCCATTTCCAATTCACGCCGTCGCGAGGAAGCATCGATTAATACCAGCCACCGGATATTACTGGACAGCTGCGCCGCTACGAGCGGGAAATACTTGCTGGTATTTTATAGAGTATGAGTATTTCATACTTCATAAATACTTTTAGACTGAGTATGAAACAGTAATGTCGGAATATTGGTGTTTGACGGTGCGCAGTGGTGGTGTTAGTAGTCAATGATCGTACAATTTTTTTTTATATTTATCTTTCGATAGTTATTTAGGCCATTAAAAAATACTGAAGAAAAGTTGCCAGTATTTTCTGACCATTGGAAATATCATCTGTAAGACTAGTAACTCACTTTTGACTCTTCTAGTATAGCGTTTGCCTGGAAGCAATGGTAATCGCTTACCCGTTTGCCCATTAATACGGAAGACATGAATACACTTTACCATCTTTAAAGCCTCCACACTGAATCCCATTTACAGTAAAACAATCACGATCACTCTAACAGTGAAACCAAGAAATATAAAATGTAAACAAAGTTTCAATTTAACTGCTCGTAGTGAGTACATTGTAAACTTGTAAATAGAATGTCTTGCAAACTGGGGTGTGATAATTTATTATCCCGCTCGTTGGCACTGTGGAAGATTTTAATTAAAAACCAGCACCGAGGCATACAATACGCTAGCGGTGTGTCGTGTAAAAAATTATGACTTATGACAGTGCCAATTTTCGTGTACAACACGCCCTGTATTCATCCCATACTTGCAATTATGGTGCTACATTTTTGACAAAATGTTTCGATTTTGGTTACAGTGTTAAGAAAAGGTGGCAGTTACAGTATACTGTGGGATATTTTTAAATCATCTTTTTTGTGTGGTGTCGGGTTAGAATAATACCTTCCTAATTCTTCCGTAGATTTTGTAGGAGGCATCTAAGGAAATAAGTTTAGGTATGATTTAGGCCACAGGGTAGCAACCTGTTACTATTATACCACTAACCTACATCAGATCTATTTTTAATCCTAAAATTATGCTAAAAGTGGCGAAACATGAAATATTCATAGTCTCATCTATGTTACGTTGCATGTACTCTGCCTACGCGATTTTGGTAATAACATGAATGCATTGAGTTCTAAATAACAACTATTTTAATAATACAAGTAAATTAAAAAAAGAAAAACGTATTATTCGCTTATCCCTCGTCCTGTGAGGCAAAAGTTCCAAGTTCTAAATTACCATAAACTATTGGATGTAACTGACAGAAGCAATTTAGACTTAGGTCCGTTGGTAATACAGTCGCTTAGAGCTAAAGTTCGACCGTCAAGCCGTCCGCTATTGGGTTAGGAGTTGCACAACTTTGAAGTTACGTGGTATAGGGTTGTTATTGAGCTCTAGAAGGTTTAGGATTTATTTTACTTGCGTATAAAAATATATTTATAATGTATGCCAAAAAGTAATAAAATATATTTATAATACATACATACATACATATATCCTCACGCCTGTATTCCCAAGAGGGGTAGGGAGAGCACATGAATTCAAAAATTCAGTGCCACGTTTAGCGATTTCAGGGTAACCCAGATGGTTAAACGTGATATTGCAGTGACAGGTTGCTAGCCCATCGCCCACAATACACTAACCCTTTCCCAGAGTCGACTCTTACGACACCCACGGGAAGAAAGGGGGAGGTGCTATTCTAACCCGGCACCACACGTAAAAAATAATTATAATGTATGCCAAAAAGTAATAACATATATTTATAATGTATGCCAAAAAGTAATAAAATATATTTTTAATGTACTATCTGTTGTTTTAGCGGCAATATAAACACACAAATCCTGTGAAAAATTCAAGTCTAGCTAGCACGGTTCGTGAGATACAGCTTGGCGACAGACGGACCGACGGACGGAGAGCGAAGTCTCAGTAAGAGGGTCCCGTTTTCACTTTTTGCGTACGGAACCCTAAAGATCTCACATTGATTATCAATCTTGATCGCGTCGCTACTACCAAATGGGATAGGCAAAGCACACAAAACGTTACATAGATAAAATTATGACTATCTCACGTTTCGTGGCCACTTATGGTTTTAGATATTTAATTAAACCGTATAACAGTGACTGATTGCTAGCTCGTCGCGAGAAACATACTCTTACATATCCCCGAAAGAAATTGAAATAACTCTACGCTTGATGGTTAAATGGCTTGGCCATTTTCAATCGCCGTTGTGAGTGAGATTTGAACTCTGACTATTGAAGCAAAATTTGCTTACTGAGTTTGTTTTTTCGCTTTTTTAATGCCTACAGCAAATAACGTAATTACAACGTGTTAACCGTAAACCTAGGCGTGTTATTTACGGCAAAGCAACTGTCAAAAGGAATGAAGTATCGGATGATAAAAGTCTTTAGATCGCAGTGTACACGCTGGCTCTGTCACAGGGCCCGTAATACAGATTTATCGTTCTCTAAGTTGTGGTCCAATGGATAAGAGCAGGCGAGGAAATACTCGCGACTACGTGCAAACGCGAAAAATTGAGGATGTTAGTGCGACAAGGAAAAGATGAACTACTATTGGATTATCAATCATTTTACTTTTTTATTACTTACTGTTTTGGGGTTTTTAGTTAATCATACTAGTATTATGTTTAAAAGGAAATGATTCCAACAGTGACTATTGAATATAAATATACTTTGAAACAGTAGGCTTAGCACGACAACACTCTAGTCGCGTCGCGCGCGGGATAGTCTACCCGTCACTTTCTGACGTCTCTAGTATGACAGTGATAGGTAGGTTAGTATATATAGGTAGGGTAGTAGTATATTCTCCTTCATTTATCTAATTTTTATGTCTTATTTACTGCTATTTTATTTTTAAACTTTAATCGCTTCTCGCCTTTTACCTGTACCAAAGCAGATCTGTTTCATATCAAATTATGCTATGATTTATTTAGGTCATGTACACAACAGTCTTGTTTGTGCGACCAAATTACGACTGCCGTCAAATTCTGCAGAAGCACGTCATTATTTATACTTTTACATACAAATTACTACCTTCCACCCTTGCTGCAATTCGTTACAGGTATGAATGAAAGAAAATAAGCTATTATTATGCCATAGGGTAGGTTTGATAGATTACCGCGTCAAGTTGATTGTTTACCCCGCCAGGTAAACAGAACCTGCTGTTTTGAATATTACCCAATAATAATTTATGTACAGTGGGTTATAATAGAAATAGCAAAAATTGTATCCATTCTTCTATCAATATTTAGTGCATTTTATTATTAGGTATATACCAAAAGTAGTCTTACAAGTACAAATAGATAGTAAGTCTATAATGTACAAAGAATTCAAATGCCGTCTTGTCTCCATCATTATAATTTCTTGATCGAAATTGTATTGTTTTTTTTTTGGTGTTAAATAAAAAATAATGCATTTTTATTGTATTGTAAAGCATTTCACTAACAACTACTTCATTCTTTGATTCAAAAGTTAATTTCAGACAGTTATATGCCTCTCATTCATTCAAATCGTGGTTTTCTAGGATACGTCCACAAAAAGTTAGAGATTGTTACAGCTACCTATTTTTCAACCTTTTTTATACAAATATCATAGTTGTCTCTTAACTTACAGGACAGAGCAACAACAGAAAAACTTTATTGGCCCATTTATATTCTTATCATCTAAGTAATTTGTTTAAAATGTCAATGAAAACTTTATTTAAAGTCATAATCACGTCTAACAGAAAACACATTTATTAGAATCCATGTGCCCAAAATAAAGTAAATGTTTGCAATTTATATCCAAGTAGAAGCGACCCAAAGAAAAGCAAAGCAAAATATAATAGAATAATTTAGCAAATCATTTACGACAAAGGTATAATTATCCTACCTGCGTACAGACATAAGCTTTATGGATACATAAATAAAACGAGATTCTGATGAGCATCACGGTGCTTACAATAAATTGCAAATAAGCAGTACTATATCTTTTTTATCTGGGCTTGTGCACGCGTTGGGAAGACCTTTATGTTTTATGTTCCACACCCAAAAACACTGCATCAACATATAACATACACCGTAACACTTTATTTCCCCGGTTTGCGTTAAAACTGCGAGCATAACAGAAAACAAAAGCACGTCGACTTTCCCATTAATTCGTAGTTTTGTGTCTCTGTCGTAAATATTTTTTGGCTTTAAAAGCTCGTATACAAATAGGGAGCGAGTTGAAAGCTATATTAAACCGGACTATCTCGAGACCTTTTGTAAAAGGACATTTCTGAAACTATATAACCTAACGTCTCCTGTAATGTAGTACAGCGTAGTGTTAGGCATACCCCACAAATGGCCAGCCCCATTATTCAATTTATAGAAGGTTTAGCTTACTAGTGAAAGAAACTGGGCGTTACGTCACTTTTCTATCTTTAGTCAGCCAAACCGTCGACAGATTGAATAATTGGGACGCGCCGTAATTGTACCAACGACGTTACCAGGGTTGCATAGAGCTGATGGATGCAAATTACTCAGTATCGGCCCTATTGGAAATCGGGGGTAGGCTATATCGTGCTCTCTGTGCAAATTGTGGACACAGTATGTTGGACTGATGACTAAAATTTAAATATGGTCTAAAAACAACGATAAATATCTCTGAAGCGATGTCAAAAACTGTAGATGTTGACCATCAACCGTTGCCTTACATGAATTCACGTATCTAACGTGTATCACTGAATCTGGACACAGTCTCGTGCCTGATGTTTCTTTTAGCATGTAAATTAACTGGCCGGGCTTACTATCTTATTGTTATTTTTAGGGTTGCAGTATGCAGATGCTCTTATCATCACACCACTCGGACCTTGGGGTTCACTTCCACGACGATCTCCACTTCTTAGTCCTCAATGCTCCAACTTGTAACGACTTTACTAGTAATACTTAGTAAATGTGTCTCGACAACAACATGAAGGAACACCTTAAGCTCCTGTATCTAATGTCCTTGTCTGCCAATGTAAGTTGTACAGCAACATTAGTCTACAAATATCCATTTGTGGGACATCAATGGTCATAGTTAGTCTACTCATCGTTCCACAACCAACAACACAGAAAACTACATAATGATGCACAGGCATCAAATAAG
Source organism: Adoxophyes honmai (assembly GCA_005406045.1). Taxonomy (NCBI): domain Eukaryota; kingdom Metazoa; phylum Arthropoda; class Insecta; order Lepidoptera; family Tortricidae; genus Adoxophyes; species Adoxophyes honmai. The sequence continues at coordinate 6,857 of BHDV01065358.1, forward strand.
GTTATTCACCGAGAGTATTCCTTAACGCCAGATAATAATTTGCACTCGGACTTTGACCATGCCAACATACCAAAAACATTGGCCAAGCATGAAGCGAAAGCTACGCAGCCCATAGTGCAAAGTATAAGACATAAGGCATAGTTACACCGATTGCTTCGTGGACTTAAGTGTCGTTAAGCGTGGGATGCGCTGAGCTCCGCATACACACAGAACGGGTGATCTTAGACATGCCATATATTATTTACTCGATGTGTGATTACAAATGAAATGTACAACTTAACGAGGAGTTTTAACTACGTAGCTTTACTTCGGATAAATGTTCACATAAAATTTATAAAATCGAACGTAAGTTGAAACGCAATAAATTGAATGGGTCATTTCAAATAATGAAATGGAAAATACTCGGAGAGTGTGAATAAAACGCTTGTCCTGAATTCCGTCAGCTGCTAGATTCCACTTCAGGAAGTTGCCTCGTAAATTTTGCTGAAGATTTCAAATTTCTTTTAGAATTGTTGCGAAGTTAGTTCTGGGGTTGGCAGTATTTTAATGACTACTTTACCATTTATGTAGTACTAGTATTTCAACAGGTTTTTGATAACTTATTGGTGCTTCTAATGGGACTTTAACACATTTTTTTCGTTCCATACATACATCACGCAACGCGGTATAGGCAGAGACCAAAGAGCACCATTCGCTTCTATTATAACATACTTCTCTCGCTTCATTCACATTCATCTCTTTCGTCGTACATGCTCGACGGTTTCGAATACTTAGGTACTTCTAATTTAGTCTTTCTTCAGAACATCGCTGATTTGGTCAATATACACGTTCTTCGAGGACGCCCTCGTCCAACTTGCCCTAACATACGCCCTTGTTTCTTCTAGAATCTCTCCACATGCCCAAACCAACTCAACATTATTTTCTCTATCCTAGTCATTGGGGTCATTGATAGCAAAAGTGTTGTCAAATACAAAAGCGTAATAAATTACAAATAACTCGCTTAAATTGCTATTTCGTTGACTTTAACTCAGGTTTAATCGATCTTATGTTTCCTAAAAGAAACCAGTGTAAGGAGCTAATTCAAAATGATGGCAGAAAGCATAATTTATTTTATTAACTTCCGCGCCACTGTTTGCAGCTTGCCAAGCAAATTGAAGTTAATTTTATTACAATTTTAATGCCCATGAAACGTACTGTTGAGGTACTTAAATCTAAGATTAAAGCGAAATTTTAAATCTCGAGTAAATATTAATCGTGAGCTGAAGGCGTGATCTTGACGTTGTCAGATACTTTTTCGTGTCGGAAAATGAAAAGGCGACTTCAACTCGGCACTAAGAAAGTGCTTGTAATAGAATTATCGTGCGCCTACGAGACAATTTATCTCTCGAGTTTTTATAGCGGCTATTTTAGTGAACATGATTTATTGTAGTTTGGATTTTTTGTAAACGCTTCTTATTACTTTAGAATTGTCGCAAATTTAACACTGTGTTCATGAGTCATGACACTCTTAATATTCAGTATTTTTAAAATTTGTCTCAACTTTTGTTTAAACCTTGTGCTTACCTGACGGTGAAGCAATCATCATCGTACATAAATATTAACAATGCCAGACAGATTGCAGAAGCGTTGCCAACCTAGAAGCTTAACACGTTCCCTGTGCATGCACCACATGTGGTGCATTTCGAGGCACTGACGACACGTGAGTGCGCCACATATGATACACTGCCTTTTGTTAATGCTATGATCTGATCAAAATCTGCACGTGTGATCTAGATCATATTCATTTGCTTGCACGTATGATCAAAATAGTAGGTAATAGTGCGTATGGGGTGCCTGGGGACTTATTATTTAATGAAATATTTCGACGCAGATCAATTGAAATAAAAAACTGCACGTGTCGACTAATTTTTTGACTGCCAGCTTCACAGGGAACGTGTTAAGTTGTAATGTCTCATGTGAGACTAATTGTACCGATTTTTCCTTTCTCTTTGCTCCGTAAAACAACATAGAAGCATGCTGTTTTGCGGCTAGATTAGCGTATAAAGTAGTAAGAACCCCATGTAAACATTAATGGCACGCTGGCATCTCACCCGATGAAAAGCAAAGATGTGGAACAAGATATTTTAGACACTACAACGGTAACATCAAGGCAAAGTTATATTTTTAGACCATAACATTATTTTTGCCTTAAATAGAAATTTCACTTCACTCTATCGCTACAACAGAATTCTCAGAGAGAAACCTTAAGTGGTACACCATAATGTATTCGTTTTATTACCTCCCTTACTCGTTCTAGCGTTTATACCTCTGTTTATTGCCACGGAAAGCCGAAATTTAAACACTGTATGTATGTATTTAGTTTTAGTACCGTTTTACTTAGCTGTATAAATTCTGCGTTGTTCCATTGACACGATTTTGTCGTAGTCATTTTGTAAAATGATTCAAGTATTTTGATACGTAGTTTGAAAAAAATACCACAATTTTTATGATGTAGCTCTGAAATAAAGACAATGTTGAAGATAATGACCTAATTATGATCCTGTATAAATCAAAAAGAAGATGTCTTGCTGTAGTACGAGTATGGGTTGCCTCTTTACTTGTGGCGTAATTTATTCCTTTCTGTTTCATTTCAAACATTGGCATAGCAACAAAGAGGTGCTCCTTAGAAATTAACATCGTCATGTCCTATTAACAAATATTTTTTCCTCCTCAACATGTCATCTCGCGTTGCCAGTGGCTGTGTACGCAAGGATAATCTTGTTAACATCCCATTCCGTACCGCCCATATCATTCTGTTTATTTTTTACCCATAATTGTTTACGGCGAAATTGTTATGTTGTACAGCGCTTTGTTTATGATGCGGCTCGTAAACAGCGTCATGTTTATGTGCTTCTGTTAAGAGGGCGCACACATTTTTTACGAACGTAATTATAATATCAGGCGGGGAAGAGAAATTCAGGGGCAGGGCAGGGGTAAGAGGCACCACAGACCATAACTCGTCGAGTTATGAGTGATTATGGTCTGTAGAGCCCTCTTATCCCTGCGTTTCTCTTCCCCCACCTGACCTTAGTGGTTTTGGACCAATGTTTAAAAAATCGTGAAACGTAAATTAACTCATATTTAGCCATGAAAAAAATATGGTTAGACTAAACATATTCTGTAAATTTACAATAAAATTGTTTCATTTATAATTACATTAAAATCAATGAGAAAAAAAATAAAGTAATGGTTCAACTTTGAAATTATGTAAAATGATATTTGAATAATAAAAACCAATAATTTGATGCATGTCTCTCCGTTAATCCCTAGTAAACTATATTGTCTATCAGATAATAACAAGTTTATATCGTTTATGGTAAATTTTAATGGAAAATTTACAAGTGAAAGACAGCTCTGACGCGTATTTTTGTGAAAACCCTTCAACAAATTAGCTAAGTAAAAGAAATCTGTGTTGCTAATAAAATATTTCTTTCCGTTAATCCCTAGAAAAAGAGTTTATTTATATGTTACAGTAGTTTTTCTTTAAAAACTTAAGGATTTATAGCTTTCTAAAGCATTTGAAAAACATCAAAATCACCGAATTTTGTGTGCACGCTCTTAATGTAAGTATGCATGAAAAATATTTTTGATAAGAATTTTTATGGATAACTTTAGTGGAAATCGAGATCACGCAAAGAAGTTGTTTCCGTGTTTAATATAACGAGCCCCGGCAAAGTTTTAAAAATTATTTGACAGCTCCTCAAAACATTTTTAAAGTGTTCGCCATAAATATCAGTTTAGGGAAAAGGGCTTTTATACGCAAAGTCCAGCCTCTTGCCCCGCGCAGCAGCTAACGTTCTTTATATAAGCACTTTTTGTTTGCCTCGCAATAATCTTGTTCGCAAAGAAAATCTGGTTAAGTACTGCCTGTACTCCCTTTCCACCCTGTTCCATAATAATAAAAGAAAACTCAACGAATTTATGGGATTAGAAAATGAAGGGCTTTGTTTGTTTTGCGTAAGCTTTATTTTTATTAAAGCATAGATGGTAATTTCAATTAACGTTGCAAATATTATTAAAACATTTTACATTTTTATTCTCTCAGTATCTTACATGCTTTTTATTACTTGCTTAGAAATTAGGCACCAGTTGTAGACCCAGTTTACAAGGCTTATTTGTTTTGATGTTTCTAGATAGTTAAATAAAATGTATGTTTGTTTTATCTTTACAATCAACATTGTGGAATTTATTATTTGTCGTCATACTTCCTAAATGTCCTCGTTGGTTATGTACCTAATAATTTAAAAGCACCCAGTTTATAAATGTAACAAATGCATCTAGTTTTCAGGGTTCGTACGAAACCAATCTATATAAGTCGACGCGATTTAACTTTACTTGGAAAATTCAATTTGGAAACCTCACATTTGACATATTGCCGATAAACTAACCAAAACTAACTATAGTGTTCAGTCTTTTTATGCATTGAATTTTATATCTTAAATCAAATTTTGAACCTAAAATTGTACCAAAGTAAGTTAGTAAATCCCTTATTATTGCACAAAACACATAGTTGAAAAATAACTAGTACAGAAAGAAATGCAAATATATTTCCAAGCTATCGGTCATATCTTTTTTAAATAATATAGTACGTTAAAAACAAAATTTGAAATAGGTTAAGTAGTATAAGCCGTAGATCAAGGCGGTAGTACCCGTCTAGAAAGCTTTTTAACGAACTTTTCAACTTTTAAGCTGCTTAGCCGAGAAAGCTACAATTTGATGAAGTTTGAGTTGACTTGCGTATAAAATTAAGAACTTATTTTTGAAGTCTACTTATGTGTGACAGTACTTATTGCTTTGTTTTTTTAATGTGAAGCATGGAAGTGGAGTGTGAGTTTTTGTTCCACGTAAGCATTCGCCCACGTAGGGACTACAATTCGAGCATTATTACAGTAAGAAAATGCTTGTCTTTGGCATAGGAAAGTATATTTTAAATAATTAAATGCTTTTTAATGCTATCACAAGAATAATTACTGTTATATGCAAAAAAACAACGTTACCCGTCTACCTCCCAATGTTCTATATGAAGGACAAAAAAAGTTATAGTAAAATGAACTTCACGTCAGTAACATCAAATTAACAATCCAAACGATCAAAATTTGGAACTGAGCGGCTGGAGGTTAAGCCATTGATTCAATCTGCCATTTCTCACGTAGGTATCAAACACTCACGAAACGTAATTGAAATGCAACGTTCACGGTACAAAATCCGGTATTTGCACTTCTGTAATGCAATGTGATGAATGAACGCGCAATAAACATTACGCAATGCAGAGTAATCCCCTGACCAACGCTTTCCGCTGTTTGGTCTTGCATAGGGTGTGCGGAAAATGGAACATTGTGTTACAGTCAACAGGGTTATACACACGAAAAGAAACAAAAGTGGACGAGAGACTGAGGACATAAAACTGCGTTAGACAACGGCTCGTAGGTAGATAGCGAGGAGGCGTTCTTAATACACAATAGGTACATCTGATCTTTAATTGTCTATTTGAATAAATGAACTTAAAATAAATGCCGGTAAGTGTTCCATATTTTAAATAAAGTCAATCTTCACCGACCTTCTTTTATTTTAATTACCAGCCTTTCAACGTTGACCTAATAACGTTCGTTTTCATTTAACACTTCTTTTATATGACGGCAGCACAGCGCGGCGCATACCAAGTTCTAATTAAGGCTAGCACTCTCCATCCAATTAGGGCTATATCTCTTGGAAATCTTCGCATTGGAAACCTTGGTGTCTCATTTACGTACCTTATTTCACTGATATAGTTTATCTACCAATAGAACTAGCTTCGTCAAACTAGCTATGCCAAAATTGTTTATCTGACTGCAGATATTTCTACCAAGTTTTAATTTATGAAAACTGGCAAGTAAGCTTCCGCTGGTAATTTTAATGATCTGTCCCCTTATAGCCTAATAAAGTAAGGTTAATTAAGGTAAGAATCTCGGAATTTCGAGATACCCGGCTGGAAGTTCTGTAAATACTTGCATATTGAGGCCCTAAAAGTTGTCTCAAAACCTACATATTCTAGGGTGTGAGCGACTATTAAATTTCAAGGTCAAAAGTCACAAAAATCGGTTTTTTGTGCTTCTTTTGTAAATATCTCATTTCCTATGGGTTTTTGCTATTTGTGTCTCTTATCAATATTGTAGAATACAAAATTCTCTACAAATTTTGCGTCTAAATTTTTTTTATACGGTGAACCGTTTTCGAGATATAGGTCGGAGAGCGCGCGGTCACAGCATCACTTAAGGCCTTGGGTACTTCGATGGCCAAAACGACACAGATATTGTAAAACTTCAAAATGCTGCAGAAGTTGATGGTCGGGAGCACGGCCGTGCCCCCACCAAGTCGAGCGCGAAGCAAGCACTTCCGTACCATCCTTTACTGGAACCATTTCGCCGCGTTTTCAGGCACCTATTTGAGCACTTCTGGATAAGACCAGAACGCTGAAATTTTTGTCATCTAGTAAGCTATAATTACATACTTAAAATCCAAAATTTCAAGTCAGCAGGTCATTTAGTTCCGAAGTTAAACAAAAGCAAAGTTTCGCATTTTCGACACTCACTCACTCACTCATGATCATCAAAATAGAACTAGTACCTACTTCACATAAACTCACAAAGCTGAAATTTGGTACAGAATTAGGGATTAATGACTACATAAAGGGAAAAATATAAAAACTGGGATAATTGAAGATCTGGAGTACCTGGTGACCCTGATTAGAAAGCACTAGAGCCCAACCAAACTACTGTTGAAATCGACATACCTCCTTTACAAAAAATATTCAACTTAGTGGGTCACCTCATTTTACGTCAAAAATCGAAAACCAGCTGGTCTGGTACATAGAAAAAAATTGCAAAAATCCAGCGTAGAGGGACACATCTTCTAATTTACGCCAAAAAAAGAAGACAGTCAGCAGCCAACCCAAAGCCACATTGATTTAATTAATCAAATATTTATAATCATTGATCTATCGATAGTTTATCAAGTATATAATGGCGCGTTTCCGATCGGAGACCGGTCGACCTAAAGTGATGTTATGACCGCGCGCTCTCCGCCCTCTATCTCGAAATCGGTTCACCGTATAAAAAAAATAAAATACAAAACTTGTAGAGAATTTTGTATTCTACAATATCTATAAGGAACACAAAGAGCAAAAACCCATAGGAAATGAGATATTTACAAAAGAAGCACAAAAAACCGATTTTTGTGACTTTTGACCTTGAAATTTAATAGTCGCTCACACCCTAGAATATGTAGGTTTTGAGACAACTTTTAGGGCCACAATATGCAAATATTTACAAAACTTCCAGCTGGGTATCTCGAATTCCGAGGTGATTTCCTAACCTTATTAGACTATTAGCACGACAGGGCGCGTGTAGAGATAGGCGCGAGATAGACTGTACCCGTCACTGTCTAACTAGAGACGTCAGAAAGTGACAGGTAGACTATCCCGCGCGCGACGCGACTAGAGCGTGTTGCCGTGCTAAGCTTTCTGAGTAGAAAACTACAATAAAAAAAAATTGCAGATTTTTCATCTTGTTCATCTAGTAATCACGGCTCAGTCGCACGAACAGAATGATGGCAGCAACCAAATTTATTTAAATTATAATAATATAATACACTATTACGACAAAAGAGTTTAAAATTATTTCTAGAAACGATTATCTAGGTATATAAACTCGATGTTAGACATGAGTCATCCGTGTTTTTCAGTACAATGAAACACCGAACACCTCTTTGTAAATTGGTAATAAGTGGAAATTCCGCCATTTTTCCCTTATTTGTATGCTGCGAGCAAAGTAAATGAATTTCGCTAAAGACTGCATTCATTGCAAGAACATGAATTGCAAATTGTTTGGTTCACGCAATATTACTATTCTGCTGGCGCTTCTGATTAACAACATTCTCGGAATTGCAAAACGTTTTTGTGGCAAATCGAAACTATATATTTCTACGCGTCTTTGTTCATTCGTACAATATCTTAGGCTCCTATTACCTTCCTTATTAAGGAGTTTCGAATTTAGAACTGATATTTTATAATTCTGTTGGAATAATTTATAAATAGCGCCCTGATGGAATAAACATTAGAAATGTCAAATCATCCCCGACTCGCAAACATAGAAAAGTAAATTTAGACTAAGTATTGAATATTTCCGTTTGGTGTCGAGCTCAGAATAATACTCTCCATTTCTTCCACGGATATGTCCTAAGTGGTTACTAAGATAATAGGTCAAGGTATACTTTAGGCGACAGGCTAGCAACCGGCCACTAATTATACCTCTTTCATCCTAAAATTGTTATGACCACGAAACGTATCGTTGTGCTCTGCCTACCCCATTTGGGAATACAGGTGTGATGTACGTATGTATGTCTGTGCTATACATAATGTGTACTTTTGTATGCTTTTGTTACCGGTTCTCTAGGATAGTTTAACTAACTAATAAAGCAAAGTACCGCGTAAAAATGTCTTAGAATATTATAACTTATTTTTTAATCATTTTATTATCTGTACCCTCTGCATCCTCCCAGTCGGGCAGTGCGCTGCTCGGCATTAAAAGCTTTCCCCTGTCTTAGCACGAAGTTAATCTCCAAGCACCAACTGAGTTAGACGTCGGCTGGGCCATTCGTAAACCTTTGCTTATTATGAGGATAGAGAACGCTTGGATAATAATATAATACTGTAGTGTGTCAGTACACAATCCTTCTTGTTAGATTAAGTTGATGGCTCGACCTCTGGGAGACACATAAAAAATTAAAACCGGTGTTAGATTTCGTAAAACACGTTTTTCTTCCGTGAATGTTGTAAGCGACTAAGGAAAAAGGTGAGACTCTTGACTGAAAACCTAAAAAGAACTAGAAGTGACTACAAAACGAAAAATAATCGATTTAATAGAGAATTAAACGCTACACGCCCCAATTTTCAATTCGTCGACGGTTTAATTTACTAGAAATAGAAAAATCTGTAATTTTCCTATCTCTAGTAAGCTAAATCATTGTATCGATTAAATATTAAGACCGGCCGTTAGTTGTTACCTAAGTTATGATTAGTCATGTCGCTTTGTATCCCATACCACCTTAAGTGTACAGTGAGCTAGCAACAACAAAGAGGCCCGTGCAGTGATATGTAGGTACTCTTGATGATGAATTGATGATTAAGATGATGAAAACTAATAGATAAAATAGAGAAAAACCTCAGCGTAATGATGGTGAACAAATTAATTTAGTGCAAAATCGCGAATATGTGGAAATAGGATTGTAGAGAAGTAATGACTAGCTAAATAATGAATAGCTAATGTGCTGAAAAGTGGTTGAGTGGTATAAATTTTGGACAGAATCGCGAAAAGCTACAAATATTGTTATAAGTAATGACAGCGAAGAATAACGCATGTGAAGACTTTGATATTGATATTGTGTGAAATTGCGAATAGGATAAAACAATAATGGCAAGAGTGTTGAATATTCCAAAAATTCTCCATACGAATTTAGCGAGTACGCTCAAATTTAGCGAGTAAATCATGCTACTGCACTGTATTAATTACGTTGCAGCAACTTAAACTTAAAATCTACAGTGCTCAATCTCGTAAATCCAGCTGTAAACGCTACAAGGAGACTAGCATCGTTTCTCATTTAATTTGGTTCGATCAACGTTAAACTGCAACAAAGGCAGTACTGAAAATACGATCGGAATAGTTTTAAATTCGTTCTTCAATTCGTCCCAGAGAATCCGTTCAGAATCCTGACAGAGCTGCACGTATAACTGTATCGTTCGTGCCAAATCGAAATTTATTGCATATGCGTTGAGTTTTTGCTGTACTATTTTTTTAAAGATTGCCCACGCTTCGCAATTGGAGTCGGACAATTTTTAGATCAATTTAATTAAAATACGCGTGAAGAGTATGGCAGCGTAAAATCACCGTTCATTATTACAGTATTTTATTAGGACCGATCAAAACCAATTGTTGAGCAACTAAGTAGATTTGTTTCGTGGTGGTGACGTGTGATGTCGGGTTTAGACTAACACCTATCCATTTATTCCGTGGGTGTCGCAAGAGGCGATTAAGGAAATAGGTTAAGGTATATTTTATAGTATCTTGTGAAACGTTGATACCTTCTAAAATGGCTCAGTTTGAAATTTTGACCACTGACAAAAATGTATCAGAACATTCATGCACATCATTCACAAAGCCTAAGAAAACTTTTCCCAGGGTGTGCATTTTAACATTCTTACCCTTTGCCTGAAACATTCCGTTTTATAATTAACAACTTCTATATTAGGTCAACGTAAGTATAAAAGAGTTTTGTGTACCAACGGTCTGTTGGAATTTTCATATAAATTGCTGGAACTTCTTCGGTAGAGGATTCCATGGACCGTGTGTATTGTTATTTTGGGATAAAAGGTATCAATGGGTATGTTTAAAGAAGGGATGTATATCATACCGAGCCTAAAAGATCGTTCGTGAATAATTTTATTATTCTAGGTTAGCTTTTTAGATTATACACGGAGTAAAGACGCGGTTAAGCCAGATTGTGAATTATTATTTCGTCTTTATGTAGCAGATACATGGAAATTCGTAATTATAAACCTGTGACATTGGCAATTTTTCTATTTTTATCTAATTACAAAAAAACCGTGTTCGTTCTTGTTTCCGTAATTATGTATGTAATTGGTTGCAACAGTTAATCCAAATCGATACATAATTATAATAAAACTATTTTGACAGTGTGTCGAACATGGAAATACTTAAGATTTAAAACGCTAGAACTTTTAATTTGAAAAAACATTAAGTACCTATGAAAAACGTAACTACTACTTCTTTTTTTCCATACAATGTGAAATTGTGTTCAATTTCTATTGAAAACTCTACAAACATTTCGATTTTATTAATAAAACTATTTCATTTACATCTCTTTAGGTTACGACATTCGTTATGCAATCCGAAAGTTTTTAAACCAGTTTTATGCTTAAATTTTTTGGCGAAAAACTCAAATGACAAAATGTCCCCAAAAGGCACCGGTAGTATTAAAATGTTTAGTTCTTTTACGAGACGAAAATAAAGTTTCACCTCGGTCTCATATTTTAAAACACGTTTCTATGCTTAAACCGAAGCAGTGCATTTTAGTTTGTATAATAAAAGTTTATGATTTCAAGCTGAAAACAAATAAAGTTTACTGTGAAAGGAAATGCAGCTAGAATTAGCTTTATTAAAGTGGATGTGATATTCGTTATTTGAAACATAATATTGCACTTTGACTGCCGGGTAAGTGGGCAGTGAACTTGACTGTGAATCTTAAGGTCCCGGGTTCGATTCACGGTCGGGCAGATGTTTGTATGATACATACAATCACACCTGTATTCCCGTGAACGCATCCAAAATCTAGACTATTTCCCGTTTCTAATTATAGATATCACAGATAGAAAACGATGTATAATAGTGACAGGTTGCTAGCCTGCCGCCTAAAGTATACATACATACATACATACATATTCTCACGCCTGTATTCCCAAGAGGGGTAGGCAGAGCACATGAATTAAAAGTATACCTAAAACTTAGTCACCTCTTACGACATCTATGGGAGAAATGGAAAAGTGTTATTCTAACACGAAATCACACAGAATCATAGGATCAAAGTATAATGTAGGTAAATAGTGGTGGACGTAATAACAAACCGTAGGTAGATAAGCTCAGAATGATGAAATTATTATATCAAATTGAGCATCTTACCCCAATTAGAATTCCGAGACAATATCCCTCAACGATTTCCAGAAGCTTTTAGGTAAATTATTGAATAATTAAAACCAATTAAGTACGTAAGATACGAAATGGGAAACAAGAAGGAACAACTCGACGCTAATTAAATTACCGCTTTAAGGGTCCCGATGTTAAAAAATAACGTAAAATGAGCTTGTTTATCCTCTATGAAAAACTTTACGACTCGTTTCCGTTGTCTTTCTACGCGTATACCTACCTGCTGATATTTCGCAAGACATAGTTACAAATTAAAACATTTTAGGAGAAAAACTGACGTTAGAAAAAACATTTTAAAGGCAGTTGTCAGTTTTAACCATAGAGGAAATACAAAGAGGAGATGTGGTAACTAAATTTCCCTATAGAGAAGCGCGTGAAATTTTGCGGGGTGAGGGGGTGTTTAACTCCACCCACTTGCACTCCACTCCATCTGCTGTCTAGTAGCAAAACTACTCATGTAGGTTGATGTTAAACATAACTATGTAATTCAGCTATTCCACGCTAGATGTCAATAAAAGTAAAATGTAATGGGACGTATCGTCGCTTAGCTAACAAAACTGCGTAAGTCAGTTTTGTTTAGTTTTCAGGAGACACAAAAAACTGCATAAAATATTTTAAACAAATATCGGCATCAAGGCTGCTAGAGTAAATCTCAAAAATAGCACATTATATAGTTATTTATAAAGCAAAGGTTATAATTTATTTTCAGTTCTGCTAGCACTAAAGTTTTAGAAAGTAAAAATTACGATATTCTTTAATTTTATGAGTTCTCAAATATTTGGCAGTAAGTTTTCGAGCATTAGCAGTATTCCAATATATGTCGGAGAGACGACTGACGCCGCAAAAAAAAAGTATTTTACTAGTTTACCTATGAACTATGCCACACATGTGTGACCACGTTAATTTCGCCCGGCATAGCTTAAGGGCTCAGAAAAATAATAATATTTCATCGATTTATCAGTTTTACTGAACAATTTATTATATAAATATGAATACGAATAAAAATACGAACCAAATGTTTACAATTTTTAACCATTTTTTTAATTGCGTTTGCTTTTATTGCAATGGCAACACGTTTGTTTACATTTTTGATCTCTAAGGGTCTCACCAAACCAGCCGAAAAGGCGTCGACTAATGTGGGGAGACCCTTATTCGATCTCAGATTTTAATCATGTAATACATCCACTATTTAATATAACTGCAACTAAAAAATAATAAAAAATAAAAACAAATTCTAGCAACTTCAAATCGCTCCCCTCAAAAATGTGTTTTTACAGTTATATTAGTTTAGCATGGGAGCGACGATATTTGGCACATTGAATAATATTTATTCTACGTGACGGTAGATGGCGGCCCGTTCAAATTATAATTATAAAAAATCATTGAATACTGTACTTAGCAACTAAAAAAAGGCTTAAGTACTAAATGGATAATAGTTTTCAATGTCTTCATATTATAATCATTACAATAAACTAATAACGTATTTATATTTTTTATCTACCAAAAGTGCTGCCATCTACTATCGAGTAGTAATTTGTACTTAACAACGACAAAATGTTCTAAAAGCTTTTTAATAAATTGCGTATAACATTACTTACGAATGAAATGTGATGCCATTCATAGCACCAGAACGTTTGTCTGAGTAACTTTTACATATTAGAACACAACACTTCATTATGTTTTTCTTAAAAACGCGAAAATGTTGATAAATTGCGAATTTCTGGAGATGTGCCTCTGACGCATGCTGTCAGCATACCAGCTTAGGCCCCACCCACATTGATGTCGTCAGGACACAATTTAAAATCACAGTGCTCAATTGCATACACCACCTCCTCTTTGTATTTCCTCTTTGGTTTTAACTGATAAAAGAACTCAAGTTCCTTCATTCTTCGGTTAAAATTTTAACAACTTCATGAGGTCAACAGAACATTACTAAAGTAATATTATTATAGTAAACACTTTTTTATGATAATTAGTCCTGACTTCATAACTTATTCCTTTAAAACAATATAGCACGTAATTTTCAAAACGGTAACTATTTCAAAGGCCCGTGGCGGTTCAATGGCTCGAATCCCTATACCTTTTGAAAAATGGCCGCCGTTTAAAACCATTCACGTTAATAAAGTGAATTAATTACCTTAACCGCCTGAGTGCGTTTGGCCAACGCAATTAATAGCTCACCCAGGCCGTGCTTTGCATGGTACAAATCAGATTTTCTCCACATCGGACCTACTAAATCAATATTTCTCGCATCACAAACTTGGACCTTTGTTTTTTTTTTCTTCTACTTTTTTTTCAGCTAGCAACATGTCACTTGTTTTGAGAAGGCATGGTACTTTTTTATTTAAAATGTGTTGCTTTTAAAGCAAGTTTACGGTAAATGTTACGTAATTCATCGTGGATGTCTAATTTATGAAAATAATAAAAAGACCAAAGTCTGTTGCTGAAAATTTTACCTTTGTCTGGAATTTTGTCACTACAGAACCTCTTAATACCTAAGAAATGTGACTGTTGAAAGTGGCAACGATACGTGAAAAAATAGTCATGGATTTGTCTATGAAGCGTTTCGTGTGCTTTTAGGATTACAGACGTATGTGAACAAAACTCATATTAGTTCAGAAGCTCCAACAACTAAATCCTCAGGTGTTTTAGTGCAACCCGTTATAATAACACGATTGCCGCCGCCCAGCTGCATTTCGCCGCACATCGCTCGCCAAATACTTCACGCCTCCGCCGAATAGAACAGAATCTATTGGCTTTATCGCGACATTCGGCCGTATATTCCAGCGGCTTCCAGAATATTCCCAGACTTTGTGAATTCTTCGTCTGATTTCAGCTTCCTGATGCGCTTTTGTTTTATATGAATGATATTCTTACTGTTGAATAATGCAAGGGAGGAAATTTGATACCTCGTTTCATAGAATCTTTATTGATGTTGTTGCGAATTGACTATGAATTATTAAAACTTGGCTTGTGTTCGAATTATTGCAGAAATAAGTCGTCAAATTGTTTACTTTTCATAGGTTTCATTTGAGAAATATATCAAGTTAAGAAACTTGGGAAAATAAGGCCAAAATTTTACGTAAACGTCGTTTAGCTGGAAAATCATAATCGTGAAGAAAGCAAGAAATGTTGATGTTGCAAAGTCTGTGATCTATCCTAAAACATCTTGTTGACATTACGAAGATGCGTACCTAAACAAGGATTAATGGTCTGGCGAAAGTAGCAAAAAGCCACTGGACTTGGATAGAACAAAGCTGTAAAAAACACTGTTCCTTTTCAAGGTTCCATATTATACGTGTAAGAAGGATTTTGCTATTATATCTGATATCAGTTCATCGTTCATTTTGTCAGGGACATCTCGAATTGCCGTAATTATTTTTTCTTATGAAGCTGGCGCGGTAGAAAAAGAGGTCGAATTAAGAACATCAATTCTGGTGCAGTCTACAACTTTGTTACTGAGGGAAATCAGATGCTAGGTCCATCTGCTCTCAAGGGCATAGGCATTGTCACGAGGGTTTTTTTTAGATTTAAATTAGTTTAGAACGTCTGTTTAGTCAGTTTCAACAATAAGTAAAAAAAAATAGTTTGTCCTAAATGAGTTGTGGAATAAACGTAATTGTTTATTTTTCTATTTAAAAGTAAACAGAGCGGCTATTTCATTTACAAAAATTAGGTAAGTCTCTTCCGCGAGTAAATGGAACTCACAAGGACATTTTGTCAATAACAAAGTTGAAATTGACAATTACGACGTAGTCAGCGAGCAGATCGCAAGTTTGAAGTGTCCTTGACGGCAGACGGAAGATTCAGCTCACAATAAATACATAAACTCATATAGTATAGTTCGTTATGAGAGCGAAAAGTTGCACAAAGTTTTTATTTCTTCACTCACTTTTATACACGTGGAATGTTGCCGTTTTTGATCGGTGTTGGAGGATTTTTTCAGAGATTTGAGCGCTAGTTTGAAAATTTTCTTATGAATAATCATCAGGTAATTTTATACTTTTCATCTGATGAATAAAGTTAAATTACTAAGACTAAAAGTGATAGTAATTATAGAACCTGTAGCTAAAAGTTTGTGTACCCCCTGAGTTATATTAAAAAAAACCGTTCGACCACACATTTTAAATACCATTATAGGAGAAAAAATAACTCGTGATATCGTTTTTCCTTGCCATTTGGAACGATAAAACTCCAAACATGACTCTTTTAATCTATCTTTCGGGTTCGTTTACTTAACCCGTCGACTGCTCTGGTTTTATAAGTGCATCTGTATCCGGGTAGGAATGCACCCAATTTCTGGCAAGACCCAAATCCCAAGGGCGTTCCGTTCAAGCAACAGTTGCGATGCGTGCAGGGCAAGCGCGGAGCAAAATCAATAGAAGGTCCCGGGCTCTCACGCCCCGCTCTGAACCAAACATAGAATGTTTATATGTAACTTGAGCATTTTTAAGCGTAGTTTACGAGATGATTACGATGAGGTTAGTCGATTTCTAAAAGTTTAGTTGCCATCTCGGTATCTTTAAAGTGGACAATTTTATTTGAACGATGACAACTGGACTGGTTAAGTTCCTGTTTGTATTAAATCGTGATCTGATAAACCTTTTATTTGACAGCTTAAAACTTTTGGTATTTTTTAAACTACAGGTGAATAGTATAGATTATTGCCTTTCGATATTCAAATACAAGACTAAAAAGCGCTCCTCAAAAACAACAAAATGTTAGTAAAAGTATTTTTAAACTATTCGATATAATTCTTCTCCGTTACTACGTACACATCTGTATATAATTGTATATCAGTGACACTAAAATGATACAAATTTTCAACCTCTCCATACTAACACTTACCTTGCATGTGGTCAAAGGAGACAGTGTAATAAATCAAAGGGGTGCGTCTACTAATTTTCACGCAATTAAGCTTAGGTCCCCATTCATCTCAATCATTCCCACGTCCCCCTTGCCGGGAAAACCTTACTGGCAAAATATTGCCTTCAAAACCGCTTGGGTAATGCAAATGTTTGCTTATATCCCCATTAACATTTATCTGAACAAAAAATACTTATAGCTTTGAGTTTTACTATTAGGTAGGTACTAATGATGTTTTTTTGTATGCCAAATAACTTAAGAGAATGAGGATAGGAGCTAAAAAGATAGTATTTGTTTATAATGTTGGTGCTTATTGGTATATTTAGTAAAAATAGATATTATAATTATGTAAGCTAAGTTATATTTGAAAAAAAAAAACAGTCTTATCGTGACCACTTAAAGTTATAGTCGTAGTCGTGATTAAGTCCGGCTAAGTAATTAATTTTGATTTCACCCATAAAACACGAAAGAGTCATCATCAAATCTTACTTCACATTTGACTTCCATGATTTAAATGGATCATAATACTAACATTGCAAGTTATATAAAAGTTATGACAAAATCGTTGCAATAAAAAAAACCCCTGAAATAACTTCGATAAAAGCCTGTGCCTTAAAAAAATGAAATAAATTGTTGAATTGAGGTATAGTGTGTTTAAACTGTTGTTCAAAAGCACAAACTTCACTGAAATCCGCGAACCATGCATTTTCGTTTCCACTAACCGTTTGTCAATCAAACTTGTCAATGTTTTACAGAATTAAATGATTTATAACCTTCGTAAATTTGTTTTTTTTTTGATAAATTACAGTACGGTTTTTATTCATTTTTAGTTACCTACGGAAAAAAATAAATTTAAAAGCATCGATTACTGTCTTAACGACAAAGTATAGTTGGTTAAGTTAGGTCACGGTTGGGGAAATGTTATTTTAGTGTGCACGTTTCTTTATCCTCAATCAGTTGCTGTACTTGTGTGTAAAACCCATAAATCATTAACTTCACAATCACTCTATGAACGTATAAAAACCAAAGGTTATTTTCGATCGTGTTTGATACGCGAAACGCGAACCCATTCCATTAAATCGCTGTTTACTTTCGAATGCACACGGCATTTGTTCAGTCATTGCAGGTAAGCAAATGTTAATTTAAAAATCAACACAGTTGTAGTTGTTGTCGCTGATCACGTATTGTAAGTATTAAACAGGTATGGCATGATTTTATGTGCCTGTATAGTGTCGGGTTAGAATACTCGTAATGTCGTAAAAACGAGTAAGGAAAATGCGTTGTGTATATTTTAAGTGACACGCTAGAAACGTTTCACTGTTGTATCTCTACGAAACAAAACGTTAAACGGTCATAGTACTATGAAACGTTTCGAATGCTCTGGCTACCCCATGTGGGAATATACATAGATGTGATTGTATGTGAGGTATGTCCGTGGACACTCGTTCTTTACGTATGCGGAGCTGTGCACACTTCACACTTAACGACGTCTTTAGACTTAAAGACACAAATATGATACACAGTAAGCCTTATTCTGCAATTAGAGAATATGAAAACAAAAGCAAGCATAATGGAATTGTTTCGTTTAACCACTTTTATCTTTTTAGTGTTAATATGTTGCCATTTACATACTCTTTACTTTATTTTCAAAGATGACGCTTAAATACCTATTTAAGTACTATTTGGCCACAGTAGCAATTTAAAGCATGACATTTTCAAACCACTGTCTTTAGTCACTTATACGACATCTTCGGAAAAAATGACAGCTGTCATTCTAAGCTCGAAACTATGAAGTTTTATATTCCTAGGTGGCTCAGGAATTGAGTTACTTAACTATGACTTTAGATTAGTACATTTGCACACAATTTGAATGAAACCGCAATTATAATTTTCACAGGGTAAAGAGAAACGCAATGGTCTAATAGAACACGTACTGGGCTCCTGGGACCCGGTCTAATATTGCGCAGTTAGGTCCCCTACGGGTTCGAGCATTTGCCCGCCACGATTTAGCCTCCGAAGCTATCTAGTTGCGCCAACACTTAATTAACATACGGCAGTATTCTTCTCTAGAGTAAAGCAAATGTAAGTCGCTGAACTGGCTTTCATGATTGCAAATTTCTAGAATAATCTAGGTATTCGTTACCGTCCCATTATTTGGGCTTGAGAACAAACTCGCGGGTTAGGTTACCGAAGATAGAATATTGACGTAACACTCATACATCATCTGTCATATTCTTATCTGTCTACATACATACATCACGCCTATATTCCCAAATGGCATAAGCAGAGCACACAAAAAACAAGATAGAAACCATGACTATTTTGTGACCAATTCTAGCATATTTTTAAACTTTTTAAGTTGGCGTGTACCTTTCATAATGACACGTTGCTTGCTATCTTGTCACCCAAAATATACCTTTCAATTCAACCTATACAGGGTGAAAATGAAATCCGTAACGAAATTAATTCCTGATACTCAGAATCACTAGCACAATACGATGGTAAAATAAAAAAAACACTTTTTTTTTCAATTTTATTCATCGGGAAATTCCCAAAAAAATATTAAATGTGGGCACACTACAAACCGCGGTGTAACTGTTTACGTTTGTTTAAATTAAATTCTAAAGTAGGGTAGTTT
This sequence comes from Adoxophyes honmai, assembly GCA_005406045.1. Classification (NCBI taxonomy): domain Eukaryota; kingdom Metazoa; phylum Arthropoda; class Insecta; order Lepidoptera; family Tortricidae; genus Adoxophyes; species Adoxophyes honmai. The sequence continues at coordinate 26,153 of BHDV01065358.1, forward strand.
TGCAAGTACCTCAATCGGCGAGTTCGTCGACCCTAAAGTAACCGCCGAGGGTAGGTATGAAAAATGAATTCTCAAGCGGGCAGTCGATGCGCACGCGTTCCCTAATCATCCCGGTCGTACGATACGTAAGCACGAAGTGTACGAGTGACAATATCGTTTGAATTTTCGAATCGCGAGTGCTATAAAATGGTGCGAGTGTACATCCAAAGTATGTTTTACCAACAAGGTGGTGCATCCCTCCATTACGCTCGCGATGTACGCGCGAGCACTTGAACAATGTGTATGTGTACGGTGACCGATGGATAGGCCGTGGTGGACCTGCCACCTGACGTCACCCCTTGTGATTTCTATCTTTGGAGCGAAATCAAGCGCCGTGTGTACATGGACGAACCACAAAATTTACAGAATCTTAAAGACAAGATTGTAAGTGCTTTTTCTGAAGTGAAAGTGACACTGAAGTGCTAATAAGAGTGAATAAAAACGTTTTGTAACGTGCAAGACTGTTTCGAGAGAAATGGACTTCATTTTGAACAGCTATTAAGGTACCTACGCTTAGTTTAGATTTGCAGGGTAGGGTTATTTTTTTATTATTATTGTACATAAGTTGATTGATAGTTGACGGCCCACGCGCGGTGTCAATAATGTTAGCACTTTTTAGGAAAACTTTGATGACCCATAACTTCTTTATTTACAAAAGTAAATGAGAAACTACTCAAATTATATTTTTAAGTTTTATTAACATACATGTATGTAAAATTTCGTTACGGATTACATTATCACCCTGTATGTTAGTTGCCTCTTACGACATCCACGGAATAAAATGCAGATGTGTTATTCTAAACCCGACATATTAATAATAAAACGAATCACTTACGTCTTTATTTCGAAATTAGCTCAACCCGTTTTGGGCCAATTCATGGCCCATCATCGGGAGCCCTTGTGCCGAGAGAGAACATCTAATTAACACAATTTTTATAGTAACCATGGTATTAAATACTCGTGGCTTGACAATACACACAAAAAAAGTAGAAATACTAGAAATTAAGTAAAGACACCTCTTTCCCCGCAAACGTCGCTCTTACGACATAAAAAATAGCCGTGGACATGGTAGTATTGTTGTCATAATTTCCACTAGCTCCAGTTGAGAGTTTTCCTCACAAGAAAATACGTGAGACAAGCCAGCCAAGCAAGTAAGAGTCATTAATTTGCGTTACAAGAGAACATGTTTAACCTTAAGTGCACTTGATCTTACATTATGAACGCCCGTCCACTAAAGGTTAGCCACAACAAGCACGTTATTTGGTCTACCCGTCAATTCGAGCAAGCTTGAAGGTACAAACGATCGATAGAGGTTTAAAGTTAGGCACTCCGCTCGAATAAGGCACCGAGTGAATATTTTATAGGACAGAGTACGGCCGGAAACGTCCAACGTACGTGTACCTAATCCTATTTGGGGTATTTCTTTCCAAAACAACAAAGCCCGGACAATAAATAATACAGTTATGGCATTTTTTTGGGAAACTGCTCGTCATTATGATTGTGCTTTGAAGATGTTAGGAGTTTTTTGTTTGTTTTAACAATGCGGTACGGTTACGCGGTTTTACGTTTTTAATTTGTTTTGAGGTAATCCTTTGAATTTATCATTATATTCATTATGAAGAGAGGCTATGAAATACCGTATAGATTTAAAATCTCGTTTTTGTTTTGTAATTTAACTTTTACTATTATAAACATTAATTAAAGAGTTATAATAGTGACAGGTTGCTAGCCTGTCGCTTAAAGCATACCTTAATCTGTATGGTGTTCCAGTTTAAAAATGTGTTACCTCACTCGATTATATTTTAATCTTTATAATAGTAATGAAAAAACTATCAACTATGTCAGAGAACATTGATTTTGTTTGCATCGATCCTCATACAAAATATTTGTACCCATTTACGTCATGCGTCAAAAATGACACTTGAATTTCGGTGAAAAATCCTGATGATGCTCAACCCCCTCGAGGAGGGTATGTTGAGGAATAAATTTCTTCGAAAAATACAAACAACTGCCCTAGGGAGTCGGATGAAATGGCAAGTTGCGCCTGAATCTTGCGTCTTGAATTCTTAATCGTTGGGCTCATTTTTCAACGTCACGAGATGAGATTTTATGATGTATCTCCGCTGCAGTGGTGATGACGGCAACTTGGTGAAACGCTGTTGTTCATTACATGGCTTTAGAATTCCTTCTAAGAAAGGGAAATAATGACTTTAGCCCGCGTGGGTGTGAGTAGTGGAAATAATCTGTGAAGTAACTATCGTGTGTCCTTTTTGTAATAAATCTAGAATTCTAAAGCCACATGTGACAGATTCATGTTCTTGTTGGTGCGATACTGTCCACAATTATGTCGCTTTTCGTTTAGATTGCTTTTAGCTGACGAACAAAATGTCGCAGAAATATGCTACGCCAAGAGTTCTCAATAAATTAAAGTACATAATTTTTTAATAAACTTTAAAGAAATTGATCGTGTTTGGATAATGCCTATAGAACTACTGTTAATATTTTTCTCCCAAATTTCCACGTCCAGCCGATTACGTGGATAGACTGTCTAAGAGGTTTATCTTTAGAAACTCGACACCGAGTCTGTTAGGCTCTGACAGCTTGAAAGTGTCCCACCTGTAGTTGAAACCTTTCAGGATGCTTTCTCTAAGAATGTTTGTTTTGCTTGTAATTTACCTGTACCTGCCTACTATTAAGTTGTGTGTTGTGTTGGTGAGCGTTAAAAAAATGAGAAAGTACATTTATTTTGTCTGAATAAAACTACATGCTAAATGTATGAAAAATGTTTCACACATTTTGTACAAAAGCTCGACAGGGCTTTTCGAGTAATTTCCTAAAATGTTTTGACTTTGAAGGAGATTTGGTTTCCATTGAAACTTTCGGCAGCAACATCTTAAAGATTCAGATTTTTTTTAGATCCCCAACCTGGAAGGGTTCAAAACCTCAATAAAAATTGATAAGAAAAAATCGCCAACTAATCAAATCAAGGAAAAGACCTGCATTTGAAGAAAATATTAGCACGAGCAGATACTTCTTCAAAATTTGGCATTATTCTGAGTCACTCTTGAACTCTACACAGAATTCTTAGCAACAAATTCTAAACATTTTGGGTAGGGCTTATTACTTTGTTACCAAGTTTTAATTAAACAATGGACTTAATTACGATATAGAAACACCATGTCTTTACAAACTTCTCAAATAACTTGGCGTTGGCTGAAATTTAATCCAGCCTGCTTAATCGCACACGCGTACTCACTTACTATGAATTTTCATGAACAAGCTCAGTATAGGTAAAAGGTCGGAAGGCTTTTCATAAATTAAGAGAATCTGTCGACCTCGCTGAATGCTAAGTGTGCAGTTTCAAAAGGAACCTTGCATCAGTGGAAAGTAAGTCGTCACATTGCTCTATTTAATAAAATGGTATTTTAAGTAATTATTTCTCACTTCAATAGACTTAGGCACTAATTAAACAACGATACTAACGTCTTACTGAGCAAATGTCACTTAACTTACAAATCAAAATTTCTCATACAATTTTTATCTTTTTCCAACGGTTAACTAAAAAATAAAACTGGCTGTAAATCGTACTATACAAGATATTTAGAACGACTATTTAATACCGTGTCTACTAAAAGTAAATTGATTTAATCTTGTTTTGCATTTTTTAGACTTGTTATGAACACCGTTTTACCATTCGTTGTGAGATTAAACATAATCTTAATGGTAATACTTTTCATGGTTTTATTTTATTTGCTCGGTCTGAAGGATTATCACAGCACGAGAGAAACGGATTTAAATTACGTGTATTTTTACTGAGGGTTTGAAGAAAACTGTTTTCAGCTTAATCTGTGGATAACTAAGCACTTTATCTAAATTTGTCAGCTTAGTTCGAGGTGAGGTTGAAGGTGAAATACCTTAAAAATATATCTGAAAATCGGTTTATCGTTTAAATATTTGCTGTAATCGCTTTAGTTTCAAAAAAACTTTAAAATGCTTAATTTTTTTAATAAACAGCGATAGCCAGAACACTCAAAACGGTCTACCACTATCCATTAGCCACTGTATTATGATCTAATAGTGACAGGTTGTTAGCCAGTTACCTCAGATATACCATAACCCATTCCCTAAGTCGCTTCTTCAGACATCCACGAAAGAAATGTAGATTCTAACCCAACACCAAACGAAATTTAGCCTAAAAACTGAAGCGAAGTTAAAAATTAATCGGATGGGTACGTTATTTCATACTTGGAAACCAATATGAACATCCCTTATGTTTATTGAATTGATTAAATAAATTTCTCGCTCTACATTCAAGAATGAACTTGTTCCTCGAGTTTATTTAAAGATCAGAATTCTCGCGAGTAAAAAAATCGTTGGTGAACTGTAATACGCGCGGATGGCATTTATATTACCACTTTACGTAATTACTAACTATTTTGGCGATATTCTCGTCTATATGCCATAGCGTGGAGAGGCAGTTATAGCGAGCAGTTCAATTAACAATTAAAGTCATGGGTGGTGATCATAGCTTGCCATTAAGTGACCCTCCTGCTCATTTGTCCCTTCGCTTATAAAGCACGGGCATTACTATGCTCTAGTGTTAGAGGCGAAATGAGGATTTTTTGGTAATAAAACTTATTATTTACTTTTTTTTTTTTTGCACTTTTGTTGTCATTTGTTTCAAAATTTCGTATCAGTTGCCAGGAAATATCTATTCGACCTAAGTATCACGCATTTAAATATAGAAGGCGGGACACGAAGCGCTACAAACACAAAACTATGGCTATTTAATCCACGTTATGAAATTAGGTACTTTTAGCGACATTTTTAATATAAATTGAGTATAAAAGTGACAGGATACATTAACCTATATGTTTAGTCGCTCCATACGACATCTGTGGAAGAAATTGAGAGGTGTAATTCTAAATTCAATGCCACGCGAAGGACCCACTATGACAGTTTACAGCGTTATTGTGGTGTTGTGACAGAATAACACGTTTCCATTTTTTCCGTGGTTGTCGTAAGAGGCGACTACAGGTTAGCTTACAGGTTTAGGTATGCTCTAGGTGACAGGCTTGCAACCTGTCACTATTATACATCTTCCATCTTTTAAACCTAAAATAATACTAGATGTGGCTTGCGAGGACTGAAATAGTCATGGTTTTGGTGAAATATTGGTGTACATGGTATGTATGTATGTATGTTTTATCTAAACTAACTTCGTATTTGCCCTACTTCCTCCAGATAACGGTTTACCCAAAAAGTAATAGAGAAGCACACGCCCTAGTTATCGTAGCGACCATTTATTACCCAACTTATCGGGTATCAATTAAGTCCCACTTTAACGGGTGGAATAAATTCGCAAATAATGGCATTAATTTTGAGACTAGTTGAGAGTTACAACGCGAGCGGTCGTTATTAGCAACCATTGTTATAATGGCTTGACAATTTATTTTCAATTTATACAAACGATGTTTTGCTCGTCTCGACGGGCTTCTCTGGAGCCTATAGAATATGTGGCTTATTTTGTGTGTTGAGTAAATTTACGGTAAACAATTTTGACTTAATTCTCGTACGCCCTCGATTTGATAACCACTTGGGTGTAGTTCAGGGAATATAGACACCGGCAGACTTTATCTCTCCGTAAGGCTGCTGACAACGTAAATAAAAGACCTAGGTTTTTAGGTTAGTGGAAGGTACCTGCGTCATTAACTAGTTGGGGAAAACTGGGTAACTACGGGTATAAAAAAAATCGAAAGGAAAGCGGATCAAATTATGTTCTTATTTGGCTTAATCAGCCCTTAGTAAATTAGATTAAATAATAAAGTAGATATACCCGTATGATTAGAGTACCTAAATAAAATTACCAGTCTGAAATTATAAGTCACCGCATCTATACAAATGTATTAAGAGGGCACAAACATTATTTACGAACGTAATATAAGATCAGGTGGGGGAAGAGAAACTCAGGGGCAGGGCAGGGGTAAGAGGCACCACAGACCATAACTCGTCGAGTTATGAGTGAGTATGGTCTGTAGTGCCCTCCTACCACTGCGTTTCTCTTCCCCCACCTGACCTTAGTGGTTTTGGACCAAAGTTTAAAAACTCGTGAAAAATAAATTAACTCATATTTAGCCATGAAAAAAATATGGTTAGACTAAACATATTCTGTAAATTTACAATAAAATTGTTTCATTTGTAAACATTAAAATCAATGAGAAAAAAAATAAAGTAATGGTTCAATTTTGAAATTATGTAAAATGATATTTGAATAATAAAAACCAATAATTTGATTCATGTAACACCGTTATTCCTCAGTAGACTATATTGACTATCAGATAATAACAAGTTTATATCGTTTATGGTAAATTTTAATGGTAAATTTTCAAGTGAAAGACAGCTCTGACGCGTATTTTTCTGAAAACCCTTCAACAAATTGGCTAAGTAAAAGAAATCTGTGTTGCTAATAAAATAATATTTACCGTTAATCCCAAGAAAAAGAGTTTATTTATATGTTACAGTAGTTTTTCTTTAAAAACTTAAGCTTAAACTATAGCTTTGTAAAGCATTTGAAAAACATCAAAATCGCCGAATTACGTATGATTGCACGCTCTTAAGGAATAATTTAATTTTATAAATGAAACTGATTTTATCTATGATGTTAATTTTAAATATTATTCGACAAAGACAGACAGCGGTCAGCCAGATAACCCACTTTTGTTTGTCCCAAGCTCACGAACACAAAGTAAAACGGCATCCTAAAATAGAAGATTGGTTCGTTTGCTCGTTAGTCAATCGGAGCGGAGTTCCGTAGATAGTGACGTTTCAGACGAGGCGGACGCATTGATCGGCGATTGGGCCCTGAAAAACGCTTAGTAAGCGGACTTTACTGCTAATAGCGTATACAAGGAACCGGATAAGTGAGAGTCGGAATTCCGCACTGAAGCGCTTAGAATCTGTAAATAAGTTTATTTAATTAATACGCAATGACAGTGCGTGAAGAGATTGGTTAAGGCTCAATTCACACCAGAAGAGCGGCAAAGCGCGGCGTAGCGCAGCGACCCGCTCCGTGGAGAATGCGCGAGGATTCCTGCAACTGCTCGAGAAGCCGCTGGAATGCGTAGGAAGTCGCTGGAATTTACATATTGACATATTGACAGCGGCCGTCGCGACTACTCGAGCATCCTCGGGCATTCCCGCGACAGCTCGCGCAGTCGCACGGCTTTGTTTATGGAATGCGCTGGAATTCCCGCGGATCCGCGGGCATCCGCGCGCATCGTTAGAGTTTCTCATGCGATAATAAGTCTTATTGTAATGAAAATAAAGTTGAAATTCTCATGACACTGAAACTGCGCTCCGCTACGCCGCGTTTCGCCGCTCTTCTGGTGTGAATTGAGCCTAAGAGATGGGATTGGAACCCTTACTATTGCTAATGAGTTTCACTCTTTCCAACTTAACCCAACTTAATGAAAATAACTTAAAAATTATCTGTGATGCCCTCCAAAGTGCTCACTCACTAAAAAAATATCAAGTTACAGCATCTGACAAGAAATGGCTCTATTCTTCTATAGTAGTAGTTATTCTTTCTTCTATAGTAGTAATTACAGAAGTAGTGGATTAATCTTAACTCTTAACAAATTTATTTATACATACAATCATCACGCCTGTGTTCCTAAATAGGGTAGGTGGAGCACGCGAAATGCTATATAGACAAAACATGACTATTTCACATTTCGTGGCCAATTCTAGCATATTTATTTTTAAGTTTTGAATTAGCTGGTACAATAGTGACAGATTGCTAGCCTGTCGCCTAAAATATACCTTTACCTATTTCCTTAGTCGCTTTTTACGACATCCACGGAAGAAATGGAGAGTTGTTATTCTAAACCCGACACAACAAGTAACAAAATTTATTGACACATTTTGTCATTTTTATGTTTTTTGACATACTATGAATAATTCTCAAAATAATTATTATAGGTTATTTTATTAGCAACTCTCGAAAAACTTAGTCCCGAATATTAAATACGTATTAAAGTTAGTGTGCTACCAATACATGCTCCTATCAAAAGATCGCCTTTCAAAATCTATGAAAGAAAACTTCGATTGGAGATGGCTGTAAAGTAAAACTCTTATCCCTGACTATTACAGTGCAACCTTTGCTAAAAGGGTCGTACTACCTATAAACAGCCAATGATTGGTTCCACTTTATGTAAACAAGGGTCTACAAAATATGGTTCCAAAAGGTCAAAGACTAGTTTAAAGATGCTTCTATCTAGAGCAAGGGCAACACCTTGTTTTTAAATTTGTATCTTTTAGCAACATGCTTCACTCTTAAACGAGATGAAGTTAACCTTTAACCTGTCTGTGTTTGATAAGGATCCCAAAAGTACCCGTCGTATGAGTATGATAAGGATCAGTATCATACGACTTTTTGGTATTTTTGCGATTTGGGATCCTTATTAAACACAGACGACAGGTTAAGTCACAAAAATTGACGTCGTACATAAAATAATTTAAGTATCACGTCTGAATTCCCAAATGAGGAAAGCCAGTCTTGCCAGGTTGCTAGTCTGTCGTCTGAAGCATACAAACCTGTTTCCTCAGTCGCCTCTTAGGCTCAATTCACACCAGAAGAGCAGCGCAGCGCGGCGTAGCGCAGCGACCCGCTCCGTGGAGAATGCGCGAGGATTCCTGCGACTGCTCGAGAAGCCGCTGGAATGCGTAGGAAGTCGCTGGAATTTACTTAATTATTGACATATTAACATATGTATTGACAGCGGCCGTCGCGACTACTCGAGCATCCTCGGGCATTCCCGCGACAGCTCGCGCAGTCGCACGGCTTTGTTTATGGAAGGCGCTGGAATTCCCGCGGATCCGCGGGCATCCGCGCGCATCGTTAGAGTTTCTCATGCGATAATAAGTCTTATTGTAATGAAAATAAAGTTGAAATTCTCATGACACTGAAACTGAGCTCCGCTACGCCGCGCTGCGCTGCTCTTCTGGTGTGAATTGAGCCTTAAGACGTCCCCGGAAGAAAAGGAGAGGTGGTTTTATCCCGACACCATGTCGCTGGTTAAAAATCACAGTCAACCTTTAGTTTAATGTTTGCGTCACGGGAGTGCGAGAACACTTGTTGTGAGTAGTTAAAGTCACGCGAAAAATTGGTTTATTGGTTTGTTGACGTTTATTCCAAAGTCGGGTGGGGTATATTTTTATGGACTCGGACTGTGAGAAGTTTATGTAGAGAAATTGCTGGCCCGGCAAAGTTAACACAATGTAAGGATATTTATAATTTTTTCTTTTATATTTAAAGGGGAATAAGAGTAACAATTATTTTCTGAAATCGATCCAACGGTCTACCGATACTTTGAGATTTTGAATACTACCACTGCGCACATAATTGTCAAAAATACCTGGAACTTATCTTACTGACCTGTTGTTCTGGTAGATACATGTTCCAGGTATTTTTGTAACCGTTGTTTCACAAAGCGTAACCTCTAGATAATATCTCGTGACAAGCGCTTTGAGCTAAATTACGCAATTTTAGATACTTTGTTAAGATTTTTAATCGTAAAAGACTCGTTTTGACGGCATTTTTATCGCGCACTCCATTTCGACGAAACATAAAAACTGAATTGAAAATAAGTAATTGCATATTACAAGTTGATTACATTTTCACATCGGATTCATTACCGTGAAGCGAGCAATGTTTTCGTATTGTATTGTATTTCGCATTCATTGATATTGAATTGGTGGCAATCCTACAGTTAATTTAAAATGATTTTCATGAATTGAGGAATGCTGTACAGTTATTATTTATTGTCAACGCTCATCATACTTTAGTAGGTACGAGTATGATGGTAAACTTTTTATTTACTCTTTTTTGTATTTTATTTAAATTTCGTTATTTAGTGTGTATAGTCAATGTTATTTTGAGTCTTAATTATCATTAATACTCGATGTAGTGATTAAGAAAATATTATAATAAAAAGGTTTTAGAACAGATTAGTTACATCATTTTTACACATTCTTTCACAGCTCGATATTCTGTTCGGAAATTTCGTTTTACATTTTATTCCTTGGAGTGATTTTTCTTTTACAGCTAAAAGCTTTTCACAGAGATTGTTCACATCTTTACCGTTCCAAACAAAAACAAAATGCTTTTGTTACAAAGTTTTTAAGTCGGAAATGTTCTGATAAGAAATCTCTGACAGTTGGTAAATAAAGGTATTGGACGTTTGAAGATTCTTGTTGTCATTACAAAATGTTTTTGAAATGGCTTAAAAACACTTTGAATTTGACTGCCAAGCCGTATTCCAGTTTTTGATTTGGTGCTACATGATTAAACTGTCGGTTGTCTAATTTGTATTTGTAATACTCATTTCATTTTCGAAAATGTACCCAAAAATACGTACAATCTGGCTATACTGGTCTAGGGACCTTGACTTTTTACGGGCCAATCCATAGTCCATCTAGGATTCCCGGCGGATAAAAGGATTAAGAGTGGTGCCATGCAGTGCGTAGATGAGGAGCTAAGGACTAGCCCGAAACCTGTCGAGCTGAAGTCTATATAAGATTTTATTCAGGTATCTTTTTTTAACTTTGAGTGAGTCTTACGGTTAGTATCGTGTTCAAAATTGAAGTTTCGTGTCACGTCGTGTCTTGTTCTTGGTATACGATTTTGGTAGTAAGTACTTTATTGTTTCCTTTGTAAGCATGAGTTGCATAGCTAACAAGGTATTCAATATACGAAGATAATGACGAAGCTTGTTAGATCCGCGTTCACCCTTCCTGCTCTAATCTTGATCGATCTCAACCTTTAAAAGTGATAGATAAAACAAAGACAAAAGGAATTCACGTAGTGTGGATTTACTTACACGTAAAAACGGTAGATACTAAGCGCCGAAACACCTAGTTGTCAACATGTACAACCAAAAGTAATACATAAATGCAAATAATATCTTGAAAAATGGATGACAGAACAAAATTAATAGGTTTTGACTAAAGCACAACACAAAACGATAACGTGTCGATAGCGATCTAAATCTGATAGTTTTTTCTTTCACGAAGTTACATTAGTCCTAAGAACTTTCTCTGCTGCAGAAAACGTAAGTGTTGCTTAACCAAAACGAGAATCAGAAGCAGCAAGCAATTTATTCGTTCATTGCACAGTTGTAATAATTCAGTGTCATACGTTACGTAGCAGAACACGCAATGTGCTAGGTTATGGACTAGAATTACCCTTGTTGAGGTCAGGACGTAATAGCGTTCGTAGCAAAGATGAAATAGCGTGTATCACACACTAGGTCCATTACAACGGGCCATTTAGCGCATGAATCAGAAAGCAAACTGGCTTGTTGGGAAAGTGCGTGAGTTATAGTCAAAGTGCTTTTATGTTCATTGAAGTGAACTGCAGTGAAAAAATATTTCATAAAGATACATTGTGTTTACTTTACAGAGCTTGTGACGTGTCAGACGAGAATGGGATTGAATTCAGTTTTTCCTTAAAGTAGCCAGATAGGTAGCCGGAGAGAGTAGGTTTCTTTCATCAAAGGAAGTAGGTACTTCGATCAACGAACGCTTTACAGTAAACTGTTCGCCGACCGCAGTCACCTAAACTCCATTCACGGAAACAAGTGAATATAGCGCTCTCTCTGCCACGTGTTCCCATAGAAATGAGAAGACAAAAAGTCTACGACATTTGAAAATCTCGAAATGAAATGTGTTCACTCCTCCCTACTATAACAGAAGTGAATTTAAATTTTTAGTTGGACTTGGGAGTAAAAATGTTAGGCTCAATTCACACTAGAAGAGCGGCGAAGCGCGGCGTAGCGCAGCGACCCGCTCCGTGGAGAATGCGCGAGGATTCCTGCAACTGCTCGAGAAGCCGCTGGAATGCGTAGGAAGTCGCTGGAATTTACATATTGACATATTGACAGAGGCCGTCGCGATTATCGAGCATCCTCGGGCATTCCCGCGACAGCTCGCGCAGTCGCACGGCTTTGTTTATGGAATGCGCTGGAATTCCCGCGGATCCGCGGGCATCCGCGCGCATCGTTAGAGTTTCTCATGCGATAATAAGTCTTATTGTAATGAAAATAAAGTTGAAATTCTCATGACACTGAAACTGCGCTCCGCTACGCCGCGCTGCGCTGCTCTTCTGGTGTGAATTGAGCCTTAGGCTTTTACAGTTGTATAAGACAAAGAAAAAACAAGAGTAATAATAATACTCATGTCGGAATGTCCATCCAAGTCCAAGACACTTGAAATTGCACGAAATGAATCTGTCAAAACCTTTTTGATAAAACAAAGGTAGCCAAGTTTGAACACTGCCTTTTTTGATTTCCCCATTAATTTGTTTCCGTGAATATAACTATCTAGTCAGGCAGTGGCGGTAGTCACTCGCCGAATGCAGCTTATTACCTTGTTATTTACACTTCAGCGGTCGATGCATGCGGCATGCCGCTTTATCTGTCATAATTTACGTTTGCATCTACTCACAATCATGCCTCTATCCTCCTGACGACCAGCGTCAAATTATGTGTAGTTCAAAATTGACTCTTAATGTCAATAGATAAAGTTACAAATGACTTTTATTTTATGTACTATGTATAGCACGCCAGTCGTCAGGAGGCTATTCCCAAATGGGGCAGATCACACAAAACGCCACACAGATAAAACGATGAGTGTTTCACGTTTTGTGGCCGCTTCTTGCATTTTATATTTGGACTAGTGACATATTTATACAATTCACTTTCCTGTTTCTCTTAAATTCTAAACATATTAATTTGGTTTTGAAAACATTTTACACAATTATTTAAATCACAATACCTGTATCTTGTATACGGTTTAATTGCCCACCCAACACCTCATGGGGTTTTCTGGTTTCACATCGCGAGGGCTCTAATTACAACCCTTAAATGTATAACATGATACGATTTTCTCTCGGGGTGCCATGAGAAGGCTTTGTACACTCCAATAGGGCGTATCGTGGGGTTTTGTAAGCTTAAATTAAACATGATTTGGCACAAATAGAAATAACTGACTTATTTTCCTGGTTAAAAGTTTAATAAATGCAAACCAATTTTTTATAAAGTTTCGGTTGTTTGTACTTCACTTTTTGAATGATTTTTTAAAGAGTTTTAAATAATCTGATTAAATTATCATTATAAATATTTTATATTATTGGCAACAGGCGAGTAACCTTACCTGCCATTAATATACCTGCCATCTTAAAACCTAAAAAAATATGCTAGTGGGTCACGGGGCGTAAAACAGACACGGTTTTGTCTATGGCGCGTTTTGTATTATCTGCCTTCTCAGGTTGGGAATACAGGCGTGATATATGTATGTATGTAGGAAATAAACGAAAATTGCACAAGACACTTAAATTTCGGAAGTGCATTTCATCTAAATCTGTCCTGTTTCAGGGAAGAGTTAGTGCCTTTTTATGCCTTACCTCCGTCAAGCTTAGTGCATATAATACCCTACGACTTTATTAATCTAGATCTAGGTCCTTAAAGCATTTTATGGCACTGAGCGGGGCTTCTAGCTCCGTTCCCTCATTTTACTGTTTTCTATCGCTTTATTTGAGTTATGCCGCATACCATTAGGGTTTGAGCATAAAATTTATTATGTTTTTGTTGAGGGAAAGCGCTTGAGTTGAGATCTGTGTACAAGATGAGTTGTTCTTTATAAAACACCAAGCGCTGAAGATCAAGAAGTACAAGTATGATCAGTTCTGGTTACTTAGACGTATTAACTTCATGCCTGCATTCCTAAATGGGGTAGGTAGAGCACACCAAACGTTACATAAACAAGTCAATATAACTATGCAACTTTTCGTTTCTAACACAATTTTACATGCATACATACATAACGACACGCCTCTTTCCCACAGAGGTAGGCAGAGACTACTCTGTTCCACTCACTACGATCCTGACATACCTCTTTTGCTTAATCCACATTCATTAATCTCCTCATACATGCATACGACCTGGTCAATCAATGGTTTCTAAAACACAATTTGCATGATGCAAAAACTGCATCCAACCATTTTTATATTTTTTTATATTCAGTAAATCAATTCAGTGAATTGATTCTATTGACCCTAGGCATCATCGCAATAATTACCTACAGTAAATGGATTTGCGAATGTAAATAATTGATTAAAATCACCAATATAACCTTTGTGAACTTTACCGTGGTCCGAATACACGTTGTTTTTATTCAATCATTCAAAAGTATCAGTCTGGTAAAGGTTTTAAAACAGTCCTCTCGAATTTCGTCGAAAACAATTGGGATTGTCCAATTAACGACGAGCATGTTTTTATGAAGCCTATTTTATAAAGTTTTTTTTCAGCTTTAGGGTTGTCTCCAAACAGAAATATAAAACGGGTACCAAAATAATCATTTACTTATGATGACATAAATGTGCTGCATACTTCACAGTAAACCAGTGGTCGGTAACCTTAGTAGACAGGGGTTGCAAATCGTCAAAATGGTGTTGAAACAATAACTTTCGAATGCTTTTAATAATGCATGTGCATTGTACGGACCTCGGATTGCCGACCCCTGAACTGACGTATTTATTAAAACCTGGCTAGTTTAATTCACAAACTTGTCGGCCTTGTTTTCCGCACAGACGCACATGTATAAAATTTACCTTCCGCTGGTTGCAGGTTGCACGTGACGCTCCAGTCCCGTACCACTACCACGTGTTGTCATCGTAATAACTATTTATGTAACTATTGGGTAGTAAAAGGCATTAATATACGAGTGTAGTTTATGAAATGATCCTGCAAAGGCAAACACATTTCTTTATCCACATACATGTAATAGCAAAAATGGCGTCAAACTCGAACACCACAAACAATGGCGCATCGGCCGTTTTTGCCGCTCAGCTCGAGTTCTGATTTAGAATGATTTCTTCTTCTTATCATCATTCGTCATTTGTTTCATAAATTTAATATTATAATGCAGTAAATGACACAGATATCTTAATATGGGCTATTTGCTTAATCAGTACGTAGATAAACTGCATTTACGATACTAAAGTCGACAAAACGCGCTTCGAATAATTTTCGTTTCTACTCGTGGATGACATTTGCACATTTGTGACTCATACCGATGCTCTGCAATAGCGTAACGGCTGCAAAACGTTCGGCGCAAACGTTTAGATGCAATGGGTATTTTACCGTTGGACTAATGTTACTGATATTTACTTCTGCAGACTTCTAGAGGCGATGTAAAATTTTTACTTGCTAGCGAGAACTCATGGTACAGCGTGCTGGGAACGTTGGCGAATTGAAAATGTATTTATTTATTTTTAAAAGAATCGAGAACTCGTGAGACTGGTGTGGAATATTTAGTGATTGGGGATCATGGTTCAGTGCACATGGTCTTATTTATATGCTGCGAGAGACTTGCATGTATTCGTAACGAAACGTTGCGGTACAGGGATGGGGTTATTTAGATACGTCATCTATCGGTCACAGCAATTAAAAATAATTTTTATGATACTTACTACTTTTTCTAAATTACGGAGAAATTACAAATATGCTTAGCCACATAAGTACAGTTACTATTTAAAACCCCAGTTTTTCCACGTTTCAACTGTTTACCTAATTTCGTCAGGTCAGGTCAGGTCAAAATATGCTGACAATGGGACCACCTGGAAACTATATCCTTTCTGACAAAAAAAGAATTTTACAAATCGGTCCAGGCGTCTTCGAGTAATCAGCGAACACATATAAAAAAAACAAAGATCCCGACGAATTGATAACCTCCTCCTTTTTTGAAGTCGGTTAAAAATAACACGGGAAGACAGCGACTTAATCGCTTACGTATTTAACCGCATTAGGCACATAACGCAAAATACAACTCCTACAAACACCTAAATAATCTGCTGGCAAATCAGTACACAATAACTTATGAAATAGAAATATTTGCACCGGCGAGAGAACCGTCAGAGATCACTCAGAAGTTTAACAAGAAATATCAATTCCAGAAGGAAAATTTCTCACTTACATTGAATTACTTTTCACTGAAAGTGTTATCCAATCAGTAAAGCAAAGTTCTCGGAACCAGTTACAAAGATAAAAAGTTTGTTTAGGCAAGTCGGTGTTCCTAATGGGGGCGCTTAATCGTACTTCGGGGCAATAGGGCTGGCAATTTTGTACAGATTTTCCATTTTTTTTAAAGTCAACAAAATTCGGCACACAAATTATTATTGACTTAAGAAAAGTTCTCCTAAAGTCATGCACACATACATACATAATTTCTGTATTTCTAAATGAGGTAGGCAGAGCACATAAAAAGCTATATAACCAAAGCCATGTTTATTTTACATTACGTAGCTACGTCTAGGACATTTTTAGGTTTTCAATTAAAGTGTTTATGACAGGATTAAAATATTTCAGAATAGAGGATTAGAATGACAGACTAGAAAATAGGATTTAGAATAACACCTCTCCATTTCTTCCATAATTATTATACAGGGTGATAATGTAATCCGTAACGAAATTTTACATACCTGTATGTTAATAAAACTTAAAAATATAATTTGAGTAGTTTCTCATTTTCTTTTGTAAATAAGAAGTTATGTGTCATGAAAGTTTTCCTAAAAAGTGCTAACATTATTGACACCGCGCGTGCAAGTAGCGCGCGTGGCGCGTCAACTATTGATAGTTATCTACAATAATAATAAAAAATTGACCCTACCCTACAAATCTAAACTAAGCGTACCTTAATAGCTGTTCAAAATGGAGTCCATTTCTCTCCAAACAGAGTCTTGCACGTTTCAAAACGTTTTCATTCACTCTTATTAGCACTTCAATGTCACTTTCACTTCAGAAAATTCACTTACAATCTTGTCGTTAAGATTATGTAAATTTTGTGGTTCGTCCATGTACACACGGCGCTTGATTTCGCCCCAAAGATAGAAATCACAAGGGGTGAGGTCGGTTGACCTGGCAAGCCAGGCCACAAGTCCACTGCGACCTATCCACCGGTCACTGTACACAATTGTTCAAGTGCTCGCGCGTACATCGCGAGCGTAATGCGGGGTTGCATCATCTTGTTGGTAAAAAATACTTTGGATGTCCACTCGCACCATTTCATAGTACTCGCGATTCGAAAATTCTAACGACATTGTCACTCACACACTTCGCGCTTACATAACGTACGACCGGGGTGATTAGGGAACGCGTGCGCATCGACTGCCAGCTTGCGAATTCATTTTTCAAACCTACCCTCTGCGGTTGCTTTAGGGGATTGTGGCAAATGCAAAACTACCCTACTTTAGAATAGAATTTAAACAAACGTAAACAGTTACTCCGCGCTTTGTAGTATGCCCACATTCAATATTTTTTTGGGAATTTCCCGATGAAAAAAAAAGAAAAAAAAGTGTTTTTTTTATTTCACCATTGTATTGTGCTAGTGATTCTGAGTATCAGGAATTAATTTCGTTACGGATTTCATTTTCACCCTGTATATGTCGTAAGAGGCGACTAAGAAAACATAATATTAAGGTTAGCTTTAGGCGACACGCTAGCAACCAATCGCTATCCTAAAATTTTGCAAAAATTCTCCGTGGACCGTGAAATACTTATGGTTTGACTATGTAACGATTTGTGTACTCTGCCTGCCCCAGTTGAAAATACAATCGTGATCTATGTACTTAAAAATAATAACAAACAGTGAAAGGTTTTCCTTGTAATTGTGACGGCATCGGTGATAACCCTAGTTGGCTAGACTTAGTAGTGACAAACAGCCTATTTAGATTCTGCTATTCTGATGGAGTTCACTGCTTCGGTATTGATTTAAGATAATACCCACAGTAGCTTTTAATTTGAAAGCTTCTCGATTGTTGAATTTATTTAGACGATTCTTTTATACGTGAAAGGAAAGTTTGGAATTGTTTAGTTGTTCAGAAATTGATGGTAGACATGTTTTATTAATACTCCTAAGTAAAGTAAAACTATAGTTGACCAACTATGGCTGCTTCTGTAGATATATAATTTACGAGTATATTTATGCTCCTAATGGTCGTTTGTATTCAAAAGTATACTCATCATCATCATCATCATCATCATCAGCCTATATACGTCCCACTGCAGGGCACAGGCCTCCTCTCAGTATACTATTATCTTTTTTTTTTCTCTTGAGGGTAAAAAATAAATTGTATGTATACAATCACGCTTTTATTCCGTAATGGGACTACATAGACAAAACTATGAGTATTTCACGTTTCGTTGCCACTAACATAACTTAAGGCTTGGAAACTGACGGAAGAGTTATAATAGTGATAGGTTGCTAGCCTATTGCTTAAATCACCCCAACCTATTTCCATAGTCGCCTCTGACAACATTCACAGAATCAATGGTGAGGTGTAACCATCCCGACACCACACATTTTATCCCACTGCTAATTTTTCTTCCCAATACAAACAAAAGAAGACCATAAAGTTAATCTTCTTAACTACTTAGCTCCTCGCCAGTGTACCGTTGACCCTTTAATTCGACAAATAAAATGTTCATGTAACCCTATCAATAAAACCTAATCAGGCTATAACGAGGGATTGTGTCCTGCCACTCCGATACTAGATTAAATAAGATGAAGTTTTATTGTGCCAAACTGGGTCAGGTTGGTGATAAAGCGCGCGGCAATCTGTATTAAGTGTAGATCATCCTGAATAGATCACTGAGTTCCATTGCACTGCTTAAGGTTACTGCGAAAATTTAAGGTCAAATACACGATTTCTTTGGCGTGTGAAGTTTGTACTGAACTTATTGATCCTGACTTACCAGGAAACATTTACCCGTGCAGATTACGTTCCAGTGATATGACATTGCTCGATAAAGGAAATCTTTATTACGTTTGTTATGATGATGATATTTAAAAGTAAGTAAGTAGACACTTTATTGTACAGGGAAAAAAAACAAGTAAAGTACAATGGAACTGAGGGCATTCGCTGCCAACCTTTAAGAAACGTCCCCATCATCATCTCATCCATAAGACGTCCACTGGCTGAACTGCCTCCTGTTTGGACTTCCATATTGTATTGAGAGAGAAGAAACTCAATTATGGTGACCGACAAAAAGAGGTACAATAAACACTTATCCTGAAACAAAACGGATATCGAGATTAGCTCAACATGTTGCCACATTAAAACCCGCCATGGTAACAAATCCTGACGCATGGCTCACCACGAACTATATACAATGTAAACTAACTTTACAGTATTCATAATTATTGTTAGTTACTAAAATTTGTAGTCAATCCTGAACAACTGTAGAATGTTGTCACAAGATTTCCTTTGTCGAGCAATGCTATCCCACTATAAAGTTTACCTACTGTAAACAGAATCTATGTTGGGCCGGGTTTCAGTTAGTTTGACAGTCCTTCAAACTCTTAGTATCTCAAAGATTCTCTAAACAAATGCTAAACGAAGTTCTAAGGAACGATCCACCACAAAAAGGTATTCAACATTAACGTCACCAATCCTTTCGTGACAGACTCCAATTACTTTTTCCTGCTTCGATTTCTAGACTAAATACTTTGGTTTCGTACTGTGTACTTGTTGACACGCAATGCTACTAAATAGCGTACGTTGCTTAATCACAACACTATTTGCTGCCAAATGTCCCTATTTCCCAAATCTGCGAAAGACCGAGCACAAAGGCTAAGTTCTTTTGGAGAGCCCATTCAATTTCTGTTTCTACTTTATGACTGTGGACCCTTAACCTTCTTTGTGGGGTTCCGTAAAATAAATAAAAGCAGGTTTTGTGCTTGTTGAAGTTACGTTGGGTCAAAATCTCGCGTTACTAGGACTGTAGAAATGTAGGAGTTTGTGCATTACAATTAATTGGTAACACTATCACTAATTTCCAGATGTTTCCAAATGTAAATATTGTTAGTTCAATAGTTACGGGCTCGTCTGGTGTCGGGTCTAAAATAGCACCTCTCCATTTTCTCCGTGGATGTTGTAAGAGGCGACTAAGGAAATGGGTTTAGGTTTACTTTAGGCGACAGGCTAGTAACCTGTCACTATTATACTACCTCTTCCATCTATTTTTAAACCTGAAATGATGCTAGAAGTGGCTGCGAAGCGTGAAATATTCATAATCATGGTTATGTCTATTTCACGTTTCGTGTGTTCTGCCTACCCCATTTGGAAACAAAGGCGTGATGTATGTCTGTATGTTTCTACCTATTACTAATTTCAAATTGTTCGAAATCGGGGACCAAAATTGCCTTAACGTAAATATTGTTAGTTCAACATTTGTAGGGTAAATGTGTCCAACTGCTGAATCATTCCGTCAATCAACATTATCCCTTCGTTTTGACCTAATTGCAACTGCAGGGCTTGCTTGACCGGTTCCGGCCTGAATCTAAAATTAACGAGTGGGAATTGGAACTTGGTTGTAACAATATGAAGGGAGCCCAACTCATTTTGAATTTATAAAGGGCTGGTGTCTTCCTGTTTTTGAGGTTTGTTTACTTTCTGGTTGTTTTGTTTGGGTTTTATTTAATGTTAAACTGGGGTTCTGTTCTCTTGGCAGAGACGCTGCTGCGCTAAAGTGATTTAAATTACCCCCGGGTAGTAAAACTTAATTGACCTACTAAAACTGTGTTTTTTCTAGGTTGAATTTCAACCTAGATTATTAATTTGTAGTCTGACGTTAAGTTATTGTCAAACTAGCTTTCCGCCCGCGGCTTTGCCCGCGTGGAATTCGGTTTATATTGCGGTATAATCCTCACGGAGCCCAAGACCTTTTCAACGAATGCAAAACCGTGGAAATCGGTTAGTGCGTTCTGGAGTTATAGCGTCAGGAAGGAAAACCAGACTTATTTTTATATAGTAGATTTTACACCCTTGGTTACATTATTAATGATTACCAAGGATCTCCAATTTTTTTCAAAATGAAACGTAGGCTATGTCAATTCGGAAAAATGTGGCATTCTAATAGTGAACATTTTTTTTAATCGGCCCAGTACTTTTTGAGATTATTCACTACAAACATACAAAAATACGAACAAACAAACAAATCTGTCCTCTTTATAATATTAGTGTAGATTAGTTTTTGATTTTTGGTGGTATTTAACTAATTTAACGATATAACAATCCAAAGTTAAGTTATACATACTTAGAATTATGTATGCTTTCAGCATATTGCTAATTTGAGGTAAACTTGTAAACTGTTTTACTTACAATCTTTAAGAAATTTGTGCAGGTAGGATAATTATTTTTCATTTACTTCGGTTCGTCTTTTATAGCCTCGTGTTTAGCTGTTACGAATAAAAATTAAATTAAATTCATTTATTTCGGAGCACAAAGACTCCATAGCTCAGAGTAGGTTCCTTAAAACACACTACATTACATGCGTCACAAACACAAAAAAAAAGAATAGTCGTCTTAAACAATACATATTAGTTTACCTTGACAACTCATACAATGTTATGTATGTTACACAGTTTTTCTCGTACAACTTAAATCACACGTCGTAAGAATTCATACCAACGCGCATTTACCCTACAAGCGCCGCACTAAACTAGCTGGAAACTTAACAACGCCATCTGGCGATAAGTGGCTGTCCGCTCCTAATGCACCTGCTGCATCGCACTAGATAAATAACAGGGTGTTCGCCGCAATAACAAAATACTAAAATAAATGCAGGTGCAAAACGATCGGTTTGCTTGTGCTTCTACGATTTTTGTCTGAAATCTGGAATGTTAATGGTAATATGGTTGGTATTTAATTTTAAGTTACTGGCTTTAAAAAATAAGAAGCCATTCATTGTACAATTTAAAACCACAAAGTATGGCGGCCTTATCTCAAAACGGATCTCTGCGAGCCAACCTTTGAGTCATAGAGAAGAGCAGTAACTAATTTAGGGATCACTAAATAATGCAAGTTAGTTATTTATGAAAGTCACAACATCGTCATGAAAATAATATGGCACAATACTAATAAATCAATGGAGGTTCCTTTAGCCAACTGAAATGAGATGTAAAAATTACGCCCGTCTCGTCACGAAACTTTTGTACAAAATCCTTCAAAAGGATTTAACAATGGATGGATTTTACAGCCATCTTAATTTTACGCCAGAAAGACAGTTTTATTTGACCACGTAAATTTCGCCCACAATGCATTCCGGGTGACAAAGAGAAATGCACCTATTTTGCTGTAGCACAGAGCAAGTTTCGCATTGCTGATGATTTGTTTACTGCGACGAAGATCGAACTGGCCTTTTGTGGGGATGCTAGTGAAGTTACTTGAAACTATTTTTATGTCAAAACTAATTTAACTAGAAGAGAAGTTGTCTTATATTTTCATTTCAGTTTCGTGAATAATTTAGTAAGAAAATATAAATTAAAGGTATAATTTTATTTACTTATTAATACAGCAGTAGCAGAGATCGACTGTTACATCATCCTGCTGCAGTCATACATCAAGAATCACGAGTATTTTAGGGCCTGATAATTTTGGTAAATATTCACATATAACATTCTTACGAAACGACTTAGTATAAGGAATGGCTGAAATGGTGGTAATACTGAATTCCAAAAACACCATAAACAACTCCGCATCAGCGTCACAGGATCGCATAGTCATCGACCTCGTGCTCCAAACTTGAAATCATTTGTTTTATTTGAATCTGGTTCGAATTTTGAACGTAGCTTACTAAAGTTCAATTAGTTCATTAAGTATTAGGTATACATAATTCAATCATTAAAATTCAAACTCATGATACAACTCAGTAATTTGCCCATTGCGACTGAACATAATAGAAGGCACATTATGATTCGGAAGTAGATAATAAGAGTAAATATATTTGACGACGCTCTAAGTTTTTAAAATTCTCTTACCTCTTATAGCCCAACTTGCAGTAAGTTTTCAAGCGTTCGTTTGTAACAAAGCTTAGGCGGTCCGCTCTGTGGAACGGCATAATTACAATTTTCATTGCCGCACTAAAGAGCGAAAACTTTGTGAATATCTCGGAGTTCACAATTAAATTGTGCTAGCACTTGGCTGTTAGTGTTAGTTCACAATACATGGTTGATGCCTGTTTGTATAAAGTTGGCAGAACTTGTAACGTGTCGCCGAAACTTATTGTTTTATTACCTTACGGTGGGTAAATGTAAAATAGTTTCAGTATAACACTTTAGTACTAATGTGGCTTTCGTTGGAACCCTGTTTTAGGAAGCTAATGCGCTCGTTATCGAGAAATCATTTGATGATTGCGGGTAATGGTTGTTCTTCCATTTATGAAGTAGATTACCAATCTATTGACGAATAAATATATTTTTTATTCTTAGGCTACGCCGACCATCACTTTCCCAGGCACGGTCCTGCTAATCTACTTGAAATACTCCCAAATACAGCAGGCAGACGAAACTTTACATAGACTTTTTCACATTTTGCAGCCAATTCCAGCGTCATTTCCGGTTTAAAAACGGATGAACGAGTATTAATACTGGGAGGTTGTTAGCCTGTCGTTTAAAAATAGCTTAACCTATTTCTTTAGTCGCTTCTTACGACATCCACGCATGAAATGGAGAGGTGTTATTCTAAGCCCGACACCACATGGAAAATATACCTACGTTAGTATATTGCCTTAGTCGCTTTCTACGTCCTCGCTTCTCCTGTGTCGCTTTCTCCTGTGTGGTGCCGGGTTAGAATAGCACCTCCCCCTTTCTTCCCGTGGGTGTCGTAAGAGTCGACTCTGGGAAAGGGTTAGTGTATTGTAGGCGATGGGCTAGCAACCTATCACTGCGATATCACGTTTAACCATCTAGTTACCTTGAAATTGCTAAACGTGGCACTGGATTTTTGAATTCATGTGCTCTGCCTACCGCTCTTGGGAAAACAGGCGTGAGAATATGTATGTATGTATGTATGTATGCTTTCTACGTCATCCACAGAAGAAATAGAGAGGTGTTATTTTAATCCAACACCAGAATAAAATGAAATAACTACGCACAGAACAGTGCTTAAAGTATTTCAGTCCTCAGTCGACAACATCCGTAAAGAAAGTCAAGGTTGAACATTTTAAGAAAAAATATGTATCAAGTCAAAGCGAATGGATAAAATCTTTTATTCACTGAGAACACTGAAGTGTGTTCTTTGTTTGTCCGAAACATTGTCTTGATTATATATTGCGAGAAATGAGATTAAGTATTTTGTGAAGAAAATGCTGTTTTGGACAAAAATTTGAGTTTATTATATTTGAATACATTTCCTCCTCTTGTTTCTGGAAAATAAATATTTTATTTAAGCAAAGAATCTGTATGGTATTCCTGTTGAAACAAGTGAGATTTTTCGTTATAACGGTTATCTAACTACGGTTAACAGGCAACTACGTCATTCTCAACTTACAGCTAAATTACAAAAGTTTATATGCTTGCAATTTTAAGTAATCACTATTAAAAAGATGTTTTGACAATGTCGTTGCTTAATTATTGATGAATAATGATGATGTTAACAATTTATTATCGTCAACCTTCTAAGAAAATAGTTGGACTAATGTTTCTTTGGTGATGAAATCCTTAAGGTAAGGTAAGGTAAGGATCATAATAAGGTCATGCATTATGTAATTATTAAAAAAAAACAGCAATCAATAAAGCAACTAGGTTTCTAGTTTACGCTTTTCTATGTTAGTGTTTCTGTGAATTATCCGTGAGAGTTACAAACAAATGTACCTACAATTATACTGACACCAGTGTTAGAGAATTCACAAATCTCATAATCAATACCAATGCAGTACTACTAAATAATTCCGATAAATCCTCCAGAATCGATAGCCGCTTGTACTCGTACCCTGATGACAATATACGGTATACCGAGGGGTGACGATATTGAGTCATTTACTTGAGTTATTATCGTCATGAGCGCCCCAAGTTGCCAAAATAAAACGAAGCTGAATACAAATCGGCTGCTTATCAGTCTTATCGTCCGGTATGCAAGACCGCTGCCACTGCTGCGACGTTTATTAAACAAATTTCATAATACGAGTCGTTAGAATAGCAGTTTGAAATTCTTTCAGGGCCCTTTGAAAATTTTGTACGCCTCTGTGTTTTCCGCGTGGTTTGGATAACACTTCTCGATTTTTCCACGGATATTGTAAGAGGCGACTAAGGAAACATCGGTTTAGGTACGCTTTAGGCGACGAGCAAGCGACTTGTCACTATTATACCTCTCCTATCCCTTTCAAAGCTTAGAATTATGCTAGTCATGATTTTGTCTCTGTCACATTTCGCATGCTCTGCTTACCCCATTTGGGAATACCGGCGTTATTGCATGAATGTACAGTCACGAACCGGGATTGTTGAGCCACTTGCCACTGTTCACAATTTAGACGTGTAATCAATGACCGATGTGACAGACTAGATGTCAGCTATTGGATTAGCATTACACGACCAAGTTACAAACATAGGTAAGTGGCTCAACAATCCCTGTTCGCGATGGTATGTGTATGTGTATATCTGTATTAGCATGGATATCCATCATATTCATCATTCTATCAATGCAAGTGCGGATAGTAAGACAAATTATTATCACATGAGGCATTACACCTAAACCCCTCGGATTGCACATCTATTCTGCTATCTGTCTGGTATTGTATATCTGTCTGCCATTAGGTGACCCATTTATCATCTACCATCGTTAAGATATAAAAAATACAGTGTACTCAATACAATAGCAAAGTCAACCTCAGAACACTTTGATACTTTGTCGAAGTAATCAAAATGTACTTGTGAATGCAATATACATTACAGTAGTGAATGTGACAATGTACCGAAAATGTTCAAACACTTCTGAAGTCAACTGTGTTTCTTCGAACTCAAGAAACCTGATGCTAAGTTGTCATGACTTTAAACTTATTAGGAGATTCTTATTCTTCGCGAATTCTTTGTTATAAAAATACGCAACATGTCGAAATGTTTTTTCTTCATTCAAACACAAAGCCACCAGTCAATCTTATTTGTCAAGGAAAACAAACAAGTGATTGCATTACAAACTGTTAATGGTAATTATCGATGTTTCATAATTAAGATCGAAGATTGGACTTCGTTGCTTACCGGTTAATTCCGGGAAAAACAAAAGTTGGAGAGGAATGGAATTACCGCGGCTAATTGGAGCGGAATACTGCAACATGTTAACGACTGTTTCCCTTTGGGAGAGTTATGTGAGGACCGCGCATATACTGTTGTACGTATACACCAAGACACACACATCCTAATACGTTAATGTGAAAGTTAGAGGTGTGTTGTGTATTTGTTTCTTTGATCGGCTATTAAGCAGCAATGGTTTTCTATCTGAGGCCCAAATACTTGTTTGCGTCGTTTTTGTAGACATGTAGTAGGAAAGATCAAAATATGTATGTAGCACGATTCCTTAGCTACAGTCCATAGCCCTTTATACACTGCCACGGCTCATCAAAACAACTGTCGCCGCGGCTTTTACGTTAAAGGCCACGGACTAGTCTGAAACATGTCGAGGCAAATTCGATTCAGGACGTGAATTATCCGTAATCTTCAGTTAAGTCTTACGGTAGATTCATATTCAAAATCACGCTCGTAGTACAAAATTTGGTAGGTATAGGTTACAAAACGTTACAGAGACACAATCATCATTTATCACGTTTCGTAGCAAACCGTGTATGTCCACCCATCTATTGACGTAGGGTGCATGTAATCGAAAGAGGGTAAAATTCAGTCCTGGAATAAGTCACTTTTTACTCGCATGAATCAATTTCTCATGTGAAAAATGCGGACCAACAGAAAATTTTGTTCTCAATCAAATTCAAAATCAACCATTAATGCTTCAAATCCGGTTTAAACTAACCACAGCTAACGCGTTTAACGCTCGCGTGCAGTGGCTTGTCCGGACCAATGCGGACTAATGTGCCGGAACGCGTCAATGTCCGGTTCCGGAGGCTGGCTCTCGGTATAAATCAATCAGTGTATGCGACTTAATCCTATAAACTGAATAGTACCCGTACCATAAACTAGAATAATTCTGGCATATGGACCTGAGTGTGCACATTGCTAATATCACATCTACATTTTTTTCGTGTATGTCGTAAAAGGCGACTATTTCAAAAGCTTAACAGAACGAAGTTCTGTAATAACTTCAGTTGTTTTACTTTTCAGGAGTTTGATACTCCTTTTCGCAATACCTTAAGATCCCTTTGTATTCATAGGAATTAGTAAAATAATTTGAAGATGTTAACAGCACAAGGAAGAACTAAGAGTCCATTACAAGTGATAATAACTTTTGTAAATTGAATACTTGAATGTTTACTTTTGTTGTTACAAATACAACAAATTGTTTATTATAGTAACAACTTGGCTATAAAATTCTATTACTTAACAATTCAACACTAATTTTATAAATAAACTTCACCTTCACTATTAGCCATACTGTTTATAATCTCCAAATAGTAACAAATATTCCATTTAAACCTAAAATATATAACCAAACAAAGATAAAAGTTAAACACTCACCAACCCAAACGACAAGATTGCGCTTGTTTACTATTAATTTCTAAACAATAGAGCATCGGCAAAAACAATGTCGTCCACTAACTGTCAGTTTTGCAGAACTCTGTTGTGTAGGAAAAAGAGCAAATTGTCCGGCAATTGTCCGGACGTCCAAGCCGACTTACAAAGGGTGGGTTATTGCGCCGTGTCCCGTTGCCGGACGGGCGGTAGGTACAGTATCGCAGATTTTGTTACAAATTGGGAAATGCAAGTCACTGGTTTGCGGCGTGTTATGTGCTAGAAGTTTAGCCTGTTTTTTTTTAGTTTATTGCTATTCCGAATTTTTTTATATGTTTATTTAAAACATTCAAACAGGGTATCTAGAAAATTGTACATTGACGTTAAGTTTATTTCGTGACAAAGGGACCTCTTTAAGTTTACTTTTCGTTTTAATAACAGGTATTAAAAATATAATAGCACCTCTCCATTTCTTCCGTGGATGTCGTAAGAGGCGACTAAGGAAATGGGTTTAGGTATTCTTTAGGCGACAGGCTAGCAACCTGTCACTATTATATTACCTCTTACATCTGTTTCTAAACCCAAAATGATGCTGGAAGTGGCTGCGAAGCGTGAAATAGTCATAATCATGGATATGTCTATTTCACATTTTGTGTGCTCTGCCTACCCCATTTGGGAAACTAAAATAATTAAAATACAGAGATAAACTTACTTCTACTAAACGTCACTGTACTGGTGTGTCTTGCGCTACTACCTCCATTTATACCACACGGAACGTAGACGAAGTTTTAAAATGAAATTCTTTGGAGTCTCTCGTTGCGTATTAACCACGATACAATCGGCCAATACCCGTTCCCTCCGAGCTTACAGAGTAAACGTTGTGCAGTTTTATAACGTCTAATGCTGCGGTATAACAGATAAGCCTTAACTGCGTTATTTATGCAAAATTCAAGATCGTGTGTTGTCAGGTTCTTCTGTGGATGTCGTGAGAGGTGACCAAACAAATAGGTTAAGGTGCATTTTGGCTCAATTCACACCAGAAGAGCGGCGAAGGGCGGCGAAGCGGAGCGCAGTTTCAGTGTCATGAGAATTTCAACTTTTTTTTCAGTACAATAAGACTTACTATCGCATGAGAAACTCCAACGAGGCGCGCGGATGCACGCGGATCCGCGGGAATTCCAGCGAATTCCATAAACGAAGCCGTGCGACTGCGTGAGAAGTCGCGGGAATGCCCGAGGTTGCTCGAGCAGTCGCGAGCGGTCGCTGGCAATATCCCGCCCAGAGATCTTGGAATTCCCACGCATTCCAGCGACTTCTCGAGCAGTCGCGGGAATTCTCGCGCCTTCTCAACCGAGCGGGTCGCTGCGCTTCGCCGCCCTTCGCCGCTCTTCTGGTGTGAATTGAGCCTTAGGGTAAATGGCGAGCAACCTTCTTAACGTAAAACCTAAAAATTATGCTGGGAGTGGTTACGAAAACTAAAGCAGTCATAGATTTGTCTATGTAGCGTTCGTGTGTTCTGACTAGTTTTTTTTTTTCTTTTTTCCTTTTGTACAATAAAGTGTTTACTTACTTTACTTACTAGTGACTACCCCATATGACCCATAATTATGGAAATACAGACATTATTTACGTATGTATTTGTACGTGTGTATTTGTTCCCGTGTGGTGCCGGCTTAGAATAGCACCTCCCCCTTTCTTCCCGTGGGTGTCGTAAGAGTCGACTCTGGGAAAGGGTTAGTGTATTGTGAGCGATGGGTTAGCAACCTGTCACTGCAACATCACGTTTTACCATCTGGTTACCCTGAAATTGCTAAACGTGGCACTGGATTTTTGAATTCATGCGCTCTGCCTACCCCTCTTGGGAATACAGGCGTGAGAATATGTATGTCTGTATGTTTACGTATGTAGGGACTTCTAAATTCTTAAAAAAATGACAATTTGTCCTTTGCAGTTAAAGTGTTAAAAAAACTAAGTCATAACCCGCATTCCGTGAAATGTCAGGCTAAAAAAACTATGCTAGAAATGGCTTCAAAACGTGAAACAATCATGGGTTTGTCTATGTATCGTTTCGTGTGCTCTGTCTACCCCATTTTTCCCCTTTTGGGAATACAGGCGAGATGTATGTATGTATGTTTGTGCGTATAATCCGCGTTTGAGAGGTTATGGGCCTTGTAGAACGTGACTTTCTGCCGTTGTTCTTATAACACAAACTTTACTCGTACTGTTTTCTGTAACGCATATTAGATTGTTAGGATGTTTTGTCTCTTCGACGTTATCTCGTAAAATTATATTGTTGAAAGCAAACGGCCTACGACTTGCATTCCAAGTCGAGTTTTGTTTATAGTCTCAAGTTTCCAAACGTTTAAACTTTTAGCGTTATGAATAACATATTGCTAGGAAATTGGACGGAAGGGTGAAAGTTTTTGTTCTATTTAGATTAATTTGAAAATATTTATGTAGTTACTTACATCCGCCTAAATGCCCAAATGGGGTAGGCATAGCACATGAAACATGTGACATTTTGCTAGCCTGTTGCCTGAAACATACCTTAACATATTTCTTAAGTTACCTCATTCGACATCCACGGAAGGAATGAAGTGTTGTTATTAATCTTGACACCACACGGCACTGTACCTGTACCATATCTAGGTATAGTACCTATGTACCTACTGACTTGTATACCAAGAGTACAGTCTTGCATGTAGACATTTAAAAATGCAAAACTGAATAATTTAACGTTTTCCAATCCTTAAATCGACATCCCAAATCAACTTTATGTGCTCATTTATTAACTAAATATTTTACCCGCTCACACAACAGTTAACCTACTTTCTTGCGCCGTATTATTTCACACCATGACCGCTCCAACCATCCCAAGACCGCCATCTTGGCAACCAGAAAATTCTCTATCATTCCCATCTTTTATTAATACAAATGCCATGCGCTGACAAAACGTGTTGAATATTTATGCTACGTAATCTAGACCGTGCTAGACATGCCGCCATGTCCCGTCGACTTCAAGCTACGTTTTAATTAAACAAGATGGATGACGTCAGTTAGCAGCCGTCAATGCCTTACCTAAGCACGTCGGGGCGGTATCTTACGGTTGTTTGGATAGTTGCGATACTGCTTGAAATTCAGTTTGTGTTCAACTTCTATGTTAAACAGCTTGTTGAAGAATCGTTGTGGCACTTTGGAATTGTTGAATACTTCATACGTATATACCACTCGTTGTGGTGTCAGACGTCTAAAGTTTAAGTGTATTTTAAGCGTCAGGCTAGCAACCGGTCACTATTGTACCTCTTAATTTATCTTAAAACTCTTAATATTCTAGATGAGGCTGCAAAACGTGAAATAGTTAGTAATGTGTAATGTGATGGTTTTGGATATGTAGTGTTTCGTATCCTCTGCTTCATCCTGTTTTTCTTAAATTGAGTCTTACTCATTATGACGTAGGTACTCGTATCATACTAAAACATTTGAATTGAGTAAGTTAGGAAGATGATAAAGAAACTATTGTATTATCTTTCGTATTTCCTCTTCTAATTTGGTTCGCTTTATCCAACTATGTGGTAGGACGTCGTTCTATCTAAACAGATAATGTTATTAAACTGCTTCACACCGTCAATATTTTAGCCCTGTAACAGATCGTTTAGTAATATTGTAGTTTACGTATTTTTAAAGACTGCATGTAGGTACTCAAAAACATATATTTGCAGTATAAATACCTGAAACTCTGTATTCTGCCGTTAATTTTGCTGTGATATTCAGTTTAGAAAAGCTAAAAAATAAATCAAGCGGTATAAAGTTTAAGCTAATAATTTAATTTCAGCTCCCGAATAGCGATTGAAACTTTGAACTATTATGGTACTGAATTGATCGGTGAAATATTTGCCGAAATCGAAGCCCGGATGTGTCATTTGGGAATATGGCGCATCCAAATTCTCCCGTTTTCAATTCGCTCTCATAAAATATTTAGCCAGCTTTCTGCTAGTTACGGCAGACGCATATCACTAACGTGAAGTGCTACATGTCAATTTACAAATTCTAGCGTTCTACTAACAATATTAGATGGCATTTGACAGAAAATACGTTAGAATTTTCCTCATTGCAGTCTTTAATAAAACAAACCAACTTACCTTTGGATCGTATCAAACTAGGAAATATGAATGCGGATGAAGCAAAAGAGGTAAATCAGGATCGTAGCAAGTGGAACAATGTACCTATCTAGTCTCTGTCTACACCTATGGGAAAAAGGCTTGACGGTGTGTAAGTAGGAATATGAGTTTAGTCGGTATTTCCACGCCGTTTGTGCAGACAAAAAGAGTTGCTCCCGATGATCTGTCACGATTTGGCCTGAAGCATGTCAAACTAATCTCAATATAAAAATGTGATAAGATGGGATTTATTTCATCATGTAACAAGACATTAATTTGTTAGCTGGAGACTTTGAAATCCAGTAACAACACGAGAACAGCGTAGAAGCAACAATGTAATTTATTAGGTGTAAGACAAGTCAGCACGTAACGCTGTAACCTCGTCGAAGCCCCAGCATCTGCGGCCCGTCAGTCTCAAGGCCGTATAAAATTATACGTCTGTTCTATCAGAGTTCTATCAGAGTATAAACAGGGGTCGTTCCCCAGAAAATTCCAATCACTCGGAGCGAATCTCGGCGCGGCATTTCAAATCCTTTTATTTGCCTGTATGAAACCACTCAGTCGGTGCCGTCTGGGAGGGCGCTAGCGTCAACGAGTCTGAGTCAAATTAGTATGCGAAAACTTGGGTTCCTGCTTTGGTCGACGGCAAGGAAAAGTTTGTACAGCGTTGGAAGGAAAATACGTACGAATGGGAAGCCGCGGGCGAGCGATAAGGCAGTTTGCAGCTGAACTTGTTACTTTGGTGCAATGTGCAACTCTATTGGTGGCACTGAGCCGGTATCGATTTGTATTGTTCAGAAGCGCTTCGGTTTTCTCTGTTGTCTATCGGCCGAAGAGCAATTAAATTTGTTACGGGCTCAAACTTTATCGACGAAGGTTCTGATAGAAATGTGGTTAGCCTTTAAATTAGTGCTACGGGTATACTGTCATATTATCGAATATCGAATCTTCATTAAAACCTATTACTTGATTAGTAATTCTAAAGTTTGTAACAGTTCTATGTTAAAACACCATAAAAAAATTATGTGATTAACTTACGTGTATTATTGGTATGTGAAGTCGAGATTAGAATGACACCTCTCCATTTATTTCATGGATTTTCTGTCACGAAAAGCTACAAAGGTATATTTTAGGCAACAGATTAGCTGAAATACTTGATTGCATTAAATTTAAAAAATGTTTAAGAAGTGGCTATTAAACGTGAAATTTAATTGGCGTTTCGTATGCTTTGCCTACCACATTTGAACACAAGCATCGGAAATGTAAACATGTTAATATGAGGCTTACAGCCGTACGGCTATAAATGCAGCTAGGCACAATACAAGAAGCAACTAATTGTTCACAATACGGAACACACAAACAACTACTAACAGTAAAGCTGGTGACACAAAACAGGTCGCAATCACGACATACGTGACGTATCGACAAGACGTACGCTGTATCTGGCCTCAATCGTATAAATCCCGCTGCAGACGAGAGATTTTATGAATTGAATAAATTTCAGTAGTAGTTTGTGGCAATTTGAGAAGACTTTAGAGGTTAGAATGGACATTCATTTGATGTACGATAAACCTAGTAAAAAAAGATATTCAAGGTTAGTACCTACTTCATTTTCAATCATCTTCCTACATATTAGTATCAAAATTAAAGTCAGTCGGATCAAGCGTTGAAGGATTCCCTTCTCCAAAGACGATCGTGGTTGATCCATCATATTTCGACTACCAGCCAGCTTTGCAGGACAAGCCTCGAGTAGCGTTGCGCGCGAGATATTTAGACTATACCTGTCACTGTCTAACTAGAGTCGTCAGAAAGTGACAGGTAGTCTGTCCGCGTGTGAAACGATTCGCGCGTTTTACTTTGCTAAGCCTACAGATTCATTAAAAACCGACTTCCGATTCATTAAAGACCGACACAAATATTACAAAAAACTTTAAAAAGTAACTCTAATACCAATCAAACTATTTATTGTAGTTCATCAGTTACGACAAACTTCGCTCGAGGCGTGGGAAATCGCTGGTTTGCAGCTGAGCTTAAATCATCGGAAAGCCGATAGAAGCTGTGACGTGAAGGCACGGAAGGCGAAGCGAACGCGTTGGTACAAGTAATTTGTCAGCGCCAGTATGAAGACAAGTCTACCGTTTAAGTTGTTCATATAATCCTGGATCTTATTTTAATTTTAGAGTTAGGCCTCTCTCGCTTAAGCCCTCGCGCGCTTAGAAGACATCCCGGATGTTGTCAAATCCAGCCTCCTACTGACAAAAGGAAATTACAGCTCTGTATATAAACAAACCATTGAATGTATGATGTAGATACATAGAAAAACCCGCGTCCTTAAGTTAAGTAAAAATTTGTCGAATAAAAGTACGATTATAATAAAATACAAATTTCTAAATATAACAAGCATACTGAAGCATTTTGCGCTGATTCGAGATTAATTTATTCGTAAATTAAAACTATTGTCGAGTAAACCACAGATATTGCTATAGTTTCGGTCAATCTGGTAACACGCAATCAAACTACACCCCGATCAATGCATCCGCGCAATTACGCAACAAATTAGAGAAACGTTCCATTTCCGCATTTCCGCGTCACATTACAAGAATGTTTTACATTACGCCATGATTGACGTACATTACAGAGAAACAACTAGAAATCAAAACCGTTTTACGTTTAATTTACAGAGTTCTAGGCCTGTAGTAGGTATATTTGATAGTTATCTAGTCTCGTGAATCCCGGCGTCAAATTATGTGTAGTTCAAAATTGAAGTTTATGTCATTAAAAGAAAGTTAAATCTGATTTGGATTTAATGTTCTCACTTGAGTACACTGAGACTTAGGAGGCTAGGTTAGGTAAAGCCAAACTGACTTCTAACACAACGAAAATTTGTCACAAAAACGTAATTTTTTGTCAAGCTATGCAATGTCAGAATAACGTTTACTGCAAATAGGTTCCGGGGTAAGGTAGAACTTAATTAGTTTGATAGTACATAGTTATCTAAAGCACGTTTTAATAAATTACCTTTCTAAAATCATGTACTCCTGGTGTTATCGTTTTGTTGGATATTTTATGCCATTAATTTTACATTACGAGCAACTTTCTGGACCCGTTTGTATGGCTTTTTACTCAAAACATTGGTCTGCAAAGCTGCTGTCTAATGAAACCGCAGCGCTTGGGATTGGCCTGAGCTTCAAAATGTGGCGTACCAATTTTCTGGAAATGTGATTTCATTACATACATTACTCTTTACGCGGTATTGTTCCCAACACTCAGCAGCAGTGCTGGAAATTTATTAAATTAATCAGTACAACGTAACGTCGGCTCAATACTGTATTTAACAAAAAACAACAGCCCAACCATTTAACCATCTGCTTATCCTGAAATTGCTAAACGTGGCACTGGATTTTTGAATTCATGTGCTCTGCCTACCCCTCTTGGGAATACAGGCGTGAGAATATGAATGTATGTATGTACAACAACCCAAGCTTACATCTAATCTTGCAGATCACTTTAATAAACCTGTACGTTGGAACCAAAGTTGCTTATTTTACTTAAATTCTGGAATGCTAGCAGCAAGCTAGTTAGCAAACTAAGACTATTTTTTATACAACTGAACATTCAGCACACATTGCAATGTATTACAATGAAATTTTGCAAATATTGCATGTATAAATGTGTATTTTGTTTGAGTTAAGTTCACCTAGGCCTTTGTGATTAGATAATTGTGAGTAGAGGCAATTATTATCTATTAATACTCAATTATTGTCAATAAACGGTAAGAATCTCATAATTCCAGCGACTCAACATAAATTTTAACGCGCACACTATTCTCTAAAACTGACAATAACTTGCAATTACAATGTCCAATTAATTACATTATAAAAAACTTCACTGCCCTATTTGTGCGGAATTGTGCGGAATCGTGCGGAATCGAGCGGAATCCATGCGGAAAGCCTGACACGACACTGCGGGCGGATGGCAGCTGAATTACTCACCGGTCACGGTACTAAGTGGCCAGGCGCTTTGTAAGCCCGCCATTATCTTTTACATGCCACAGTTTTTTATCTACTGTGTAATGTGTTTAGTTGTTTTGCAAATCGCCCCAGAGAAGCAAAGAGACATTGCGTAATTTCGTGCTTTTTAAACTAGTGCTGGGCAAAAGCATTCTCCTATCATTCTGATAAAATTTAATTACCTATATCAAAAATGAAGTTTTGTAGCAAAAAACAACAATTTAACACATCTTATTTTTTCAAGAAGAGCTAAAACTGACAACTGTATTGTAGTTAGTTACAACAGGAGATCAGTTCTGTGGCCATAGAGGATAGAACCTATAGAGAAACAATGTTCGCAACCCCGGTCCGCAAATGTTTGTTTATTTCAATATACTAACGTGTACTGTCACTGTCACAGAAACTGTATGGAGCCAACAACAGATCTGTGTGCAACTCCTCATATTTCTAGATGTAAATTAAAATACTTGCGTAATGACGTACTGTTCCATTCGTTGGTGTGGTAAAAACGGCATAAATTCAAATTTGAAAACAGACGGTGTTACATTTAACCGGTAATTAACAGTAAACATGCATTTTTCAATTTATATTCATTTTAGTGCAGCTCAAGTTAACTGGTCATTCAAAATGACACATAATTATGCATCTCACTTTCACCTAGGTGTCATCCCATTACTTCATCTCATTCTGTCAATACATAGTGTAACTAGAGTTGCGCTGTTAATAATCAAATGATGTATCGATATTTATAAGTATTTCGTATTTTACGGTCCCGAATTAAATAAATGTTAACATAACATAAAATCACGCCTTTGTTCCCAAATGGGGTGGGCAAAACACACGAAACGTGAAATAGACATATCCATGATTATGACTATTTCATGCTTCGCAGCCACTTTTAGCATCATTTTGGGCCAATCAATCAATCAAATCAATTTTCGAGGTTCGTGTTGAGGGGCCGAAGTCTTCCACTGCTAACAATTACAGTCCAGTGTCACCACCGCGGGTTTTATTAAGAAAAAAACTGCTTTTTTGTATTTTTCAATAACAATCATTTTTGTAAAGTTTTGATTGTATTCACTTAAATTAAATTAGCTGTAATCCCCTGTGATTGAAAGTAGGTTTATTTTAGATTCATTTAACGAAACAGTTCACTGTTTACAGTGGTAACCTTGATAAAAAATTTCGTATTTTTTAATTTTTTTACAGTTTTATTTTATTATCTCGGTCCAGATTAGCATTTTTTTTTTCATTAAACCAAAAGATGACTGCATTGGTAAGGAATTCAATTTGTTGGTGAATTTTATAATCTTTTATTTTAAAAGTGGTTTACATTTCATTTATAATTGTACAAGAGCGATATTAATATTGAACGATGAGTGCAAAGACAGAGAGGTGAGCTTGTTTTAAAAATTGCGTTCCAGGACAATTAGTAAAAAAATACTATTATCGATATCGATATTATCGATACATTTGTAAACTTGCCCAACTCTAGTGTGGCGCGCGATCTTGGGCCGGCCAATAAGAGCATAGCGAGGTCTTCAATTGTTTTGCGGAATAATTTCCGAACAACCAAGATGACATTAGTACTCTATAGGTTATATCCTCAATGTCTGTGGCAGACTTTACTGCCAGCTTAGTACGGCAAGGCGCAAGATGAGACACGTGCGAGATAGACTATACCTGTCATTGTCTAACTATACGTCAGAAAGTGACAGGTTGACTAACTCAACACTATTCACTACGCGTGAGTTGCTAGGCTAAGCCTACAGGAGTACTTTTGTTCAACAACATTTTGTTCTTGAACAGTTGGCCGAATGAATGATGACTTATTCGTCGTAGTCAAAATGTTAATTCATATAACGGAGTGTTACACTAGTAACCCGATTTAATAACACGGTTGAACATTACTATTTAATTGCACTCGATAGCAGCTCATTTCGGTAACATTTATCGATTTCCAGTCGCTAGCGTGAACTTAAATCTATTTATACGACTAAACCCTTTAATGTGGTGAAATACAACGCATTCTTTCACTTATTTATATCGAGATTAGCTTGACACGATTCGGGTCCATTCATAACCCATCATCGGGACCAAGTTGTTTCAAATTTAGTACAGTAGGATTTTTTTTTTGATATGGATGTAGACAAGCATCTGTTGCTAAAGGGAACATAAATTAAAGTTCCGTTATGTTCTTTATATAATATTATCGGTGGCACGAATATATGTTCACTAATGTGCGAAACCCCTCTCGCGAAATAGGACAGTTCCCCTGGGGTAGACGTGAAATTACTTTTTCAGTTACTGCGGCCAATGTTCTGATGGGCGAAGTATTATTTTATTACTCGGCCCCTATGTTTTTTACAGTTATGATTATGATCCAACATTAAAGTGAAATATTTTTATCAATTATTGTTCCGATAAGCCGAAGCTTAAATGAAAATTAAATTGTTTCAAAGAGAAATATAATTTTAGGGTAGCAAGCGATTTATGGAGTTCGTTGTTTGATTTGCAAATTTAATTGACAAAGCCTGTTAAATACTCGCAATAACTAGTGAATGTATTTCATTTAAACTTTACAATATTATAACTCATATAGATTTTTTTTCGCACAGAATAAGTCGCGGGCGGAGACTATAATTTCTGTACTTCTTCTTAAACGGCGTCTTCATTGCTGAACGTCGTGTCCAGCTTGAAATTTGATGCACCAAGCTTTTCCAAGAGTTTCTGTCCTCGGTGGTCTTCATGGCATTAGGTATTGGCAGGCCAGTGAGCTTCTTGATTAGGTATTTTCTCGTATACTACTTGACCACCATCAGCTTCTCCAAGTTGTTCGGGTTCCTGCGAGCGACATGTTCGAAGTAGTTTAGTATCCGCTGGGAACAGATAGACAGCCTTGTTGTTATTCTGAGCTCCCTGATAATTGACACGTTAGTACAGTCAGGGAAATTGGATGTTTAGCAGGTTGAGATACTTCTAAATTTGGCCTGATTACTGTTTCCGGCCAGTTGCATGACATACATACTCAATATTGAACTTCATGGTGAAGTTTGTCCTATAATGCGAACAAATTATTAAGGCGGTTAACCTCCTAAACATTTAATTTCCTCGCCTGTACATATTTAGTACTAGTAATAATTGTTTTTATTTATAATAACAACAATATACAATTACAAACTATAACAATAACATAGAAATCTAATATAACAATTAAACTAAACACTAAAAAGAAATACTAACCTAAAACACACTATTCTAAAATTCACCCTGGATTGTATCTGGCGCAAAGGTTCCCATAACGCTCGCGGCATTACCTCTCTGAATCGCTAATGAGATCCTCTGCACCAGATACGAGCCAGCGCGCGGGTCGCCGCCCCTGTCCCTCAGCCTGCGCCCGAGCTCCCCTATGAAGCGCCGTGCTTCTGCTCCCCAAGGGCCACCCGTTTCTACCGCCACGGGTATGAAGGTGTACGCCGATGCCAGTTCGCAGTATTTCAAGTGTTTTTGTTTGGCGGCGGTTTCAGCTGCGGAACTGGGCTCCCTCATGGTGTGGTTAATGTGGGACGCTGCAAATGTGCAGACGCACGTGGCATCCCACAAAAGGCAGCGTCCATTTTGCCACGGTACCAATGTTAGCCCGTCTGGCCTTTTGCCGTCCGTCCGACATAACCCGGATGGCTCCATGACACACGGAATATTTGCCAAAACTAAAGCTCTTCGTATAATATCGTTTATTGCCCAATGGCGTGAAAATCGACCTGCGCTTTTCTGGCAGCTGAGTCCGTGTAAACCGGTTTCCTCCACCAATGTACCGCATGCACAGCGATGTGCCTCGCAGACTTTGGATCCCAGCCTCAAAGCTACAGCAATCCTTAAAGAATTGTCATCCAGTTGGGTGCCCAACTGGGGAGAAGGTAATGCCTGCAGCCATGCCCCGGACTCGGGTCTGGACCCAGCTTTCAGACGCGCCAGATCATTAAGTGAAGACCCAGTTTGTAAATCTTCGCTAATTTTAATGGATAAAATTTTGTCCCAATATTTTTGAATTGCCGGGTTGTCTGGAGGATCAGTATTTGGGAGGAGTGTTGACCAGTTATCGCGGGCTTCCTGAATAAATGGGACTCGAATATTGCCACCATAATGTGAAAGAATTTGAGTGACATGATCCGCGTCACCATAGGCTGAAGCTAAAAACGCCACCAAACCAACGTCTGTGACCCGTCGTATGCCCAGACCCCCATAGCGAATAGGTGGGGAGGCCTGACGCCACTGAGTTTCATCAAGTTGCACATTTAAAACCGTCTCAAGTGTCAACTTAAGTGCGCTGTCATATTGAAGAACATCATTTTGAAACATCCATGTAGGAGATGTTCTTAAGATATACATCATACGTGGTATTCCCAAACAATATCTTAGTAGCGTAAGCGACACATGAGCTGACATATATGACAAATGCTCTCGGGCCATGATTAGTGCTGACTTAATGTATTTAGTACTTAATGTATTTTTTAAATTAAACCTTCATAGATCAAACTGAAACGAAAATTGGAAAGTCAAATGCGGTTTTCAATAACAGGTTTAACGATTTGCAGTTAATCACTGACTAAGTAATTATAAAATGTCCGGTTCAGCTTTAATTTATTATACGAGTGACCTCGCATTTAAATTTGTTGATATTATTATTAGCTGTTGCCCGCGAGTCCGCCTGTGTAAAATTTACTTTTTGCTATCCCTTGAGAACGAGGTGCGGATTATTTTTGGATAAAAAATATATTCCTTATTTGAACAAATTCAGCATTCGTAAATATTTTGTCAAAATACTATTTTACCATACTATTATAGGATCTCTTTTTGTCAGCCTTAATAATAACGTACTTCACTTTCCTCTGTATATATATTTTTATACACTTAAGTGTTTAACTACCTTATTTACTAATTAATCGAAGCCTTCGTAATGATCAGTCGAATAATATCCATCGCTTTTGTAAATGAATATAAATTAAAGTCACAGCTGAAGCCTATTTTAAAATGACATTGAAACTTGAGGGACTGGTGTCAGTCAACCGGAGCTCAATTTAATTGGGGCTGCTGTGTTGTGTTATACCAGTGAGAGGAAAACGAGATGGTGAGTTACCTGATGGCAAGCCATCTCCATGGCCTGTAACCATCCGCACAGACCGAGTAAGACCATATAGATAGAGGCTTCTTGCTTACCTAATACCCGTTATGACAATATTAGGTAAGATGATAAACCTCTACCTCACCATTTCTTCCGTGGATGTCGTAAGAAGCGATTAAAGAAATACTAAATTAGGGAAATTTTTTTAAGGTTACTGGCTAGCAATCTGTCACTATTGTACCTATCTCTTAACTTAAACCTTCAAAATATGCTAGAAATGCTACGATACGTGAACTGGTCATGATTTTTTAATATAGTGCTTCGTGTACCTTATTTGAAAAACAGTCGAAATGTATGTATGTAGGTATGTATGTCACTATTGAGTACAAAATTTACCTACGAGTAACAAGTTTCTATTTTGAAAGTTTCATGATCTATGTTATTCTCGAATTTTTATGAAGTACTTATTAATTTATATGGAACTAGCGACCCGCCCCGGCTTCGCACGGGTGCAATGCTGATATTAAAATATTACGGATTTTTACACCCTTGGTTACATTATTGACGATTACCAAGGATCTCTATTTTTTTTTCAAAATGAAACGTAGCCTATGTCAATTCGGAAGAATGTAGCATTCTAATAGTGTTTTTTTTTTTTTAATCGGCCGAGTACTTTTTGAGCCTATTCATTACAAACATACAAAAATAGGTACAAATCTTCCCTCTCTATAATATTAGCGTAGATTGTAAAAAGTCCTATTGTAAAATGTCCAAGTTGAAGATGCATTGCACACAGTGCGTTTAGAAAACAGTTCATAAATTTATTTAATAGATTAAATAAAATAAAATGGTAAAATGAAATAAGTTAAATTAATTACCAGAGCCAAGCGTTGCTTTGAAGATAGCCCACAATTAATTTGCGACCGAAATGCAAAAGCAATTTGGGAAGAAGCTAATTAATTGTTTTTGGTTTATGAACTTTAAAATACTCTTAATAAATTGTGCTAAAAGGAACTCATACGGTATCTTGACTGTTAATTAAGAAGGATTTGTTCAATTTATTGTACATTTGTGGTCATTTAAAAAGGAACATCAACACAATTCTGTATCATCTTTTATGTAAAGACTTTCTACATACATACATACACGCCGGTATTCCCAAATGGGGTAGGCAGAGCACAAAAACCGCTAAATAGACAAAACCATGACTACGTCACATTTCGCGGCCACTTCCTGCATATTTTTTTTTTGTTTTGAGTAAAATTTTCTACTATTGGTTTAAATCTAATTTTGTTATGTAGATTACCTATCTATAGTCTTTTAC
Source organism: Adoxophyes honmai (assembly GCA_005406045.1). Lineage (NCBI taxonomy): Eukaryota > Metazoa > Arthropoda > Insecta > Lepidoptera > Tortricidae > Adoxophyes > Adoxophyes honmai. Next base: position 68,315 of record BHDV01065358.1, read on the forward strand.
GAGATCTCAAAGTTGTAGGTGACACAATACATGTGTTGACATTTCATCTAATCTTTACTAATATTATAAGTCAGAAAGTGAGTTTGTTTGTTTGTTCCGCTTTCACGCCGTAACTACTGAACCGATTGCTTTGAAATTTTGCAGACATAAAGATAGAAGTCCGGATTAAATAATAGGGTACTTTTTATTCCGGAAAAACTTGATGTTCCCGAGGGAAAACAAAAATATAGTTTGCTTGATAGATCGATATCGATCGATAGATGATAGATCGATGGCGCTGTGTGTCGTTTGAAACGAGAAGTTTTCTTATAGTTGTGCTTTATACCGCAATATAACCGAGTTCCACGCGGGCGAAGCCGCGGGCGGAAAGCTAGTTAGTTATAATTAAGCATCGTGCCGTAGAATTCCATAAACAAGTTGTTGTATACTTCCGCAAATAGCAGAATAACCACCGTGACAAGGCTGCAACAGCCTTTGTGTCTAAATAACTTCTAAAATGTCTGGTGCAACGGGAAACCACTGCACAGTTACGCAGTGCCGAGAAAGTCATTATGTACGCTAAGCCTGCGAGTACATGACCCGGCCGCTCTGTTAAGAATGTTACGAGTAGAAAATACACCTGCATTTTTACACTTGACAGTACAGTCAGCAAAAACATTTCAACGCGGTGAACGTGCCAAAATTCGCATATACGACCTTTACATTAGGACAATAAGTGCTATCCTGTGTGGCGTCGGGTTTAGAATATCGCCTCTCCATTTCTTCCGTGGATGTCATAGGAGGCGATTAAAGAAATAGGTTTATTTTAGGCGATAGGCTAGCAACCTGTCACTATTACACCTGCCAATTTAAAACCTAAAGAACATGCTAGAAGTGGCCATGGAACGGGAAATAGTCATCGTTTTGTCTGCGTAGAGTTTCGTGTTCTCTGCCTACCCCATTTGGGAATACAGGCGTGCTGTATGTCTGGTAAAAGTGCGCTTGTTCATATTTTTGGCATTTTGACCGCCTTTGAAACATTGTTGATGGTTACACCTATTTTAACTGGTACTCCCCTTTATCACTAGGGTGTTTTATGATGAAAATTAGGCACAATAATGATAACTACGCTACAGTAAACCGTCAATACTGTCGGTTTGAAAATCAGACGTGACCTCCGTCACCGACTTCAAGCTTTGAAAACGAACGGACATTCTTCTCGCCATTTTACCTGACCTCTAATTAAAAACCTCGAGTTTTAAAGCGGTCCACAAAAATCTGTTAATTTGCATTGTGCGGTAAAGTAACATCTCCAAATTTACACTTCAAAGGGACAGATGGAGTTGAAAACAAAAATATGGGGCGATGTGACGAAAAATGGGGTTACGGTACCATCGCGAACCGGGATTGTTGAGTCACTTACCTATGTTTGTAATTTGAACGTGTAATACTAATCCAATAGCTAACATCTAGGTGGTCACATCGGTCATTGATTACACGTCTAAATTGCAAACAGTGGCAAGCGGCTCAACAATCCCGGTTCGCGACTGTACAGTTTTAAAAGTTGAGGTCTGGAATCTAAGAGATATGAGATGATGGTGTTGGAAGAATAATACTTTTACATTTCCACGGGTATTGAAAAAGGTGACCCCAAGGAGTGGCTTAGGTACATTATAGGTAACAGGCTAGAGCAGCCTGTCTTTTTGTACCCATTTCTCGGAGAATTCAATCAATTAACACATTCAGAACCAAGGACCCGGCTCCCGGGTTCTTCAAAACATTCGCGAGATACCGAGAACCCGGTAGCCGGGTTCATTTTGTACTAGCTATAGACTACTCGGTTCCGCGCAGATGTTTTGATTTTAGGCTCGGTCGTGAATGTGTTAAAGTTTTGATCTTTATCAAAATATTTTATTTTTTATTTTTTCGTGTTCTATTTAAATCTTAATTGCAGTAACGTAAATTCGATATCTAAGGCTATTCTTGTGTTTGTCAATGCTGTAAATATAACAAGAAATGTGTTATGAAAACGAAATTAATCTTTTGAGTGTTATGTTTTCACGGAAAAATCATCAAATCTAGTGTTAAACTCGATGAAATTTGTAATGCAGTAGTGCAAACATCTAAGAATCATTACTATTTGTGTGCCAAAAAGTAATGTCGAAATATTACCGCAAACAAGGGAGATTACTATCAAAGGCATGTTTGTGCTTTATTTAATTCAATGGCTGCGAATAACTCTTTACTTTAGTGCCCTTTCACTACTATTGATTCTAACAAAATAGTCCTATTAAACCTTAGTAACTTGCACTAAAAATGTGACAATATTTTTTATCAAATACCTTTATCAGCTTATTTTCCCGCATTTCATAGTAACAGGCAATGACATTGAGAATTTCCAGCGTATCATAAGTACTACCCGACAATTTTAATTGCGCTGTTTCAAGCCATTTCTACGGGGAAGGTGCCATGGCGGCCGCTGGAAGTGTTATTGCTATAGCCCAGACCCTGGAAAAAAGACCTCTGAAATATTTATAATAAAACCCAAGTTGATTACGTTCTGCGCAAGTAAGTAGAACTGTTTTATTATGTTTTAATTTAAAATGCCGGGTTCACTGGGGATTGTGTTTTTAATGGTAGCCAGCACTGTAATTTATTTTGGCGTAATGGTTCTTTGATATTCTTGACTTTATACTAGCTCAATCAGTACAATACTTCGTTACTTAGTAGAAAAAATAATATTTCCTCAAAAGATGTGATTGTTTTACAGTGTATTCTATTCATACATACGTAGGCAGAATAAACAAGCCGCTGCTATATAAACAAAACATGACTATTTAACATTTCATAACTAATTTTTTTTTGTTATTCCTTAATCACCTCTATCGACATCCACAGAAGAAATGGAGAGGTGTTTTGTGAAATCGTGAATCATGAGACCTAAATTACACTGGATAAACGACAGCAAATACATAAATGACTATAGTTTTCGTGGACAAAAACATGTTTCGGAGTTTCTTTTTTTGTTATTCGAGAAAGTCTGAGTACTTTTTGTTACCTAAACACAATATTGTGTGAATGACACTCTTCACCGAAGATATTTTTGATGTTTCATCAAATCTGTCAGGATATTTTCCGTGCGAAATATAAATAAACAGCTAAGGAACAGCTTTTTACATTTAAATAGCAACTGGAAAGTTCATATTAGTGAGCTTGTATTGTCACTACAATACGTCTTTCGTCTTTTTTTCAATCTAAAATTACACTACAAGTGGCTGCGGAGCGTAAAATAATCATGGTATTATCTATGTCAAGTTTTGTATACCCTACCAACCCTAATTAGGAACACAGGCGTGATTGTTATAAATGTTTGTCATAGTAAGTTTTGCTTGATAACAACTAATGCTAACGCAAATCCGACTTATACTTGGCCGGTTTTTTCCCAAAACCTTTTACAGATAATGAAGCATTAAAAACACCATCAAGATCAATCGCTGAGCGTTTTAGCTGTTTCTTTAGCTTCACACGGCATTGGGCGTCAAATGAAGTGAGACTGCTTCCCCAGGCCGAGCTTACGGCGACACCGACACGCGATTTCCGTCAGCTTCTTTACTTGCAGGTTAATTATTTCCATTCAGCTTTGCATATAAAATTCAGACACTGTTTCTGTTTTCAGTTTTCATATTCGAAACGTTTTTTGTTTAGAATAACTTTTTCTGACGACTCTGTAAGGGAAGGCAGAAATTTCTGAGGTATGTCTTGTTCAGAAATTATACTGCAAAGATGTCAAATGTAATGTATCATCATTAGTTACATACATGCATGAACATCACTGGATATTCCCTGCGGGTAGGCAGTTACAACACAGCACCATGTGCCTCTATTTTAACATTACCTACTTCCCTTTCTTCAGTCACATTTATTTTCTCGTCGTACATGCTCATCGGTTTCTGTTATTGTTAACTAAGGGACAAAAATTTTAATGACGGGTTCTGCTGTAGCGATTGTTTTACGAGATTTTCTTTACTAATACAATTTTAATAAAAAAAGGAATCAAGTACAGTAGGTAGGTATTTCATTTGAATGACTTTAATTACACCTAAGTAATTGAAGGTTCAGCCACTGCCATCTTTACAGACGAGCAAAAATAACGGGTGGTCTTGCACGGAACTTTTCTTGAAAAGCGTCTCTTTTTTGCTCGTCTGTGCATGAACTAAGTTTAATTTAATAAAAGCCTGGTTCAGATACGACTTTATCGCTTAAACGAAATCACTTGCTTTTTATTGGACATCGTAAACGCAGGAAGTAAGATTTTATTCGCGCGGTGGTCTGCTGTAAGTATATCAAGGAAACTTTCGGTTTTCTCAATCATTGTTTACTTTTTTGCCGTGTGATGTTGAATTTAAAATATGTTATCTCCGTTTCTTCCGTGGATGTCTTAAAAAGTGACTCGGGTAATAGGTGGAAGTACAATTTTGGCGAGAGGCTTGCAACCTATCACTCTTATACCCCTTAACTTACAACCTAAAAAGAATGTATGTTAGAAGAACCTACGAAAATTGTTGTAAATTATCTACACTAATATTATAAAGAGGAAAGATTTGTTTGTTTGTATTTTTGTTTGTTTGTAGTGAATAGGCTCAAAAAGTACTGGGCCGATTAAAAAAAAAAATCACTTTTAGAATGCTACATTCTTCCGAATTGTCAGAGGCTAGGTATCATTTTGAAAAAAAAATAGAGATCCTTGGTAATCGTCAATAATGTAACCAAGGGTGTAAAATAAATCATCTCGAATATAACGTGAGTGGAGACGCGGGCAAAAGCTAGTTTAACATGAAGACAGGCAGACTATAGCGTTTCATTTGAAAATACTTCACTCGTTAGTAATTGGTAAAAAAGCGGAGAAAAACTGGAAACTTAGCTGCTGTTACGCAAGAAATAATTAAGTTGGTTAAAGTATAATTTTACCACATTTTTGTAGCCAGCCGAATAATTATGCATAAGTTTCTTGGAAAACTAAGATTAATGAGATATTCTTAGCCCTCACCAACTTGAAGTTTAGGATAAGTTGTTTTTTTTTTTAAACAAGCTGTTGCTTGTTCACAACTTTAAAATCACAAGGGGAAGGGGAACCTAAAATACTAAAGACTTTACTTAAGACTGAGCCAAATTTTGTTTCCGAACAGCAACTCTATTCCAGCTGCTAAATTGGTGTCAAAACAAATAGCAAGAACATACAAAAGTCCGCTATCAAAACACGCTGGCGACACGGTGACTAGTTAGTAGACAACGCGTCACCGGTCACGGTTAATGTCCGGTTTATCTGGCCGGAACTTGTGCCTGTCAACAATACAGCGCCGTAAAACCCACTAGCGTTTACAAAGCCGTTATCGCTCACAGTTAACTGTCTTAGGTGTAGTTAGGGCTGACTGACGATGGGAATTTGTTACGACTGTAAATTTGTTCAAACGGAATAACTACCGTGAGGTTCGCTCATAGTAAAGTAAAACGTATACACTCGAGTTTTATATCGGGAGCTATACGCCACGGCGGCAGCGGTTTGATGCGTATTACTAATTACCCTTTACTATTCTTGTCACGCGATAAAGACGTGTGTGGAATAATTGTTTAAAATCAATTTATGGTTAACAGTCAACATACCAACCGGTTCCCCTCCGTTAGCCCGAAATATTTTAGCCCGAATTTCATTTGCCCTAATTTCAGTAACCCGATAATCACTAGCCCGAATTTTCATTTACCCTAATTAATGAATAACCCGAATTTCAGGAGTCCGAATTTTCATAATACCTATTTACTCAATACCGAATACTTACTAGCCCTAAGTATTATATAACCTACCTTTTACTAAACCTACATTTTATTAAACCTAATCATCTATAAACATAAGCATTCAAACACTTCTTCAATTGCTTAAATTGCGGGTATTCCTAAAACAGAATGCAAAGGTAGCATTATTGTAATATTCTGCACCCTGATACTTACTATCAATCTCGGTGGCTCTGGCGTTCCACTAGCTCGTTATAGCGCTTCGCCGGCCGCTGCCGCGGCACGCTCGCTACGCTCGCTCGGCTCGCGTGCCGTAGGGTCACGGTTCTACCTAACACTCCTCCTCGCTTCGCTCGTCGTCGTACCTAACCTGACCGAAACCTGACCTGCCTTAATTTAGAACACGTTAGATTAGTATTAATAACCATTAGGTGTGGTAATTATTCGGTTATTTCATATTAGTGTTATTGAAAATTAGTACTAACGATCATTAGGGTTTCGAATTATTAGGTCTAACAACCAATTCGGGGTATAAAGATTAGGTGATATGACTTTCGGGCTAATGAAAATTCGTGCTAACGTTGGTAGGTGTAATGATATTCGGACTTGTGAAATTAGGTCTAGTGGGGGGGTACCATACCAACCGGCTGTCAAAATGGTTTTTATTCACTCTATGCACAATGGCTAAGTAACCGGGAAACTGATCGGTAAAGTGGTGACCCTGATGTGATTTGATACGTATGATATAAACACCAAGAATGTGAATTCTCCCACGCAATATTAAACCCAGTAAGAATCTTTTTAGGTGACAACCCTAATCACAGCACCACCTACCGTAGTGACTGCATTCGCTCGCCAGCACGAAAGTGTCAGCACTGTACTTGTTGCTCTGCGGTGTCAAATGGGAATCCATTGCCGACACCAGTGGGTGCAAATATCAAGTTATCGACAAATTCTCCGTAAACGCGCTGCGGAATTCGACCGCCATTGCAAATCAATGATTTTCATTTCCTTTTACACAGTAATTGGATTTTCTCGGCTATTAGGTACTGAGGCAGTCTGAATGGCTTTAAATAATGGTTCATATTGTACGGGCGGCGTTTAAAAATGTTTGGTGTATTTCTGGATTGTTGAGTGTCCTCGATTTGTTTGCAACTCAATTTCTACACGGTTTTGCACTTGCCGCTGAAATGGTAGCAACTGTCATGGTGAGGTTGAGAGACATACGTAAAAATGTAAATAAAATATGAGTTAAAATAATATTAGGAAGCAAAGATTGAATGGTACTAGTCTGTCACCGACAGTTAGAAAGGTAAAAAAGTATAAAAATACCTACTTGTTTGTTACCTATTAATAGTTTTAAAAATAGAGGTTTAAAATTAACTGGCTGTTGCAGCTTAATCAAAACGTTCACTGCTCTACGATTGAAAATTATAATCGTTTTATGACAGATATTTTGTTTCCAAATGGGGTAACCAGAGAAGATGAAACGTGACATAAGCAAAACTATATGCCTATTCCACATTTCGTTGCAACTTCTTAATCTTTGTTTGTAGATGTATAAAAGTGACAGGTTGCTAGCTTGTCGCCTGAACCATACCTAGAGGTATATCTTTAAATGCCTCTTACAATATCCACGGAAAAATGGAGAGGTCTGGTGTTATTCTAACTCGATACCGCACGGTATTCCGTGTAGTATAATTTACTATAATTATGTTTTTCACAAAGCCTCTAAAAGTATATTGAATCTTTCTCACGGACTCGGTAAAAGTTTCAATCGAATCTGAGAGTGTCAGACCGCTGATAAGGCCGGCACAAATAATTGAAATGTTTATTGTGTAGTAAAAATAACGCAGGCTATATACAAGTTAGGGGAGCTCACTTGTAATCCCCGCTTATCTTGAAGGTTTCTGGTGAAACACTTGGATCTGAGAGATTTTATGTCAACCCTTAGGTTGACGCGGACGCGGGCTGCGGGCGATCGGTTTCTTATCTGATGTTAAATGCAGTTGTCATTAGTCTTGTTAGTTGTTTAGAATGAGATAAAAGTATTTACTTAGTATTTTTTTAATACCTTTCATGAACCTTAGATTTAGTTTTAGTTCACATCTAGGTAAAGTAGCGTGTACCTTTCTGACCTAGGTACTTTGAATGTAGTAACGATACCAAAAACCCGTATTTTTTTTAAATCTATGAAAAAATGTTGAATTCTCACTTTTTTTTTAAAGTAGTTTTTTGAAAATCTATTCACAAATATCACGCTTGTTATCCAAAATAGGATAGGTAGAGCACACTAAACACAGCAAAAGCCATGACTAATTCACGTTCCGTAGCCACAATAAGCACAAGTCGTGGTCTAAAGTCTGATTTGATTGAAAAGGGGTAGGGATTAGTGTCAAGTTACCAGCCTGTCGCCTAAAGAATCCTTAGTAGTCTTTTTGGCAAATTCACGGAAAGCTGTTGTAATTCTAAACCCGACACCACCCGGGGAAGTTTAACTGTTATTAAATTAATAACTATAACAACTCATCGGGTCTTTTAACGCGGATCGAAAACTTATTAACTTCATTGGGCTATTTACAAATTTCCCTTTCAAGTTAAACTCTTCACAAGTTTTTGTATTCCTTGTCAACGTGTCGGGACCATTACTCATACTCATACTCATACTCTTTATTTGGTAATATAATTATTATTACATGTCATTTTACACAATACATTATCAAATTAAATTGATGAAATTGCTTTGAT
>BHDV01065358.1:78579-97489 GCA_005406045.1 Adoxophyes honmai
GTTACTCGGGAATTTCTGCCCGAGCTCGATACAATTAAATAGCAGTGATTTCATGTTTAAGATTTCTATTGTTACCCACGAGTTAACTTTTTTTGAAATATTTTTGTTCTTCAAGGGAAAACATAAATCGATTTTTTGAGATAGGGTGTTTATTGTAGGGTGATTATTCAGGCACGTCGATTAAGTTAGCGTACTAAATGCCAGTGACGCCTCTGGGAGCCGTGTTTCTATATGAACGGGGGTCTACGGGCAGCTTACAGCTAAGCTACGAGATAAGACTGCTTAAGCTTCGTTACGGATTGACGGGAAAAACAATCTTTGTATAAATACGACATAAATGCCGAACAAATTACGGGACATTCTCACTAAAAGATTTTGGGAATAAACTGTTCTAAATAGTGGACTTATGAAGAAACGAGAAATATTTATAACATTGAAATTAAATTTATGTTTAGGATGAATGTGCACTCACTTGTATTCAATTATGTTCCCATGTGCGTAATGCGTTTTAGTGATGTTTTTTTTACAGCTCTCTTTTACAACTTTAAATCGAAGTAGTCAATCTTTGAAAATAAAACCTAGTCATATCAAAAACAGACGTAAAAAGTATATCGCGTTCTTATTCCGGCGAGATTTCTGGGCTCGTTTTAATGTGAACAAAACTAATGTAAACTTTTCAAACTGTTTAGCCGATAGAATTAATAGCCCTTTGTAGCTGATAACAACCCCACCCATATGTCGGGTATTCCATTATATAAACATTAAATGCTTATAATAACAATAAGGCCAAGGGACGGAAGGGTCTTAATAAAGCGGCGAAATATTATAAATATTTAGAAAACACGAACACAGCCTTTATGAGTTTGAAACATGCGATAATCTTTGTTGTGAAAGCGGGAAATCAAAATATTTTGCTAGTTAAGCAATTATGGGAGCCCTATGGGCAAGGGTGAGCGAGCCACCGCACCAGTTAAATGTCAAATCCTCTTTTTCGCCTTCATACTTTATTGAAATTCTAGCCTTGTGCCGAGCGTCGAAAGTTTGAAGTTGTAACAAGTGAGCATCGTTTTATGACGGTTCGAAAGTTATCGGTGTGAACTTTTCGATTAAACTTCACGTAACCTATAATCGATGTTGTGGTTAGCGCTTATCCCAGAATTTTAACGAAGACGATGTTTTAACGGTTTTAAGATGCTTCGTCATAAAATTGCCCTAATTTATTTTATATCCTCCAGTTTACTTCAAGCCTGGATAAGGCGTTTGTCGGTCGTTGGCTCGCAATCAATAAGCTTAATTTGGTCGTCGGGAAGCGAACCTAGTCTGCATTTGAGTGAGGCGTTAACTAAGTAATACATGAACGCTGGTACGTGTTTAAAATTGTTAAAGTGACTAAACACATACTCATACAAACGCACGGCTACTTATAACTAAAGCTGCCCGTTTAATTTCTTAGCGTAGTAATTTACTATAATTCCTTTTTCATTTTTACTTCTCCAGGCAGATTAGTGCTATCTATTATGACCATTTTATGAATCTTCTCAGCATAGTTTAATAGAAGCTAAAATGCAGAAACAAGTGCAAATAGTGGCGTCTTATCGCATCAGTACACACACAACAACAAAATAAATGTATACCCGACATGGTGTTTGTGTGAAACTTGCTCTTGTGAATGTAGCGAACAATACAATCAATAACTCAAGCCAGATTGAGCTTCTGTTCAGACAATCGAGCGTTCAACCATTAACAAGTACTTCGCGGTACTTGCGGTAAGCAAATCTTTATTATACTTAACGTTTGTTATTTTTCGCGACTCAAGAATATACATACATACATACAATGACGCCTGTATTCCCAAACGGGGTAGGCAGAGCACACAAAACGCTACATAGACAAAACGACGACTATTTCACGTTCTGTGGCCACTTCTAGCATAAGTAATATTTTTTTTTTTAGGTTTTGAGGTGGCAGGTACAATAGTGACAGGTTGCTAGCCTGTCGCCTAAAGTATACCTGAACCTTTTTTCCTTAGTCGCCTCTTACGACATCCACGGAAGAAATGGAGAGGTGTTATTCTATCCCGACACCACACAGGGATACACCTATTACCACTTGACTCAAGAATATACCTATTAGAAATCTTTACTAGAACAATAAGACGTTAAAATATTATGGTTTTTGATTTAGTAGTGTAAAGTTACTAGTATTTTTCAATTTATCAAACGACGATAGTATACTTTTTTTCTGGTCTTTTTGTAAGGATATTACGATAAACTTCATTATTGTCAATTTTATCACTTTCAATATTCTTCTCCATCATAATGGCACGAAACAAAAACTGTACCAGAGATTGATTATAAGATCAATTTCGAGTTATGTAATATCGATGGTATCGTGAGTAATTTATCTCGTACGTTCTTAAACAGTTTCGCACTTTTTAGCAGTATTATGATTTTTTCAGGCTCGATTATAACAAGCGTGTATTTTGTCTTCTAAGTTCTATGTAATATCTATTGTATTGTATTGTATGACTCTTTATTGCACATAAAATAGATACAGAAAAACATGATACAGGATTACAGCTTCATGTACAAAGGCGAACTTATCCCCGAGGGGATCTCTACCAGTTAACCTTCAGGCGATTGACAGGATAAATGGAAATGAGTAGACATACAAAAAAAAGAAATAAAACATGAAGATAAAACCTAAACTAAAACTAAACAAATATGTATAAGCAAATATATCCTAATGCATAAACATTACATTCTAATACACACAAATAATTACCACTATTATAAACTAATATATATACCTTCACATATTATTAATAAATTTAATATTAATTATCATAAACATATACATAATAAACAGAGCATACAACGACCAAAATTTACGACAAATTGTCAAGCCAATACTCCCTCAAACGGCTTCGCAAAGTAGCCACAGTTTGTGAACGTCGAATGTCGACTGGCAACTGATTCCACAGTTTGACAGCCTGCACGGAAAAGGAGTTGTAATAGGATTTGGATTTGGAGATTGGGAAAGCGAGGGAAAGATTGTTACCAGACCGAAGACGGTTCCCAGAACCAGCGGACAAGTAACTAAATCTTTCGGAGAGGTAGGGAGGGGACTGAGGCTTAAATAGGACATTAAATAGCAACGACAGAACATGAATACTACGACGGTGTCGAATAGGCAGCCATTTGAGTTGAGCGCGAAAAGAGGACACATGATCATACTTCCGCAATCCAAATATGTAGCGAATGCAAACATTCTGGAGTCGCTCGAGCTTATCAAGTAGCTGCTCAGAAATGTCAATACAGGCAATATCCCCATAGTCCAGAAGAGGTAGAAGGAGAGACTGTGCAAGGACTATTTTAGAGTGAACAGGGAGGAAGTTCTGCAGGCGTCTGAGCGAATGGATCGAAGCGAATAGCTTGCGGCTGACCTCAGAGACCTGAGCCGACCAGGAGAGTGTCTGATCCATAATGATGCCCAAATTTCTGACCGTGGAAGAGAAAGGAATACAATTATTGTCAAAGACTAATTCGGGCACCACCAGGTCAGACAGCTTTGCTATAAAGTACGGACTTCCAACAACTATCGCCTGCGACTTCTTGGCATTCACCTTTAACCCAAAATTTCCGGCCCAATCCCGTATGGCCCCCAAGTCAGTGTTGATGCGTCCAATCAAATCAGGAAAATCGTCAACGCCCGCTGCCGCGTATATCTACATGGTTCTCTGCCAGCCTCGGTGTTCTTTGAACACTATTCATAATCTGGTTATTGTCTAAGTCAATATTATTGCGTTTTTACTAAGCGAACGGGTTCCTCTTACAATAAAATATTCATTTTGCATTTTTGAATTGTAATTATATTGTAATTTTTTGTTTAATTTTTGCATTTTTTTTAAATTTAAATTCTACTTCAATCGAATTCGAATGAAAAGATTCCAAATCCGCCATAAAACATGTAAACAATAAAAAACTACTCAACACGGAGTGCTAACTAATTTCCTCACTTCTCAAAAGTACCGTTAACTGAATTAAAGAGATACTTATCTTCAAAACACTGCCCTAACTTTCTACTCCAGCGAAAAGACAATACGTTCCGACAACTACCCGAGCGTAATATAATTTCGTGTAACATTTGACCAGTGAGCCCGGCGAGGTTACAGGCATAATTTTCCCTGATATTGGCTCAAGTCGCTTTCTGCGAACAGATGTTCTCAGTACAGAGTGCAGTAGGGCGATAACGCACGGCTTAGGATATCATCCCCCGGGTAGGGGATCGGTGAAGGAATCGCGAACGATAAGAGCTCGCGGAAATATTTAAAGCAATCTTCTTTTGTTTTATAAGACTGTCGATAAAAACAATGGCGGTTGTAATTTATTACAGTGGTTTGCAGCTACACGTATGATAACATTGTTGTTCGTTTGTCTTGCTAAAATTTGAGAAATCGATGCTGATTTAGCTGATATAAGTTTTATAAAGTGTGATGTCGTAGAAACGAACTTTCAGTCAACAGCGATCGAAATTGAGTTAGTCATTTATTTAAGTTACAATTTTTCTATAACTACTTGTCTAACAATTTAAACGGTAGTTCCAAAAATAGCTGAATACTTTATGCTTTCGCTCGGTACCTTGCCTCATGCATTCGCCTAAAAGTAAACCGTCACTTATAAGAGAAAAAGATTAACTAAATCAATAATGCCAAAACCATCTGACCTTTCGTACTTGCCGCTTAGCAACGGCCGACCTCTTTAATTAAGAAAAAAAGGAATCTAAATATCATTCCACAATATTCGGGCGACGCCAACAATTTATTACTACGCAACCTAATAATTACGAATTCCCCGTCGTAGGCATTCGTCCGGGGCAGGGATGTCTGTTATATCTTTTGTCTCCCGGATCGGGCGCGTAAAAATGTGACAAAAACCCTTAACGGTATGAAAAATAATCTTTCTATCCGAACAACATTTTGTGACGCCTGTTCGTATCTACACAGAAATTGCATTACCGTGGTGGCGTCCTGATCCCGCATTGCAAACATCGAAATGAAAGGTGAAATTGAAAGGGTTAGATCGGGTTACCCATAAATTTCATACACGCATACGTATATACATCACGATGGTATTCCCAAATGGGGTAGGCAGAGCACATGGAACATTTCATAGACAAAACCGTGACTTTTTCCGCTTCGTGTTGGCTGTGGCAAATCGTAATGTTTAGATTTCAAGTTAGTTAAGAGTCTAAGGTAATGCCTTTGTTACCTACACAAATAGATTAAATGTATTCCCACTTGTTTAAAAAGATGCTACAATAAACAATAGAAGTTCATTTTCACCGTATAACTATTAATAGCATTGTTTGCGGTAAATTCAAATACGCATTTATGTGTAAATTTCACGGAACAAAGATGTAAAGCTTCATAATAAATTACGAACATGTCCGGCCGTGGCAGCCGGCCACATCGGATGAATAAATAACATGTCCAAACAGGCAGCGGTTATTCAAAACCAACTTGAATTCCAAGTTTCAAATCAAGCTTTTTGTGCACACGTGAATTGAAAGATGCCTGGTCCCCTATAGGTACCTTTCTACAGCCCGCTAGAGATTTTTCCATCGTGTTTTATTGCTCCACTTCCGAGTCCCTCCTTCTATTTCTACTTTACAATGCTATAAATATGTCAGCGGGCTAAGAGAGTCAGCAAGTTCTCAACTTAAGTAAATTACGAATATCCCCGGCGTGTAATAAAACTGGGATTTAGTTGCTTGCCACGTAAAAATGGGATGCGTACTGACAACTTTTCAATTTAACATTACCAAGACGTGTTTTTTTCAAATCTCTAAAAGTTTAGCATAGATTGGGAAATAAAATGTTCGAAATTCGTGCTTCATTAAGTATACGTGTAATTATTGTTTAGTTCATTAAAGTAAGAGTAAAAGTATGAACCGAAGTAAAATAATGCGTAGGAACCCCAAATTAAATTATTAGTTCAAAAGAATCGGCGAAATAATTTTAAAACGACATAGTTTTTTATAATATTCAAATGATTGCTAGTCGCAATGGGTTGGTTTTATGATTGACAAGTTTAGTGTAGACGATCAAGATATACATTAATATTTAATGTGCATAACTAAGATTAGAAGTCGGTTTACAAAATTACCAAGTTAGTGAAATATACTATAGTTCGATGTAAAGCTGTACTGTGTTGTATGTGCACACAATAATTGTTCGTAGTTTGTTAGTAAATGATGTTGTTAAGATAAAGGAAACATCGTCATTTCCGTAATAATCAGAACATATTATATTATTCTCACCAGTTGAGTTATAGATATATCAGAGAAAATAAGACCTATGTTATGAAAAAAATAAAAAATAAAGTACCTACATTGAAACAATATGATTGAGTTTGAGTACCTAAAATTTATTTTAACCGAATAACTATGTATATTACTTGATGATTAGAATGCATAACAAAAACATCCTTTTTACGGCGTCTACCCTAATTCACAACTCCATCTACGGTTACGCAGAATATTAATCAATTCATGTTAATATTCCAAACCCTTAAACTTGATAACCAGAGGCAGTTGTAATAACATAGGGCGAGATGTGGGACCAAGTCGATACCGGTCCTATCTAAATAGTTTAGGTGTTAGTGAGTCCTATGAAGTGTTTACTGGCGCGTTGTTGTAACCTAAGACGGTTAACTGTAACTGAAACACCTTAGTGTTGCCAGGCAATAATTTAAATGATAGTGATCTGAAGGCTTTTGAAGAACAAACCGATGTACAGTAAGATCAGGTAGCGTAATATTTTATCGTGTTATTTGGATTAGGTAAGCTGTCATCAAGTCGTCGTTAGTTTTTTGTTCAAGATTTTTTTTTACTTCAAGGCGTAGAACAGAGAGCAATGGAAAGCTAGATGAGAAGCATTCGCCCACCATTGGAACACTATTTTGAGATACCAAAAAGGGATTTCTCAATTAAAATCACTAGAAGACATCGCGTTTTATAATCCCAAAATGCTTCAAATAACAATTGTGCGAATCATGCCCGTTTTTCCGAATGGGATAGACAAAGCACACGTAACGATACATGAACAAAACCATGAATATTTTACTTTACGCAGCCACTTATAAAAACCGTTAAAATTGATGAAAGCATGCCGCCTAAAGCATACCTAAGCCTATTTCCTTTGTCGCCTCTTACAACATTCACTGAATAACTCTAGAGAGAAGTGTGACTAAGCTCGACATGAAACAACAACAATATACATACATACATACATATTCTCACGCCTGTATTCCCAAGAGGGGTAGGCAGAGCACATAAATTCAAAAATCCAGTGCCACGATTAGCAATTTCAGGGTAACCAGATAACTAAACGTGATATTGCAGTAACAGGTTGCTAGCCCATCGCCCACAATACACTAACCCTTTCCCAGAGTCATCTCTTACGACACTCACGGGAAGAAAAGGGGAGGTGCTATTCTAACCCGGCACCACACGACACAACAATATTATTGTTATCACACACTAAATTAATATCAAAAATAATACTTGTAACCCCGGAAACTTGGTAGGGCGTAATTTATTTCGACGCTGACATAAACACCGTCTGAATTCGCAACTACGATAAAACCATTTTTATAAAGAAATTGATCTCACGACATTGAGCATTCCCTTTTTACTCACGATTGAACAGAAACCGGTACACTCGTTTGACCTAAGAAGAGGAAGATACGCATTTCCTGGAAATGTTTCCTGGACATAGAAAATACGTTGAGAGATCGGTATCTTTGAGGGGACATAAAATGACATTCACCTGTTCAATAAAAGCAATAAGCTTGCTGTATTCGAACAGCAAATCCTTTCACTTTACCACGCCAAGTATGCTAGAAAACAGGTTAAATTCTGCTACAGATAAAACTATTGTATACATAAATCCTTTTAAAACGAATTTAAATAATGGTTCTTACGAACCGGCATTTGTTTTGATTAATCCAAGAAGACTCGATTATCAGTTCGTTAACATCATTCCTTAATTAATTGCTCAAGCGCCTTAATTGAATGTGTAAGGTTACGAACAAACGAAAGCCTAATCTTTTATTAGACAAACTCATCTCCCGACAAAGTGCGGGTGCCAAAAAATGATGAACTGCCAGCGACACAATCTGTGGCGGGTTGATGGAGTGCGCAGGTGCTGAAGGTACATCCTTACTACTGCCGATAAATAATTGCCAGAGTTCAGGGAGAACTGTCAAATATCACACACAATTTTATCATCGTTACGTTGAATAATTTCCCTATGATAGCTCTACTTTCGAGTTATTTTCGCTTGAGTTTTTTAAACTTTGCGAGGGCGTTGTATTTGATTAGATGCGTAAAATCTTCTGTGTGTTGTTGAAATTAGAATATCGTCAGTCCGTTTCTTCCGTGGATTGTATGTGGTGATCAAAGAAATAGGTTAAGGTGTATTTTAAGCGTCTAGCTAGTAATCTTTCACTATTTCGAGAATACGTGCCAACTTAACACCAAAAATATGTGCTAGAAGTCGTTATAAAACGCGGTTTTGTCTAACTTAGCGTTTTTTATGCTCTGCCTACCCCATTTGCAAATACAGGCGTGATGTATGTATGTAGAATCTCTACCAAAAATACGTTGTGAAAGCAAAGTCAAAAACGCGCATTTAAAACGCACGTTATTAAACATTTTGACCAAAATGGACATCAGCCGTTATATTTTTTGGCAGAGGGTAAAAGCGGGCGTTACTGTCCTGTCAGAATCGTTTTGTGGCGGAATACAAACTTGTTTGGACTAGCGCCATGGAATGCGTACAGGTGGCCACATCGGAGTGCGTGCCAAATCCATTTTTAAGTGGTTAAACTAATCTGAATGAAGCGCCAAGCTAGTTCATTCACGATTGTGGCTATAGCGCTTGAATTACGAACGTATTCAATTTCACAATTGTGTTCCTTTCAAACTTCTTTTTAACTTTAATTGATGTATAGCCGGGTAGCCTAGTGGTTTGACCTGTGGCCTCTCATGGCTCGTAGATTTTGGGTCCGAATCTCCGGCTCACCTGATGGTTTTTTTTGTAATTTTATGCGAAATTCAATTTGGCATTGACCAAGAGTCATTTTGGTGAAGGAAAATATCGCAGAGAAACTACAAGCAGCAATAAAGTATACAAATCATTGTAATTAGTAAATATCGTACGCATTTTTAGCGTAATTTCACTCTAAGATTGCTACTTAAGCTTACTTTCACCGCTAACCTAGTCCGCAACTGAAGTACAAATAAAAAACCCATAATTTCTCACGATCGAGTCTCTCCCAGGGCTGCTACATTTCCTAACCAACAATTGTATCGCTGTTAGATTATTTTCTTTCGACGTGTCGAGAGTGGCGCCATGGGTGTAAAGTATCGCGGTTAGGCTCTTTGATTCTTTCAACGTCGGGAGTATTGTGGGTGTCAAAAAAACCGTGGGGCCTCGTTACCCATGGCATGTTGTGACGGGCCTTACAGGTGGTATAACGGGGTGTGTGGGGCGCGGTGCTAGGTATTGAGCGGGCGGCGCGGCGCGCGCAGCAGTGCACCGCTCGCGCGCCGACCGGCCGCCCGTCAGTGGGGCCCACCGCCAACATATCCTCCACATATCTGTTAACGGAAGCAGTGCTGGAAACAGTCTTGTAAAGACTCAAGAACTATCACATAAACTCGGACAAATCCGGAGCGACAGTTTCAGTGACAGTGACTTTAGTTTCACAAACTAATTTGTTAACACGTTATTTTTTATCGATTCGTGCTCATGCTTAAAGTGTTAGTTGTATTTGGGTTAATAGCTTAATTAGAAAAACTCCTGTCCCGTTTGTTTTTTTTTTTCAGAGTGGTAAACAAAGTTTGTGTGTGATAGTTTGTATCGTATTTATATTATGACACGTGCCGTTTTCTATGCCGCGACTGTCACAGCGTCAGTGCTGGAGTGTAATTAGGTGGTCAATTATGTAACGGAATTACAATTATTACGGCGGTAACGATATGCGAAGTATGCCGGAAGCATTCCAAACATGATCGCGTGCTCGACATCGTATGTACATACCATTAGGAACTTGTTAAAATATACATAATGTGACTTAACACTGGACTGAATGAGCACAGTCTGATATAAAATGTTGCTTCTAATCGCGGTTAAAAAATTATATCTGACTTCTGTCAGAAACAAAATTCGTTTTCAATTATTAGACCGTCAAAGCGATCTTTTTCGCTTTTCGTTCTTTATTCAAAATGAAAATGATAAGACATCGCGACAGGGTAATACGATTGTCTTCCATTTGTCGTATAATAGGGCATTAAACAGTAATAAAATTAATGTCTAATTCTACGTAGCATCGATAAGTCGTAATTCTCGTAGCTCCGTAGATCCTGGCGTAGCATTAGCTACGAGCTAGCGGCTACGAACGTTACGCGCGACGAATAACGATGTACTTAGTTACGAATTTTGTAGCGTAGGGTGTCATATTGTTATTTTTGATGTAATAGAAGCCTTTTAAGTTAGAATGTATTTCTCATGTCATGTACAAACGCCCGTTTATCGTGTTAAATTTTTTCCACTAAAATCCAACTTATCTTCGTCAGATAAGGTTTAAATCTGTCTACAAATCTTACACAGTTTCATTATTTACATTTAAATGTTATCACATTTGAATTTAAGTAACTTTTTTTTATCTAGGAGCTTACGTAATAGACGTTTCTTGCTCAAATATCTTCATTTGAAGACTCTCTAGATCAATTTAGTACGTAGGATTTAAAAATATTAAATTTACCCAAAAAACTCTTCCAAATAGTCACAAATTTGTCTTCACCAGACTTAGAGAAACGGTAAAAATAATAACTTCAACTTTTCTGGTATGAAATATAACTCTTATACAGTTTTAACTGGAAATACATTCTCAAGTTAAAGCCATGTGTATGTATTAAATAAAATATAATGATATCAATCCGACGTGATCGCGGCCCCAGTCAAGTCACTCATATTTATTTTAATCCTTATCCTTACTAATATTATAAGGGCCATTCCACGAGCAAGGCAGTTTTGCGTGACACTCCGTAGCATAATTTAATTTTATGTTAATCTGTGTTTTTATGAATAAATCGAATAATGCTTCACATCTCAAACGTTTTGCAAAAGGAGGCATCACTTTAAACCTTATAATTATCGAGATAAAAAAAAATTCTTTTTTCATATAATACGGTAATCACAAAAGTACAAATAATGGGATGAAATCACGTTTTTTGATTGATATCTCAAGACCCTTTATGCTATACATTTATAGCCTTGAATTATAAACATCTTGAGTAATAGTATAATAATTTTAATTGATGTGAAAAAAGATACGTGAAATTATTATTTTTTAATTAGGTGTAATTTTTTTTTGTGTTGCACAGAGTAATATTCATAATCAAGAGAAACACTATTTAAAACTTATTTTTTACAGTAATAACTCAATAAATAACCGATATAGTGATAACCACGTCTATAAAACGTCGGAGATCACTCAAATAACGGTAATCACCGTTGCGGTAATCACGTGAGCAATTTAGTTTTTAATTAATTACTTCAAAACGGTTAATAATAAGAACTCAATATTTTTTGTGTAAGTAATTATAACACTGCTTAATATGTTAAAATAATCCGAGTTAAATATATCAACAAAACAAGCGAGAATAAAATAAAACGGTAATCACTTTCAACTGTGACAAAAAAATCGTGTTGTTTTCTTTCCTTCGTGATTTGGCAGCGACACAATAAGTCACAGGTTCGCACTATTTAGCCGTCGCGGCGTGATAGACTCTTTCTAGGAACGTATCGTCGATGTCTCTCGGAGTGTGCATTTGAGCAGTACGACGCGTTTTATGGCCAAATTAGGTCAAGACGCAAAACTCGGGACACTTTTTAAAAATGGTTTTAAAATAAACTAACGTAATAATAATTATTTAGGCAATAGGATTTCATTTATCATATAATTGGCTTGCTGTGAACAACAAAAACCTATAGTTTCCGCGTTTAGTTTTCGAAGTATATGTCATCAACTAACAAATTTTGGAGGTGGGACAAGGCCAAAATGTGGACTCCTCTGACTTTAGATTTTTGTTTCGCGCATTTAATAATAAGAATATACTATTGTTAGACTTGTTCTGAGCAGAATAAAGTGTGAATTACGTAAGATATTTTTTTTATAAGGTTATCTGTTAAAATTTGGATTTCACAGGTAGTTGAACTTGAGAACACGAAAAATCGTACGGCTGGAGAACGGCCCATAAATCGGAAAGTGAGTTTGTTTGTTTGTTTGTTCCGCTTTCACGCCGTAACTACTAAACTGATTGCTTTGAAATTTTGCAGACGTAAAGATAGAAGTCCGGATTAAATAATAGGGTACTTTTTATCCCGGAAAAAAAATATGTTCCCGAGGGAATGTTCGCTTTATACCGCAATATAACCGAATTTCACGCGGGCGAAGCCGCGGGCGGAAAGCTAGTATAGCTAGCTAGTAATTCTCAAAAATCTTCTCAACTTGACGTTTCAAGACGTAACAAAATCCTAAAACAATTACCATCACAAGTATTTTTTTAGAACAACTGAAAAATGTCTTATTTTAGAAATGGTTGACGTTTTAGTTCTTTGATGTTAAAGTAGTTTGACTGACATAAATAATCATAAACTTTGTTATTAAATAACTTCTTATACCGTATTTTGTCAGTCAAACCCACGACTCCAACGCCTACCCAATTCAGAACACCTAAAGTCTAGAAATATGTCGAATATTAAAAGAAAGACTAACTTACACAAGATAATTTATAAATGTAGATTTTCGTTTGTTTTAGCATCTGAAACAAAAAAGAACAGTCTTCTTTAAACTTCCTTATCATTCTTTAAAATTCCGTTTCAACTTTCATCCTCGCAGTTAGAATAGTGTCGGGTTTTAAATAACACCTCTCCATTTCTTCCGTGGATGTCGTAAGAAACGACTAAGGAAGGTCAAGTTATATTTTAGGCGACAGGCTAGCAACCTGTCACTGTTATACTTTTTAATCTGTGTTGAGACCTAAGAATATACTAAATGTGGCTGCGAAGTGAGAGGAAATACAAGCATGATATGTATGTGTGTATAGTTAGCTTTCTTCTTTAAATAGTGGATTTTCAAAAGAACTACCTTAGTATTCATTTACGGTACAAATAATTTGAGATTTTAAATATTGATAATCCTTTACATAATTTACGGTATAGATAAGGTTAAATATGGATAATATTCATTCTGTCTTTGGACGAGCCAGTCATCGTCCTTTTGTATAGATAAGTAACGATAGATAACATCGAAGGTCAGCCTGAGACTGTTGGAATCTCTGTTCGTAACAGATAATTACATTTTATCGCTCTTTCTTTCAATGTTGGCTGAGTCGCAAAAACAAGATTGACAGTTCTACTTTAGCTATATCTGAAGCTGCAATGTGATTTTTTGTACGGATTTCTTTTACTTTTTCTTGATTTTAACATATAATTATCACGCCTTTATTCTCAAATGGGGTAGGCAGAGCACTCGAAACGCTACATAGACAAAGATATTACCCTTTCACGTTTCGTGGCCACTTCTAGCATGCTTTCTTAGGCTTTTATTTGGAAGTTAAAATAGTGACAGATTGCTAGCCTGTCGCCTAAAATATAACTTGACCTATTTCCGTAGTCGCCTCTTACGACATCCATGGAAGAAATGGATTGGTATAATTTTAAACCCGACATCGCAGGGATGATTAATTTTAACAATTGTAACTATTGCCTTATGAAAGCAGCTTTTCAAATCTATTCTTTGAGACAGCTGCGGATTTTTAATTAATTTCATGAAGTTTTTGTCTAAGCCTCTTGACAACGATTGAGATTGGACAAAGTAAGTATTGTGACCTACATCCCAACAAAAGGTTCAATTGCAATTTGATTTGCAATAAAACGACGCTGAAAGTTCATTCAATAGTAAACAGTGATCGTAATTGTTGGAACGGTTTTGCAGCATTGTTGTGTTAAAAGATTTTTCTAATTTTTATTCTATCTGGAATGGAGAATTAATTGACTTTATTAATTATTCTTCTCCCCAGAAAATGTTTAACGAAAATATTATTATTTTTCTTCTGCAACGCAGCTGCTCCGATATTGCTCTGTAAAGTTTTAAAACTATTTTAGCAATGTAATTTAAAAAGAAGAACGCCAGTTTATAATAATATAAAAACAAACTTTCAATAACTGCCCGTCTGGTATCGCGTTTAAAATAACATCTCTCCATTTCTTCCGTGGATGTCGTAAAATTCGACTAAGGAAATAGGTTTCGGTATTTTTTAGCCGACAGGCTAGTCTTGTCAATATTATATCTCTTTCATCGAGGGTCCCCGAATGAAACCCGATAAGTAGCAAAAATTGGGTTTTTGACCTAAAAATGCCACTATATAGCATTTTTCAAGCTCTATCTAATGGCATTGACAGTTTTTTCGATATCATTCATATCACTGATTTAGCAAGGATTGTAACCCGATAAATTCCAACATTTTCACATTTGTTTAACTGTAAAATAATACAACTATATTTAAGGCTTCATTTTTTTGGTTATACGTACAGCAAGAACCAGATAATATATATTTATAAGTATTCACTGCGAACAAGATTTCAAAAATAATAACTTAAATATTAATGTGGAACCAGTTAATTAGCTATTAACAGATTTTACTTAAATATCATTCAATAATAAAGTAGTTTTTTTACGAAAAACAGAAACCTTTATCCATATATGTCGGATTTTAGCACGAGGATAATTAAACGATTTGAATATTTTGATCAATGGTAAAACCCGACAAATATACTTTTAGTACTGATCAGAAACAATTTTGTAAGAAAATTGATACGACAACTTCAGTTATAGGGTACTTATATGACACTGTTAGTAAACATGTATTAGATCGTATTGGGGTAAAGCCCGATAATTCGAGTATACCTAGTACCAAACATTTCAAGTTCATGCGCTTGTACTGTGACGAAACATTTTGGCTGCGACGCATAACAACAAGTACTAGTTACTTAGATAGTTAAAGTTTTTAGTGACAATACAGCTTGATTCAATAACATGGCCAAATTGCAAAGTTTTGGTGGATGATCGAGCTAGATAAATGTAATTAAACGTAAGCTTAACAATTTTAATTATAACAAATTATCAATTAATTAGTAACATTTCAACTATCATTATCCGTAGATATAGTACTTCATATGACTTTCTGGTGTGTAGCTAATCGGTAAAATTACTTTCAAGTGGCGGAATTGCCATCTCGCTTTATTAGGTGGTATTCCCAAAAGGGGTAGATTTGAACTATGTTTATAATAACTACAATATTACACGACTTTTACACATTGTTAAACAAAACGAAACTACTGTAATCCGTCCTTTTTAATTCGACGTTTCGGACTTGTGTAATGCTCGTTACTGTGCAAGTTTTTTAACTACCCGCTCTAGGTTGTTAATATCTGTTCCGACACTACACTACACTTATAACATCTAGTTAAATAGGGGAAGGTGGTCACCATTCGTACGCGGGGCACATACGTACAGGTAATCTAACAGAAAAACTAAGCGGCACACAAGCACGCCTTTCCTTGTGTGCAGAGACATACCAGCCACCATGTTGCTAGCGGAGTGTCGCGCCAGTCGCACTAATTTGTATCAGCTGACAAAACATAACGTGTTTTCGCGTGTGGTGAGTAAATTTCTTAACTGAGTTTAATTCGTCATTGTAAGTATAAATGCTATGTTTGTGACAATATGGTAGCGATTAATTAATGTTAACTTTGTTAGTTTTGACCTTCAATTGTTATATTTTTCAAACTAAAATAGATTTTTTTAAAAGTTGTATTTTAATTTTTGTGCAAGGCATGGGGTGCATTCGGACAGCCAGACAGGGGGCACATTCGTACGCCCTTATCCTTTATTTACCGCGACTAAAAATTTTTAGTCTTAATAATTTGAATATAGCATTTTATTTAGCTTTTAATACATATTCATTCACTCATATAGTATACCAATACACCCGAAAAAGCCGAACTAGAAGAAAGACACAAACAGAAAAAAAAATAAAAAATTGAACAGGAAAGGAAAGCCAGAGCCAAAGCAATCAAACTTGGTTTGAAGGAACTTAATCAAGGCAAAGGAATACATATATATTTTTGTAACAATTCATAAAATAATTATGACTTAAAGATCTATTGTTTACTGTTCGAATGTACCCCATAGGTGGGGCACATTCGTACAAATATCATATCGTAGGAAAAAGGCTATAATCTTTTTAACCTTTTGACATAATAGTTTCTGAATTTTTCGTATTAAACTACAATATATTTGTGACACTCGGGTATATAATCTATCTAAATTTGACAATAAATCTTACAGTTAAAAAATAAAATGTAAAAAGTGTACGAAGGGTGACCACTTTCCCCTACTGCAAGAATTTGATGAATCTTACGCCTGCTTAAATCCGGACCCCACGGAAATGTAAGCCTAAAATTGTCTTTCATATTGACGTTTTGATGTTTCTTAATCTATTATTTTTTGTGTTTGGTTTGTTGTTTGTTTGGCTGTCAAAGAATACGTCGCAGCTGTTAAGAATAATCACATGAATGAATCGGCGATAGCGGGACGTTTGCTGAAATCAGAACCGAACTTCTAGGAGTGAATTTCTAAGATTCTTTCCACAAAACGACATTTCTATAGTAGAATTGTGCGTAAAAGTTCAGAGTTTTTTTCTTAGTCGTGCGCCACGCTGCTAGAATTCACAATTTTTGGAATCCCTAATTTCCATTTTCATTTTCTGGAAAGTTTTATGGAACATTTAATGTAACTATTGTCACTCACATAATCACGACGAATCAAACAATACCTCGAAAGGCAATCTAGCAAGTCTATCAAGCTGTCCGGCGTGCCAAAGAAAGGACAATGAAAAATTATATAGACATACATTACATCCTCTCGAAAAACATTAAGTATCCTCATTTCTTCCACAAATGCGTTATAGCCTAATTAGAGAGAAGTGTGGCCTGAAAGAGAGTATTATGACAAGGATAGAGGAAGATATGGTGCGTTGGTTTAGGCACGTGAAGATAATGGATGGAGGAATGCTGTGTAAACATAATTTAATTTACAAGGGAATTGTCGTATATCGACGAGATCGGCGAGGTTCTAAAGAGAGGCCAAATTAGGAGTACCCAAAACTGTCAAGCGTGTTTGACGAGAGTGATGAATGTGAGTGAAGCGAGAGGAGTATGTCAGAATAGATGCGAATGGCGCTCTGTTGTCTCTACCTACCCCACAGGGAATAAGGCGTGACGGTTATATATGTACGTATAAAGTTATGTCAGAATAGGAGCGAATGGTGCTCTGTTGTCTCTGCCTACCCCGCAGGGAATAAAGCATGACGTTTATATATTTTGTTATGTATTTCGTCAACAATCGGGCAATAAGATACCTGAGTAATGCCACGGTTGAATACGAAACTGAATAATATATAACAGTAATTAATCACGGGAATATGATGAAAACGTAACTAGTTTTACCATAAATTAATTAGTTTTTTATAATTTTATTTGAAATAAGTACCAAAATATCCTCACACCTGTATTCCCAGAGGCAGTGCAGGCAGAGTACATAAACTCGCTTTAAAAAATCTTTAAAATATCCATTTTGGCTAATGTTTTGATATTATTCTGCCTCATGACTAAAGACTTAACTTATAAAATGCCTCCTATTAGTTATGCTAAAACCCGATAAGTCGGTACCCATGGTCGTAAAATATTTTTTTTAAGGAAATGTATTTGAATTTGAAGTCTAAAAAGTCTAAAACCTTGATCTAAATTAAATTCTCTAATTTATAAAATTTTTATGATACACATATTATGTATTTAATTTAGAGTTACGGCCTTTTAAACTTTCAAACGTGAATATCTCAAAACTAGGTTTTTGCTACTTATCGGGTTTCACCAGGGGACCCTCGTCATATTTATGTTTATTAAACCTAAAATCATGTTAAAGTGGTCATTGAACTTGAAAAGGGCATATGTCTATTATTGTCTATGTAACATTTCGTGTGCTCCTCAATAGCCGTACTTTTTTAATAGAAAGACTTATCCTTTCCACGTTACGGTTAACCGAGCACGTTTAATTTGGGTTGATCTTTTACACGTGGTCAAATACTGTCGCTGACTTCACACTTCCACACTTATCGACTTGGCGCTTCGGTGAAAACCTCCAGCTGTTCTAGTATATTGGTTTTGACGTCTCTTTGACACGTTTTTGCTTTTAAAGTGCTGAAAATTTAAGTGTGGTAGTTTTGTATTATGTTTAGAATATTATCACCTCTTAATTTTTTTTTTGGAGATGTCCCAAGAGGCGATTAAGGATAGGTTAAAGTATGCTTTAGACGATAGTCTAGCAATCTGTCACTTTTTACCCCTGTCATATTTTTTTAACCTAAAATAGTGCCAAAAGTTGCTACGTAACGTGAATTTGCTATTTAACGTAGCACACTCTGCCTACCTTATGATAGGAATAAAGATGTCATGTCTATTTATTAAATTACTAGCTGACCCGGCGAACTTTGTTCCGCCTGAGACAATGAATGAGCAGAATTTTGATTTTAAAGTACCAGGATAGCATAAGTTATATACGGTCCCACAAACACGACTTTCTTTTATGTATTAGTATCTTGTGTCTTTTCCCTGGAGGTTTGAAGCCTATTGAAGCTACCTCCCCGCTACATTTCGGCCAAATCTGTTCAGCCGTTCTCGAGTTATGAATAGTATAATTTTATAGGTATACATATA
>BHDV01065358.1:100724-220913 GCA_005406045.1 Adoxophyes honmai
CCAATTTTCAGCCATATCGGTACAGCCGTTCTTGAGTTATAAATGGTGTAACTAACACAACTTTCTTTTATATATATAGATATACTAATCATAACTCATTCAAATCGAATGACAATGCCATATTTTATTATTTAATCGAGTAATTTGACTTAATTTAGTCTCCTCAGTATTAGTTTCTGGAGGCTTACCACAACCTCTAAATTATATTTAGACTCAATTGAAAGTACATACCTACACTGAGTTGTTGTTCATAATAACAGTAAAGTCGACGTACGAAATAACGCGGCTAATTCTAATACGTTTTAATTAAACCCTTCTTTCTTTAAACATTTTTTTGAGTACATACATTGAAAACGGTGAAACATGAAAGAAACAAAAGTTCAATAGACTTCCTACGAAGGATTCCAGGCAATTTGCCGCTCAAAGTTTTTGTAGGCGCGTCCTGTAACCCTTAAACATTCATCACGGCCTTACACGTTATAAAAAGATAAACTTGCTAGGAAAATTGCCGTTGTATTTTTTTACGCCTCAGCAGTGCCGGGTCTTTACTAGCTTTGTCTCATAGTAGGGTTAATGTCCTGACATTTTTCACAACTATGTTGAATGCTTAACGCTATTTTCGTAAGTCATCGCGTAAATGGGTGTGAGGGAATATTTGTATTTATGCTGGCACGATGTCAGGTAACAATCACAAGTGTGCGGTTTTCAACTTTTTCCACTCTTTTTTGTAATGTATTTAGTAACTTAACGTTATGTTAAGAGAAGTTCCATTAAGCAGTGTGTATTTTTATTATTCTACAATAGAAATCGATAAAATACATACACACGTCTAGCCTGTTATCTCAAAAAGGAAAAAAAGAAACGCTAAGTACACAGTTTCGTGGCCAATTTTAGCATAATTTGTAGTTTATACTTAAGACCGATTGCTAGCCTGTCGCATAAATTATACCTATTTCCTTATTCGCCCCTTACGACAGCCACGGAAGAAATAGAGAGATATTATTCTCAACCTGACACCGCAAACTAAATAGTTAGAATTGAAATAAAACAGGTAATGTTAACAATAATTGGTCTTACCCCGTTCAAATAATACAAACTAACAAAAATAATACATCACATTATTTCAATAGGATCTTAGTTATTGTTGCCAAATTTTGTGCAAGTTCAAATTCAAATCGCAGTAGGATGAAAAATCCGTCAAAATCAATAAAATATATTCCTCAATTACTTCTATAAGAGAGGCCCACGAGAATAAAGGCAATCCCGCGCACTCCACCAGAAAATCTATTAAGGCACAATATTCCATATTAGAGCCGTAATGAGAATGTTTCCTGTAATTAGGGGAGAATCGAGCATCAAGGGCTTTTCGGGTTATATTAAGAGCAACGATAATTAATCACCAGGAATATTGTCTTCGTCAGCATCATTTCAGCCGTAAGATGTCCACTGCTGAACATAGACTTCCCCTTTGGACTTGCATAATATACCACTTGCGTCCACCGTCCTTTATAATGTCGTTTGTCCATCTCGCAGGTGGACGTCCTACGCTGCGTCTGCTGTTTCATGGTCTCCATTCGAACACTTCTCGACCCCATTGGCCATCTGCTCTGCCTGCAATGTTTCCCACCTATTGCCACTTCAACTTGCTAATCCAGTGACTGGTGATTGGTGACTTTAGTTTGTCTACCGATCTCCTAATTTCTGATTCGATCACGTAGATGCACCCTCACCATTGCTCGTTGAATAGGAATATTAACTAGTAATTGTTTCTTAACGGGATATGTTCATTGTGAGAGTATTAATGTACGTAGATGACTTTACTACAAGTTTATTTAATTTTATACTTCCAGAGATTTGTAAATTAGAGCGTGTGAACTTATTATAGTACGTTACTAGCATCAACTTGACTATTGAATGATCTACCTAGAATTGCAGATTAGTTAGAAACTTCACGTGTGTGTTGTAAGTTGGGAAGTCTAGGACGATTTCCAAGTACTTAATCAAATTGATCAGATGAACGACATGTTCATCTGATTACTTCTTCTTATGTTTATTTTATCAAGTGCTTCACTGCTGAGTAACTAATCAACGTTCCTGGTTTTCTATCCTTTTCAATTAACTGCTTTTTTGAGAGGTATCCTACTTGTTATGTCATATAAATTGTTGTTCGTTAATAAATACTTAACAAAATTACGTAATGAATTAAAAAAATGCTCTTCTCAACCATTTAAAGGTCAGCTGCATTTCATATGCAATCTCAAGATTAGAAAAATGTGCTTTACTGAAAATCAAACTGGACACTCAAACCGCATCATGTCAAAAATTATGTACTCGTAATTAACAAAAAAAAACCAATGTGACAACTTTCTAAAGCGCCAAACGGGAAAATAAAAACTGCTAAATCTTTAAACTTTAGCATTCAGGTGAGCAACGCTTTTAACATCTAAAACTAATTAATTGCAATTAATTGCCCGCAATTTTAAAGTTTTCGTCTCTGGCCAAAGTCTATCTGTCCGGATATAACACCCTGGTGCTAATGGTTACCATCCCTCGGGGAAAGGGGGGGTGGTAGGGGTGATTGATGATCGATTGCTGGTATAATTAATGCTGCTTGATCCCATTGCAGACAATTATAAGCCCCTATTAATCTGACCGGTGGTACACCAGGTAATTATGGTGTACATATAGCTCGGCCTTTGACCGGTGCATAGAGAGGCTTTGATAACTAAAGGTTTATACCAAATCAACCTCTTCACTAATTATAAATGTGTAGACAGTAAACATTATTGTTCTCTACAATTAGCACCAAGTCTTGGTAGAAAAAAAATATACATACATACATTCATACATACAATCACGCCTATGTTCCCAAATGGGGTAGGCAGAGCACACGAAACGTGACATAGAAAAACAACATGATTATGAATGACTATATCACGCCTTGCAGCCACTTTTAGCATAGTTTTAGGTTTGCAAAGATGGATGAGGTAGAATAGTAACAAGTTTCTAGCCTGTCGCCTAGAGAATACCTAAACCTATTTCCTTTCTCACCTCTTACGACATCCACGGAAGAAATGGAGAGGTGTTATTGTATCCCGACACCACGCGGCAGTAATTTTTATTTTTTTCAAAAAATCGAAACGTGAAACAAATTTATCAACGTGATAATCAAATGAATGTCGCTCAAATATTGTCAAGGTCTAGTTTAACTTCTTTAAACATGCCTTTGCAGTTTCCATTTATAACTTTTTAACTGTAAAATTTACATGACCAGTCATAACTGTTTCCCTCAAGTCTCATTCAACTACAGATTGTCGGTAAAAACAAAAGAAAACAAAGATGCAAAGTATACTAGCAACCGAAAGCCTGTAATTAATATTATTACAAAATTACAACCCCTATCGGTGGTTCTTGCGTGTTTCATTTGATATTTGGTCACGAACTTTTAAAAAATAAATATGTATTAATTTTTTAACTTGGCAATTTCTACTTCTAAATAGACCGTGCGGTTGTGTGTATTTGTAAAATAGTAACTGTTTAGTAAATTAACAGATACGAATGTGGTGGCCGTAATAAATGTACTCGTTAAAATGAAATGAGACTGCTCTTAAAGAAAACTAAACGAGATGTCACACAAAGAAAACCAAATGAAATGTCACATAAAGAAAGTCAAATAAGATGTCCCGCAAAGAAATTGATAATACGAACTAAGATTTAAAATATCAGGAGATTTCGAATTATTTATAAATTGTTGTCACACGAGTCATGATGTTAACATTATTAGTTTTCTATGAAATAATAATACGTGGTAGCAGCCATCTATAAAGGCTGCTGCTTAGCATCCAAGAATGTTTATTAGGCATGCCTTTAACGGCATAATACGTCCTATACGAAACTTTGTCACGTCATGAGATACAACATTCCTGAACTTGTCTGTAATAAGCTTTAGACATTATTTGACATCAATTCAATATACAAGCGTATACAACGCGCCTATAATTATTATTCATAAATTGGGTAGGTAGAGCACACGGAAGGTTACGTAGTCGAAACCATGATTTTTTGACGTCTCGTAGTCACACTTTACGTATATTTTTACCAATTCAAATGCATAAATTATATTATTTCGTGGTTGAATCTTGCCTTATCCAATTTTGAATAAGTACGATTATAACCCTAAATCCCGTGTGGTGCCGGGTTCGAATAGCACCTCCCTTTCTTCCCGTGGGTGTCGGAAGAGTCTACTCTGAGAAAGGCCAGTCCCAAACTATGCGAAGCCTCTTACTAGTGCAATACATAAACATACTTATATGTCAATAAATAATCTGTCTCAAATGAGATTATTGTGGAATTAGGAGCAGCGTAAGGGTGGTAAACGGTATCCTTACTAATATTATAAATCGGAAAGTGAGTTTGTTTGTTTGTTTGTTTGTTCCGCTTTCAAGCCGTAACTACTAAACCGATCGCTTTGAAATTTTGCAGACGTAAAGTTAGAAGTCCGGATTGAATAATAGGGTACTTTTTATCCCGGAAAAAATTTATGTTCCCGAGGGAATGTTTGCTTTATACCGCAATATAACCAAATTCCACGCGGGCGAAGCCGCGGGCGGAGACCTAGTATTAAATAAAATTAAAAATATTTACAATATAAACACGATACGTGTTCGCCCGTCAGAGCACAAACTAGTTGGTTATGACATAATGTACAGTTGTCTATGCTACACGACAACTACATTTAAACTGTGTTCCTACGCAGAACGATTACGGCCAGTATGCAGAGCTATACTGTCTCTAACCACTTTGCTATTCAGTCGTCTAACATTTAACACACACACACACATACATCACGCCTGTATTCCCAAGAGGGGTAGGCAGAGCACATGAATTTAAAAATCCAGTGCCACGTTTAGCTATTTAAGGGTAACCAGATGGTCAAACGTGATATTGCAGTGACAGGTTGCTAGCCCATCGCCCACAATACACTAACCCTACAATACACTAACTAACATTTAAGCAGATAGATATTAGGTTTTACATGAAAAGAATATAAATCTTTGTTAGGAGAGTATTTAACAAACTTTTTATTGGACTGGAAATAATTTTAATTCAGTTTTTCAATCATAAGCTTTCGAAGAAAAAAATGTTAGTAAACAAATTAGAAAAAAATAAAAACTTCGAAAAAAGATTTCAGTTTAAAGTGTTATTTTCTTCTGCGCTCATGCTGACGCCCTTGGTGCCTTTTCCGTATAACCTTAAAAAAAGTCTAAATTGAATTAAAATATTCAGGCCAAAATCGTCCCGGGCGACCTAAACGAAAAGGCTTTCAGCTCCCTGGGGTCCTGCAGCCCAGAAATAAGAACTTCCGGAGTTTCGTCCGTTTAGCTGTTCTAACAAAAGATCGGTACTCCATAAAACTTATTAAATAACGTTGGATCTTTTTCAATTACAGTGTTGAATAATAGAACTTGTGTCTGAATGATGTTGATATTGTATTCTTACAATGAGGATCATTGAAAATTAACCTTCCATGAGATTCACCCATCTTGAAAAATACTGAACCCTTAAAAATACTTTAAATTTACTTTTCTTCAAAAATACTTTAATCAAGATGAATGGGGATCAATCAGAAAACAGATTAGGTTAAATTAGTTTACTTCATTTTTAGTGGTGTCTTTAGAAAATACCTCTCCATTTCTTCCGTGGACGTCGTAAGAGGCGACTAAGTACATAAGTTAAGAGGTACCATATTGACAAGTTAGCAACCTCTCTCTTAACCTAAAACCTAAAAGATATGCTAGAAGTGGCTACGAAGCGTGAAATAGTCATGGGATCATCTATGTAGCGTTTTGTGTGCTCTGTCTACCCCTTTTGAGAACAGACGTGATGTATATTTGCATTTTATTCACTATGAAAACTACGTACATTGTACCTACAGATACAAGTGACACACAGAGGAATCATCAAATTACAAACTAAAATAAAATAATACGAAAAAAAAACACAAAATTTTTGTTACAATTCAAAATATCAGACTGATCCTTTTTGCTATTCTTCCTATTCCAAATACCGACTTAAGCGTGTCAAACACTAAGCAGATACGGTAAGATATCTGTTACTGAACAGATATCTCTCAATATCGCTCCCTATACAGTTCAATGAGCTAACGCATACAGCGCAGATTTACCGTCAAAGTATCTGTTGATACCGACATATGGCAAAATGGCATTTATCAGATAAAATATTATCGTATTTGCGAAGTCAGTGACGGGCTTTAGAATAGATCGTTCTCATTCAGCAATCACTCATCAAACTTTTAAAACCTTTTGACAACGGATTCTCAATCACCCAGCCACGATTTGACACTTTTGTTTTTTTTCCTCATTAACGCCGTGCCGTTCGAAGCACAATGCTTGGGCTTCACCGCTTCGGGGCCCAGCTAACGAGTTCCAGCTGAATGTAGACCAGTGAACGGTCTTTACGGCCTTTGCGCATTGTTGGCGTGAAATAATAGCTATGAGATATTAATGTGTCCACCGATTTAGCGTTGCTGAAGGTTGATGTGTGAATTTTTGGACGAGATTTTTACATACATATTATGTACATACATCATGCCTGTGATTCCCTAATAGGGTAGGCGGAGCGCATGAAATGCTATACATATAGAGAACCATGACTATTTCTCGTTTTGTGGCCACTTTTAGCATCTTTTTTTTTGAGTTGACAGGTTGCCCGTCGCCTAAGATATACCTTAACCTATTTTCTTAGTCGCCTCTTTCGACACGGAAGAAATGGAGAGGTGTTGTTCTAAATCCGACACCACACGGAATAACGAGATTTTCATAGTTCATAAATACTATTTACTCTGTTATCCTGAACATATTATTATATTTAGTCTTTGTCGAATGGGCATGTTGATAATGTCGCCGTTGTTCTAATGTTTTTATTAATACTGTGAAATTATAAAGCGTTGATTCAAAATACGCATCTCATTCAATAAAAACGTTTTCATTAAGAATGTTGATTAATATGAAGCCGTAAATAGACGGAGATTTAAAATCTCCTTAATTGAAGAGGAAAACGTAAATGAGAAACAAAAGCCTTCAGCTTGGATTGAAGCACTCAATGACCTTTGTGTAAACATTCCTAGTATTGATTTTACAACATAAAATACCAACATTTTTTATTACAACCAATCGAGAGCGTGTCGATAATCGTTTTTGTGATACCTACTTGACGTCCTCTATTATGCATGATGCAGTAATCCAACACAATGGTTATGTTGACCCGGCCACACAAACATCGACCTAGTTTTTTGTAATTATGTATGTTATTTTGGATCAGTCTCAGAAATAGTAGAAAGACAATAAAATTCAATAATTGCTGATTACTATTTCACATATTTTATAAAACGTTTTCAAATTCAGAATAAGGGAGGAAGGTTTAGACGTCAACTTCAGCGGCTTCTAAATGTCATTTCACTTAGCGAAACTACTACCAGATCCCACAAAAACTAAGTAGACTATTACGCTACGCCGTAGACGCCTACGCCGTAGCACTAGCTACACACTTATAAAGCGACTTATTCAAAACACTTCGAGGCATCCTTTGTATATTGTTTCTGCAAAATGCGAACACAATGCCGTAGTTACTTCGCGTGCGTAGCTTAATCTGCTAAAAGCAGCGTTTACGTCGCACGATAAATCCGTTACTTTATGAATTTTATTAGTTTTTAGAGCTAGTCACACTTCGCGTGGCCTGCCGACACGTAATATAAGTTAGCACGACAAAACTCGGCCAGTGGAAGTCGAAGAATTATCACGTTCGGAAATCGTCCCAAGCGATTGTGTATTGTGGGCTCTCAAACTTTGCTAATACACTGCGGTTCAGAGGTACCAGAAGTTTGAGAAGCTGATCTCAACTTTGTCGTTGCATGATATTGCTGCGACTTCCATCTTTGTTTGACTTTTGCATTCTTCTTTCTCGCTCTTATTGTGTGTCAGCGAGAGAAATAAAGATGGAACACAGCGTCCTCTAAGCATTCGTATATCTTAAAATTATACCTAAAATTATCTTAAAAGTAACCATGAAAAGTGGATAAGTGACTTATCCACTTTTCATGGTTACTTTTAAGATAATTTTAGGTATAATTTTAAGATTTAGGTTTTAGATTTTCTTTGGTCGTATCTTAAGATATCCACGGAATAAATTGAGTGGTGTACTTCTAAATACGACGACTGGCACTCGTGTATTCGAACTGTTAACTGTTCTCAAGTCATATCCGTACCAATATAATAAATGTGAAAGTGTGTTTGTTTGTTTGTTTGTTTTGTTTGTCCGTGTTTCACGGCTAAACGGAGCGATGGATTGACATGATTTTTTAGGTAGAGATAGTTTAGGGCATGGAGAGTGACATAGGCTACATTTTGTCTCTTTAAAACTCCCCATTTCCCTAAAGTGAGGAGTGGAAGTTTTCAATGTAGAAAGCTATAAAATTGGTATGTGTGCTATCTCTTCTGTGATACCCCGAATTTAACGTGAGCGGAGCCGCGGGCAAAAGCTAGTACTTACATATAGGTACATATGTTTTTGCGTTATATGTAATAAAATTGCGTAACACACGACAATTTTCTTCAGAGCGGCATGAAACAACAAAATATTAATACGCCTTAAATAAATTATAATTCCAGGTAAACGTAACAGTCATTTCCATGGTATTACTCATACATTAACAACGGGCGCGGGCGTCGAGTGTGTATACAAAATTAATGCCTTTCAAAATTTCTATTTGTAACATCACCTTTTGTCAACGCGGACCTCTTTAAGTACGCAAGCTCATTTGGCAAAGTGCGGGCTGAATTTGGTTGATGTTTGTATAGGTTTGTGTGCACAAGTAGAAGCAAAACAACGTGTCTTGAGCTTAGCTAACACAAAACACTGTGTTGGCAAACTGCTAGGCCTCCTAAGTCGCGTAGTTTACCCTTGGGGATATCGCTTTTGTTTTAAGATTGTACTCGTTGAAGCAAGTTTTGGGTTCGTGGCGGACGATACGTATCCCGTCACTGACCGAAGCATCAGTTGATTTGTTACATCAAATTGATAGTATCGATTAGGTATTACCATGCATTTTACAAGTGCTAAAAAGTAACAAGTGACGTAAAGTGAAATAAGATCAAATATTAAAGAAAAGAACTAAAGACAGAAGCTGGATAACGGACAATAGAAACATGTTTACGGTAAAATAATGCATCTCAATAAAACGATGCGTTTGTGAACCTTTACACAACGAAAACTACAACTACTTTCTGTGATTTATAGCAAAAATGCGTTCGTGAAAACCACTTACTTCCAATTCAAAATTAAAACGTAAACTGTAGACGCTTCTTTTACAAAATGTTAGTGCAAAATGAAGTTTATCCGATCGAAACACGCACCACAAAGACTGTATTGGACACATTCAGATTATTCAAGATCGTACTAAATGTATTAGAAATCTTTACAGAGGGTCGAGAGATTCATCTGACCTATCCAATCTTCCGGGCCCACCTTTCCGACAGAGGGTATTCACCCTTTTCGATTTATTGGACCCTTGATACGCATTGAATTTACTGTATTTCGCCTAAAGCGTTAAACTCTTAAATTTTGAATATTCACTTAAATTTACAATGAAAACTATTAATATTTAATGCTTCTTTATCCCTGAACAACATTTGTAACAATGGCTTACAGTTTAAGCAATTTATTCGATTCGCTCCGATAACTCCAAATAATAACGGCGTAGTGTTTTAGGATTGTACCCGACGTTGGTGTTGTATGGAACGAAACTTGGGTCTTGTCTTTTGTTTCGACCGCCTTGTAGTCGGCAATGGGACCATAAACCTTTTGACATTATTCATTGCCTGCAAATTACTGCCATCTCCGTCCTGACCCACCTGAATAAATCCCACCCCTGCCACGTTAGCCATTCTACCATGCTCTTAAGGAAATAAAGATTGATAAATTGTCACCTAAAAGGTGTTAAAAGACGAATACCGCCACTGAACCTAAAAAAATAAGAGACGATTTAGACGTCGCGCAAGAACGCTCAAAGGCTTCCGCGGAAAGCGAATGTAGGGAGGGAAGTGACGGCTTTTGTTCCGACGATATAAAAGGCTGACAAAAATGATGTAGGAAGTAGGAGATCCTGTAATAAAAAAATCATTGGTTTTACGACTGAGATAGGAGAGAGCCGGGATACTAATGGAAGTTTAATGGTCGTTTGTGGCCGTACTGCATACGTAGTGCATCTTCCACGGCAGTAAAAGGTCTAAATGGTTTTTGTGAGACTTCCCCGTTTTATACGTGTTGCGTTTTGTACCTGTGTTTCTTGTGTTGCTTTGATGATTTTTTTTTTGTATTTATAAAATTTTCATACTTTGTTTAAGAATATTGAAAGATGCTCGAAACCCTATCTGGACGACCATAAATATGTCGTTTGAGTAAGTTATTCTAGTTTCTTTTGCATTTTCTTAAATTTTTTTGTCAATCTGAGAAGAAGCGAAAAATGACAGCGGAATAAACTTTTACTCAATAATGTTTTTTTGACATTAATTTGTTCTTACAAAATGAAATCTTCTATACTCAAACTTCACACTCGGCCCATTATCTTTGAACAAACCTCAAGCAACAGGGACATAAAATGTGAATGACCACTATTCGTTCGGCTAAAAAATACTCATTTATTTTATATCTCGCAGAATCCAACATTCAGTGATTCTTGTTGACCCCATTTTCTTTCCGACCCTGCTTTGTTATTTGTTATTTCGCTCATTCCCTCGCCTTCGCGATACTTGTATACTTTTGTTCCCGCATTTTCGAAATACATTAACTTGAATTTGATCTCGCAAAATCATTCTTTAAACCTGCTCTTAATCCGCTTATAACAAGTTTGTGGAATACTTGATAAGAGTATTTAATATTTTTAGACTTAATAATCTTAGTACCCTGGATAAAATTTGTTTTGAAAAGCTGCTACATGACCTTGAAATAAATTTATTTGTTAGGTTAATCTCATAACGTCTCTGTTAGAAATAATATCACGTTTTTATGTGTATTTTATAAAGTAAAATACATCTGTGCGCCCATCAGGCAACAAGGTTAACAAGACGTCATTACGAACTCACGTTTGCATATAACGTAATTTACTCAGTAAAGAGCAGGATTCACCGCAATTCACCTCGTTGCCATCAGTGCTGAGAATGTTAATCTTTCAAAAACAGACTGCAAAAGCTTAGACCACGCTAAAACTTTCCCCATTTATTTACCAATGTTGATACAGGCTGACAAGAATCCCGGTCTGCTTAGAAAAAAACAGTAGATGTCAGCAAGGAGTCGGGTCACGATATCCCAAGTGAACTTAGAGCGAATAAGGCCGGCTACGAACGGATAAAGGGCCCATTAAAAACCATGCAGCCGAATTCGAGAACAGATTTTTTTAAGGTTCCAAAGTCTCTGCATAATTAATTCAATCGCCAACGGTCTCGCGTTGAGGTGAACCGGCTAACTCCTCCGATTATAAATGGATACCGGTTAATTCTTTGGGTTGCTGTAATTTAATCATTACTCCTGACTGAATGGCTAAAAATACTCCTGAATTGGATTGTTCGTTTTCATTTTCTGAAGGTTTTTTAGACTAACCTACTAATTTATATTGTGAGTTCATTATTAGTGCATTTATCGCTTATTTCTAGCATTTTACTAGAATAAAGATATAATGTGAAACCACTATTTATATTTACTGAAATAGAAATCACAAAGTGTGTCTTTCCATTTCAGTCGTAAAGCGTACTGGAGCGTATTTAGATTTATGATAACGTTTTATTTTTAACGTTCCGAGGAAACATAAATCACTTTCATGACAAACGAGCACAATAAGAAGTTTAAGAAAACAACGCCAACTTAAATGGCCGTTCGGAAAATGGAACAGTTTTTGTTACTTAGCAAGTTAAGAATAGAAAAATGATTAAAAAACTGATACTCATAAAGGGTGAGGTCCTAAGGCATTTTACCCGCCATAACGTCATTTTTAAAAACTTGGTCAATATTTCCACGGAATAGAAGCAATTACAAATACGATGATCAAACACACCAGTCGCGAGATGGAGATGTCTAAATTGAACTTGTTGTAGTTAACAAAATTGCAGGACTTTTGTAACATAAAGACGGTTAAAGCACTTCGCAGCTCCGCTCGTTCAATTAATTTTACGCTACACCATATTGATTTATATTTTGCATTGACTGCTTAGTATTTTACGCTGTCTCAATATTTTGTACATGATTTCATATAATAAAATCTCTATGTTTTGTCACAAACCGTACAGAAAGTGAAATGTTTGAAAGGATGATATTTTTCCTCAATAAAAACAAACTGAAAAAGGGGTGTGAATAACGAAGGAACGTTGAATGAAATGGGCATGACGCAGCGTTGTGACGAACAGTCGTGCTCATACGGTACAGTAAAAACATACCTCGAATTTTCAGAAGCAGTATTTCTTTGATATTACCAGTGCTTTACCAAGGTTACTTTCACTACATATGTATAACTATAAACACCACGCTTTTATTCCCTAATGGGGTAGACAAAAGCACGACTACTTTAGCATACTTTATGTTTTACGTTACGTATAACAATATAATAGTGACGAGTTGCTAGCCTGTCGCTTAAAATATGGCTTCACCTTTTCTCCTTAGCCGCTTCTTACGACATCTACGGAAAGATTCAAGTTTTATTTTAAACCCGACACGACAAGGGGAATATAATTTTATGCAAAGTAAAAAAAGACTAAGCTGACATTTTAAATCCTTACTTCATGTCATTAAGAAAACTTTTAATGAAAAACTACGCTTACAATGCGACAGCTTTAATTTTTAAGATTATTTAATGACTGCGGTGGTCTCAAGTTTTTCTTGCTCGAAATACACCTTTGAGATTGGTCTCGCCGCAACCGTTTTTGTTTCCTTTCGGTTCATTAAAATTTTACGCTTTGAATTACTTTTTGCGCTGATGCCATAAGCAACAACATGAAAGCTAAGTAAAGCAAGTACTCATAAACGTGCTAACATACTTGTTTATGATTATTTCCTAGACAAATTAAGAAGTCGTTACTGTACATGAAACTTGAACTCGAAATATACAATGAATTTGATTCGAGTTCCGCGAAATTCCACGGTACTTAATTAATCCCCCAATAAAAACCAAGTGCTGTTTTCTCATAATTAAGAACCGCATAAATTTTACTGGACAGAAAACAAAATTTATAGCGTGCGGGGGTTATTCTGGAAAAATATTTTTCTTTACGAGTGTACCGAAGGCGACGCAGGTGCTGCTTTCGAGGCGACAGAGAATATTTCAGAACTGTCTCTGTGGTAAATCATTTTTGGTTGTATCTTTGACGAATGATGCAATCGATTTTGGATCACCTGACGTGATCTTTCTCCCAAGTTCCTTTCTCTCATTTTGCTTTCAATATCATTTATGACAGTAAGTAAAAAAAACAGTAGGCAAAAAAAGATTAAATTCAATAAAGACCTCTTACTAATCCATTAAACACCAGCTTACTTTCTTTAACTACCAAGTTAACCTATTGCCTTTTTTATTCCACACATCGATAGGTTTCAATTGTGAAAAGATCACATCGCCACAGCAACTCACACAAGTCTAGCTTAGCGACGACATTTTAAATTGTTGAACGATGTAGGCGCACTCACACGCACAAGCTAACAAGTTGTTCATCGAACGCCGTGTTTCCGCAACTAATGTAATTAATTTGCGCACCGTGCCGGGTTCACACGTTCCATGCCAGTGGAATAAAGAAGATTATTGGACAGAATCAGCGCTTACAAGCTGGAACATGGATTTAATCAATTACTTGACTAAAGCGAATTATTGAAAGGTGAAATCGACACCTTTTTAGTCAACTGTTTTGCTTAATTCGTTGGCAAGTGGTAAATGCTTTGTTGTGTGGGTACTAATTGATTGTTATGTAAAAAGCGATAGACTTCAAATGTTGACCTTTAAAATACCCATGATTAATCAGCTAATGGAACACGATATTTAAATGAGTATGATTGACATCTTCGCAGTTAGACTCTTTAGATCTATTTTCGTATTGTTAAGCGTTATTTTGTACATAAGTCGCTCGTGTTTATCTCAGAATAACAAAATTGTACCACTTGTACATCGGGATTAGGCAAAGCACATGAAAAGTTAAGTACACGGAAAATAAATTCATAATGATATTTTTACGTTTTGAGGCCAATTTTAGCAATTTTAGTAGGTGGAAATGCTAGTATTTCTTGACCTTATTCCGTCATTAGCAGTCATTATTATTAAACAAAAAGTAAGACAGGCAAATTAAACCCATACAAGTAGTAAATAAGGAAATAAAACTCCCGTTCACGGTGAGATTAATCACGATAATATTTCGCGATCTCCAGCATCCCGTGAACAGTAACATCTGGCGGAACATTTGAACGTCTGCCAACAGCTGCATTCTCTTCCCTCTTTACGGTAATAATCTACAGTCCATTTCGCGGCGCAATCCAATGTTGGCGGCCAATGTTTGGAACAAATGTTTGACACATTGCGTTAGCAACTCGCGCTATTAGGCGTGATTGGCGGGCGTGCTTTAGTAATTGATTTTGGAATAGTTTCGCTGCATACTTGGGAAAATATGCCGATGATTGGTACGTACGAGTATGCAGAGAAGCGCTTGTGCATTGATTAAGTTGAATGTTTGCTACGAATAGGCGATAAATGGAACTGTTGAATCGTTTAATTGTCACATTTTTCTGGTCGTTAGGAAAGTTCAATTATTATTGTATTTATGTCATTAACATTTTGAACGAAAAGTAGTTAGGATTATTCTGAACTTTGGACAGCTATTAGGGAATCCTTAATTTTAATTTAAAAGTCGTATATTTTGTCATATTTGAAATGAAACATTTTGCTTTTAATACTTCAAATGTGTAATGAGATTCTGTTCCCAAAACCTGAATAAATACAATTTCTCGGCCGCCAATGACCTTTAAGCCCGCCGGAAAACATTTTTCAATATTTAATATTTAGCTCATTTGCATAACTGATTTCATATTCTTTAGCAATACCAAGAGGCCGGAGCTATTCAGCGGAATCTCATTGATAGTAGACTGCTGAGAATGTTTTAGGGAAATGTTATTGAAATATTCTCTACGGGGTCTACTACAAATCCAATTACTGTTGAGCAAAAGTTTTGGTCGGTTTTGGCGGTAGTCCAGGCGTTTCAATCGTTGATTGCCATTCCGGGGACCTGCGTTGTGCAAGGCTATTGGCACTAATTTGGAGGTGCCGTGAGAGGCACGACAATTACCTCCTGATTAATTTGGCACCGAGCTGTAAACGAGGACGCTTTGGGCGACGTCTTGTGAATTGGAATTTTTCAAATTATGTAACCGTTTTTCTTGTTGCGAATTGATAGCATAATTTTAGAAGAACTTTTAATGATACTGACTTGTTTTCGTGCCAGTTTGGTAACGTTATGAAAAGAATTAATTATTTTAGAAAGCGTTTATAGATAAGTTGTTACTGCTTTTCCGATACATAAGTAAAGTAGGTAGGTATTAGAAAACGCATACAGTATATTAAGTCCTGTCTACGCCTTGATTAAAAAAATAATATCAAAAATTTAGCAAAGAACCTAATATTTTAGATGAGTTCAAACATCATTCTTTCAATGCGTATCGCTATGTCTGGTGTCAAAATAAAAGCTGTGATCTGTTACTTCTCTTTGTGTCCCTGTAAAAGGGATAACAAATTACGACTATTACTTATCATAAGGACCACTTGTACTGTATTTTTGCGACGAACCTATCCCGATGGCTTTATAGGGGTTTATCGAAAACCGATATGTGCGCTACTTGTGTCCTAGGGTCGTACGTTGCAAACACTAGATAAGGGTCGTGTTATTATCAAGGAAAGAGCAAGCTGGTATTTATTTGCCGATATTCAATTACTTTTGCGGTAAATATACTAGCTCCGTTGATATACTGCAGTTTTGTTACGAGGAAAAACGAAAAAGGTTACTTAGTTTCTGTACT
Source organism: Adoxophyes honmai (assembly GCA_005406045.1). NCBI lineage: Eukaryota > Metazoa > Arthropoda > Insecta > Lepidoptera > Tortricidae > Adoxophyes > Adoxophyes honmai. Next base: position 116,835 of record BHDV01065358.1, read on the forward strand.
TTGCGAAGGATTGGTAGTAATAATTTTTATAGTGTTTCAATGAAGCTCAAAGTATGACGTATTGATTCTAAAGTTTCTAGGTATACAGTCAACTGCCAGATATCTGCCAATTCTCTGTCTTTAGTGGTTCAGGCTTAGCCCTGTCTGTCAGTCAGTCAGTCATGCAGCCTATTAGTAACTGAACTATTTTAAGCGTATAGAAGATAGTGGATCTGTCTTCGTCAGTGATTGAACGGTATTTTAGCTAAGAGTAGCGGAAAAACCGAACAACGCCGTTTTTATCTCGACTTCGTTTACATTTAGATTAGATTGTCTAAAGGTCCCTTACTTAGCGAATATATTCGCATCTGTTTAGTTTGCGCTTTCTAAATATGTTCGTAAATAGATAGGTATTACGATAAACCGATATTTTAATTTTTTTCTTGGTGCGTAAATTAACTAACTAAATTCTTTAGTTTTTTCTATTACATCGCCCGGACTATGTGTAGCTAAACGTTTTATTACTGCTGTAATATTCAGTTAATTAACTAAAATTGACACAAACCAATCGAAACGGTGACTTTAAGGAATATCATTAACAACTATGCGGATTACATCTACTACTAGTATTTTCTACGTCTTTTATAGACTATAACAGCTACAACGGTAACTAGGTGCTTACGTTCATAAACATCGTTTGGTGTAGTTGGGTGCTTTAAGCTCACACACAAACACGTGTAGCACAAAAAAAAACCTTTATACGATGTCAAAGGCATTCCTTGTTGGCAAGCCAGTCACGTTTCAGACTATAGGCGTCCTTCATTTATTTACTTGGTGCCAAAGAACGTGCGGTTTTAGCACCCCATTATTTTATAAGGGAGAAATTCATAAATCGAAAGCTTTTGCGCCTCGTCGAACGCGAGTAATTATGTTCTCTCCTTGAAATTTCAATTCAATGTCGCTCGATCAATTGCCGTTAGCATTATTTTAGGGCGTTTGTAATCGCCTGTTATTTTGCAACATGACTTGTAAAGTCTGCGTTTATCTATTGAACTGTGTTTACCACTTTTCGAGTCTTCTCCTTTTCTAATTTGTTTCTAAGCGAAGCGGTGGTGAAGCTCGGCGCATCATTTCCTATATTAATTGATCCTATTTCCTTCCCGCGCAGAGTGACGCCTTCCACCTCTGAGTTCACTGCTTACGTGGAATCCAATAAGAACCGCTTAGCTGCCTCACATTGGAACACGTCAACAATTTCTGAAACGTACTTTAAACGTAACATGCCCTTAATCTTTTCAAGTTAATGGATCGTCAGACTAAGTAAAGAACAAGGTTTATGTGTTCCAAAAAGGTAATCCTTGCCCACTTCCTTCACAGTGACGCTGATCTGGATATAAGTCTACTTATTTCCAAATCAGTATTATAACATTTAATTTTTTACAGAAAAGTGATATAAGTGTTATAAAAAGTGTATGTATTTTTGGATTCAAATTATTGATTTAATTCCGTCGCAATTCAGACTTTTCAAGTGATAGCAAAAAGTATAAACATGATAAAGTGAATAAATAATTAAAAAATAATTATGACGTGAACTCAGTGCGATAATGACTTTGAACAGAACTGTAAATGGCGCGGACGTTTTGTGTGGAAAGTGTAAAAAAGAAATCGATATGGGATGACTCAAAGTGTAAAATGTTATGTGCAACCCATTTTCCGACCCGGAGATGATGCGCGAATTTCACGACAATGCAGGGGCAGGTCCAGGCGGCGCGATGGAGGAAAACGAGGGAGAAGAGAGTGGGGGTGCCGAGGTCGATATGGACGACTGCGGCTCCCTGGCGCTGCCGCCCGACCTGCCCCCCTACTCCGGCGACTACATCATCAGTGACTACATGGAGCGCCTCGGCACCCGCCTCAATATCCTCGAAACCGAACTCAAGTACGCCTGGCGAGCCCTCGACCTTCTCAGCCAAGAATACGTCAGAATGTGGGAACGACTCGAAAGGCTCGAAGCTCTACTCTCGGATCAACAGGGTGTTATATCAACCTTACTTGACTTCTACACTTGTCGTGGTGTTACCTCTAGAGATCCTATGACAAGACTAGAGGTTATAAGAGAAATTTTAGGTAATGGAACCGTCGAAGATGGCATCGAAGAAGGTTTGGATATAGGAAGAACCTCTGTATTACTTGACCCACAAGAAGAGGTGATGGAATCTAATGAAGCGTTTTACAAAAGTTTAAATCAAGCCTATAGAGATGATCTTGTTTGTGAAGAAACTTCCCGGCCGCCTTCACAGCTGGATATGATCTGGGAAGCACCCGAAGAACATGATATGGAAATGATACCCGCAAGTTCCAGACAAGTTTACAGTGCAACTGATTATAAAGATTACCGTGGCATGCAAGGTGGATCTGTTATTAGCGAAAGGGATTTGGTACATTTATCTACGTTAAGTACAATTGATCAAATCGCAGTAGAAAAATTACATGAATTAGATAGGCTGACAACACAATTACACAAAGATTCGAGAGAGTTAAAAGACTTGAAAACTAGAATTCTTAGTCCAGAAACAATGACATCCAAGCATAATATAGACATTGAAGCCAAAGCACTTGTTGAAGATGGTCATATAATAAACGAACAACTAAAAAATGTTTATTCGGGCGAAGAAAATTGGGGGATAAATGATGTTATGAAAAGTTTCGACGATTTTTTATTATCCATGCCTAAGGAGCAAATTACAAGAGAAAAATCTCCATCCAGGTTGTCACTTACTGAAAGTTCTACTACTGATAGAGCTATTGATTATTTACCACCGACTGTATCACCTCGCCGAAAATATGTACCAGAAAGAACGACAACAGAACCTTACACCACAGTAACTGGGCGATTAGCATATAGTTCAGCAGTAGCAAATGCCGAAATAAACGCAGCTAAAGCTTCCAAATCTCCTAGCGCTCTGTCGAGGGAGCGGTTTGAATATAGCCCATCCTATCAAATGACAGACCCCTCTATGTTTTATTCAAGTAAAGGTATGTCACAACCACTCAACGACATTTTTAAATCAGCGGGACTTGACCAGCAGTCTCCAATGTCAGTTCACGAAATGTACAAAAGACCTTCAGATGCCATCCATGAGATAAGCTTTGAAGAAACTAAAAGGCGGACGTCACCCAGTCCGCCGCCACCAGCCCCTCCAAACGGAGCAAATTTATTTGCAGCTATTGAGAATAATAATGAAGCTGTTGCTGGTCAATCTATGTTAACCGCCGGAAATTTAATACCATCAGACACTTTACGACTAAGTCCTCGATCACCAAAGTCACCAAAAACTTCCCCTAAACATGTGAAAAGGGACACTACAAATATAGTAGCTGCAAAATCAGACTCTGGTTTATCATCAATGAGTGGATGGTCCAGTTTAGAAAAAAGCCCAGGCTCTCCGAAGACGGGCAAAGTACATTCGAGCCACGATTCGCACAAAATGAGAATTCCGTCACCTCAGCAACTTGTTCAAAGAATGGCGTACGAAGTTGATTCCAAAGGATATCTTGAAACGCTTGTTGACTCCTATTCGCACGACAATAAAAGCTTGAAAAGTGACTATAATCTACGAAAATCTGATCAGTTAAGCAAAGAAATATCTTCAAGGGAGTTAAATAAGTTTCAAGTGAAATTAGAAAGCGGTTATTCACATTCTAGTATAGCCCATTCCATGGGGGCTTCAAGTTCTCAAGTAAATATGAGTGAATATTACTATGGGAATGAAGCGCCATCAATATATTCCGTTGCTGGAAATAGACAATCAATATTTACAACGGTTTATAGTACGCCGAGGGGAATGCATAGTGATGACCGTAATTTTTCCGAATTATTAGATAGAAATGAAATTGTAGATTCAACAGTTCCTGCTGCCGATTCATATCCGCCAGAACCTAGCTATCACGCGCAAACTGTAGTTATGTCAGCGCCAAATACAAATAAGAGAACGATGACCAGAGCAAACACAATGGGTCCAAATGATCCCCAGTTTTATCAAAATGGATACAAAGGATCAGCCCATCGTAGCGGTTACCCGCCTGGTAATCTTACTGATGCATTATCATATTACCCAACCTCAAGTAGATACGAATCGTCGAAACAAACGTCATTAGACGATCAACTTTCGTGGCAAGGTGGTAGTAAATCCCCCACCAGCTCGATGGATACGTCTAGTTTAAAATCCCATTCTTTAAATATTTCTGAAAGAAAACAATTTCAAAATCAACTGCAACAGGAGTATTTTAAACAACAACAATATGATCAAAGAAATGGTAACGCTAATTGTTATGATGAACAAGAATTTAACAATCAAATGATGCAAGACCATTCGAAGATAAGAAAGGAACAATTTGTAGACTCGAGTAGCATGCTCGTTTCCGAGTCAGGATATTTGTCGATATCGACTAACCTGAGAAGTAAACCACAGGAAAAACAACCAAAAAAGCCAAAGCGAACATCTTCGTTGAAATCTGCTATGTCAAGTATGAGTCATTGGCTGCCAGATTTACATTTACCAAAAAAACATAGATCTCATTCACTGCCATCAGGTGTAGACACAGTGGAGCCGCCTCCGCAAGAAAAGAGTTTGAAAGAAAGAATTTTATCCGCCCAAAGAAGGAAAAAGAAGTATCATTTAGTGGCTTCTATGTCAGGTTTACTTCAAAAAGCTAGACGAAAGCAGCAAGCTAGTCACCAATCTTTATCGGATCCTGAAACTTCAGAAACTGAGTGGTCTGGTGGACGATCCAGTGCTCAGTCCGAAGACAGTGATAGTGTGTTTTCTGATTCCACCCATGAGACAAATATGTTTGCTAAGGTACCTCCAAAGCCAAAGCAAAGGAAAATGAATAATCAAGACGTAGTAGAACAGCAACAGATGATTCAAGAATTACAGCAACAGGGGCGAGATTTCCCTGAGGATATATCGGAACATGAAACAGAAGAAATGGATAAACTCCCTCTTAATAATGTCATTCCACGAGATAAAAGTGACGACATAGATTTCCATTTTGCTCGCATTAGTCAAATGAATAAAGATCATATTCCAGACTTAGAAAAATTAGATATAGATACTGATATCTCAAACGTAGATCTATTTGAGGATGATATTAAAGAAGATGATCAATCTCCAGGGTCCTTATTTGCAACTATTGGTGATGTTAAAAAAGCAGCTGCTGCCTCTGATGAAGGTCTCAATGACAGTAACAAATCATATAGTGGCAGCTCACAAGAATTTGCAGTATCTAGAGCTTTAGGCAAATATAGATTAAGAAAGTCTACATCTATTTCTGATGAACAAATGGATGATGAACTATCTCCACCTAGAATTGAATCAGAGTCACAAGAGGAAGAAATCCCTCCTCAGAAAGAGAAAAAAGTGCGAAAGACCAGTACACCTGAAGTTATCAATATAACTGTACCTGAAGACACCACTACGTACCCTGAAAGAAGTCCATCGATTCAAAGCACAAGAGGGATTCAAAATAAATTTCAGACTAGACACCAACAAAGTTTAGATATTCCAAACAAGCATGATGATGATGACAGTCGAAGTACACATTCATGGAGAAGTGGTTCAAGGGTATCGTCAAGACGTCAAAGTACTGAGGATAGTATTGATTCAGAAGACGAATGGTATTGTTACGAATTAAGAAAGCTTGAAGAAATGGAGCATCAGTCTCATCTAGAAATGGAGAGGCAAACCACTTTGCCCGAAGAACCTGAATACGAAGAAGAAGAAGAACAGCCAGCAAAGGACAATGAGAACTTAAAAGAAAAAATGTCTTTTGTTTTGAGGGAACTAAAATTAAAAACAGCTAATGTTAAAACAAAATACGACGAAACACCGGTCAAGGAAACGTGGAAAGACATCACAACGTTTCCAGTTATTGGTGAATCAAAAGACGATGCTAGTTTCGATAGGGAAGACGATGACGACAAATCGTTTGCGGATGATTCCGGTTCTGGGGAAACATCGGGACCAGATAGCCCTGTTCAGAGTGGGGATGAATTAGACGAAGACTACGATATGCCACAGTTTCATGAAGAGTCTGTGGCAGTGCAAGAACCTTCCCAACCACAAGACGCTCCAGTTGGAAGCAAATGGAAACTTCTGAAGGCGCTGAAAGACAGGAAAGCAGAAGAAAAGGCGTCCGAGACACCTGTGGCTACCACACCTTCTACGGAGAAAGACAAAGTCAGTGCAGGTGTAAGTTACCTAATGCAAAAGTTTCATGAAATTAGAGTTAAAAGTTAAAATTAGATTTAGATAAGATTATTGTTATAAAATACCTACTTTCAATCGGTTTGAAAGTTAAACTAATATTTTAGACTGATAAACTGCAGAATGTTATAACTCGCTTTACAACGTCAATACAAAAACATAAAACATTAAAATAATACAATATACATAATATATTTGTAGGTTAAATTATGATATTACGACGTAATACTCTGTCCATTTCAACAACTTCCATTACAGTTAGCTTATTGTCGTTCGAGAGAAAGTAGGCAGTAGAAATAAACTGTTGGTAGGAAGTTAAATTTGACGAGTGAAAATCGATATTATTTGACTAGTAATGGGTACCTTATATTTAACTAATAAAAATAATCAGTTCTGACAAGATGGTACCTATTTCAAAAACATTAAAAAACTAGCCTTCGTGAAAGGGGTTGTGAAGAATTTACCTTAATCAACAGCTAGGTTACTCCCATTACATTAGCTGTTAGGGTTTCAAACACGATTTCAACCATTCAAATAAAAACGTATATTACTATACAATATTTACTATACTATAAACGCTCTTTCTATCTAATTGAGGCAATAAATTAGAAAATAAGAACTTTCTACGTGTATTTAACGGTGTTTTATATGAAGCTTGAGATATTAATCCCTTACAATGAATTACTATACAATTTTTAACCAAAAGCTATCTAGCTTGATATTGTTTTATACATATAAATTTAAACTTTCGGAGAGTAAGTAAATATAATCACACAGTATTATAACTATGTAGATTGTGCCTGTGGCTTCATCAGTTAGGGGTAGCGCTTCATGACACATTAAAGGGTGGCTGGCTTATCACCGCGTCGTACAAGCTTAGGAAGCACTTTATGTACAAAACTCATGAACATCATATCATCTCATATCACAACAGATTCAATATTTACCGTATTCGAGAGATATTTCTTATTGTTCACTATATTAAATAGTAGCATTAAAAATGCTGTTACTTCTAAATCAATTTACTGTCAAGTTAATCAACCATAACTTTTTTCTCAATAATCCAACATTCCAAATAAAACTTGATTGTGTTTTGCTGTTAAAAGTAATTAAGTACAATCAATAACAAAGCAAACCTCACATTACCACTGAGCAAATGTTTTACTAACACCAGTTAGATCAGTTACTTTATATCATACTGCAATTCATACGTGTTCATCATGGAAGTTATAGCTAAAATTAATTATAACATAGAGAAGTCACGTCGTTTAGACTCATATATTTACACTACGTATAAAAAATAGCTGGCACTTTTATGTACTACTGTAATGATATTTAGCGGATGATCTTTAGTGTTGGATTGTGTAGGTTAATGTTGAAAAACATAGCGGATAGGCTGGATTTTATTAATTACTTGGAACATGAATTATATTTATGACATATTTTTATTGAAGCAATGAATGAAGTGTAATCATTAATCAATCTAAACATTACAAATGCAGGGCCTATCATCTCATGAACTATATTCAAGTCATCTAGCATTGCCTTAACATTTTGAAGGGATATTTAAATTAAATAAATTATCAATGTACCTAATCTGAAAACGTACGTACGTTCATATTCAAATTATATTAATTGTATTGCTGAGTTTGACACTGAATGTATCCGAATATATATTCTCCACGTTGTATCGTTTCGATCAATTTCATTTTCCGATCAATTTGCGCTGAAACTACTAAAATTGGACCACTTGTCTTGAATGAGAATGAAGAAATTGATCGAAATTATTTTTTACATGTACGGCTTCTTATTGTTATAAAAAGTTTTGTTGAAATAAAATGTTATTTTTTTATTTTATTTTTATTTTTCATTTCTAATTATTTGTTTTTGTTTTTTGTTTTTAGAATGGCTCCGGAGGATTCAACGACCAGGGTGGCCGAGGGAATGGGTATGTTTTTTTAATATAATGCCTTTCGAAAATCTGACTATTTAAAGATTAACTTTTCTCCTTTAAAATAATTATGCCGCTTATTGGAAATAATTTTAAAAGCTAATATACTTCATAAAAAAATTAATAACAAAACAAAAAACTAAAATTCTTAAGTACTTAAACTATATTTTTTTATGAAAAAAAGGAACCGCCTTCAAAAAACCAACTGAAAAGATAAAAATAATTTTTATTATGAACACTCTAGTTTCTGAAGTCGGTGCCAAACCAATTTTCATGACAATAAACCAATAATACAGTACATATGATAATAAACCAGCGTTCTTCTTTGTCATGAAAATTGGTTTGGCACCGACTTCAGAAACTAGAGTGTTCATAATAAAAATTATTTTTATCTTTTCAGTTGGTTTTTTGAAGGCGGTTCCTTTTTTTCATAAAAAAATATAGTTTAAGTACTTAAGAATTTTAGTTTTTTGTTTTGTTATTAATTTTTTATTTCATATTTTTTAGTGATTTAAGTTCTTTTAGTTGGAATAGGAATTTATTTTAAGCTTTTTTAGTGAATAACTAATAGTAAAAAAAAAAAACCTTCATACATACATACTTATGGTTCAAACTCAGAACCTCCTTTTTTTTTAGTCGGTTAGGGTACTAAAACCTTCTCCTGAATGTAAGAAATACTTTTCTGAAAACCGCATCCAAATAGCTTTAGCCAAACGCGAGATAATCGCGGACAAACATACATACATACATACATACATACATACATACATACATACATACAATCGAACTGAGAACCTCCTTTTTTTGAAGTCGGTTAAAAATGTGTTTTGGCGTCATGTTCATTTATTTCTAACTTTTATAATATTGCCGTCAACTGAAATCAACGATTTCAGTTACATATTGTAAGTACTAAACTTATGATAATTCAAGGTGTACCTTAACGTTTTTGTATCCTTTAGACGCGGGATAGTATATATTTAGTAGTATTTTTTTAGTATGAACTGATAATGAATGAATAAATCCTTTTTATTAGCTACTCTGGAGACAAGTCGTTCTACAGCAACATCGAAAGTATGCCTGACATTCGTCCGCGACGAAAATCCATCCCATTGGTTTCCGAACTTGTAAGTATGACTCCAAACCATTTAAAAATCGTTTCTAAATATTAATAGTAAGCTATCTCTCTTTCTCTGGCCGGTTTCAATACACTTTCTTGATATGCAACAACGAAAAGAATTATGCAAGTTTCTTTTAATAATAAAAAATCTGTCTAGTTCTTATTTTTCAATGTTTTAATTTTATACAAAATTGTTGTGATTTCGCCGTACTTTTTTTATCTATGAAGGAGGAAATTTGCGTAATGTTTACATAAAGTTGCTCGTCAAAACATTTCGGAGGTAAAACCTGATGGGGATAGAAAAGGATCGTGAAGAACATCAATAGGTCCTTATCTAGGAAGGTAGATATTTGAAACTGGTCGTAAATGTTTACAGGGTATCTATTCCGAAATTCGCAGCTTGCAAGTTCGAAGCCCGAATTGAGAAACGGCCGCTTGAAGTGCTCTCCCTTCGACAGTTAATGTTGGAATGTAGTGATTCTTTGAACCGCCGACTTTGCTATATTGGGTTACGCTTTTGTGAGGTGCTGGATTCAGAATAAGTGCCCGGCTCGCATCGACGTTCGCTTCCTCAGGCTTAGTAATTTTAGGCGCGTAATAAATGTTTTCTTCTCAACGGAATATTTCCATATTGTGTGCTTTGGACAATTTATGGGGTGAAACGGTTGAGCGGAAATGGTGGACGAGTTCTGAACGCTCGTTTTATGACTTACAACAACGACTACTCGCAAAAATACCTTCGTGTTTATGCTAATAAATGTAAAGTGATAATCTTGATTACAGTTTCTCTCATAAATTGTCTGAATTAATTGGATATTTTAACTGACACTGTCGAAGGCCCTGTTTAAATTCTTTTTCTCTTCATTGGTGTCTCTATGTTACCTGTAACCGTGTGTCTCCCCCTTTTATTTTTCACTAATACCTTTACCTATTCTTAGATGGCCTACCAAGTCCAAATTACCTAACTTACGTCACATAAATAGGGGTCACCGGAGAAGTAAGCCGTAGCGAGACCAGTTACCAGAGAATGATTCTTTTTCCTGATTAAAATTAATGATGTAATTGCATTTTACCCCCTTACCACGGACCCGCAGGTTCTCAAGGTATTTCTCTCCCAATAACACTTTCTATTTCTATGCATGCAACACTATTATCGTCTGTGGAAAGTCAAAATGGTTACGTGTCTTTTCCTGGAATGTTTTGTCTTTCCACGCGTTTGACGACATCTATCTAGTTTGCTTGCATTTGAATGACCGGGTATTTAGATTCTGCATGATCCTGGTTGTATTGCATTTTCATTGGACTTTGTTTAAATAAATTTCTTATTATTAAAGTAAGTATTAATAACCCAATGAAAATGTATTTTAATTGTAACTTTAGCTATAAGAATGAAACGGGTAATGTATTTTTATAAAACATGCCTAATTAATGTCATGCTGCTAATATAAGAAATGGTTTATCGTATTTTATTTCAGAATGGAATGCACGCGCTTCCTTTTTTATATTTTTTATTGTGAGACTTACATAAGCAAAAAGTTCAGGAGACTTTTGTTTCACAGAAAACGAGTTGTGTTGATACGCAAATTTACTGTTTTAATAATGTTCACACACACGATAATTGTATTTTCGATACACGCACTAAAACATTTTGCAACGTTTTGCTCCTTTATTGTTTTGTTTTTACTATATTTTATCAAAATTTTAATACAGCTTTAAAAAAGTAAGTTAGTACAGAAAATCAGCCATCGTTTCGTAGCTTAAAAACTCACATTTCATTTTGAATTAAAAAGAGCTTAAAAACAGCTTCTACAAAGCATGTCAATGTAGATCGAATTTGAAATTTCCATTTCAAAAATAGCTTATTTCACTTGAACTAATAAGGATGTATTTTGACGCAGGTTTTCAAATAAATGCTGATGAAAGGCTTTACAATTTAGCTGTATTTAAACTGCTACATGAAATATTACGCGTGATACTAATATCATTTTGATTTTTAGACTATGGCCGCCACAAAAAGGAATGCAGGTTTGACATCGGCTGTACATCGCGCAACATTAAACGATGAGGAATTGGTGAGTTTTTTGACTTAATCATTAAGTTTCTTTAAACATCAAACCATTAAAGTTGTCGAGAACTCTCGAGCTACTTCCGCGTAAACCTATACTTATGACCCTATATTTATTTATGTAGTTGTGCTAAGTAAGTAAATAAAAAATTCAAGACTAGACGGAAACAACTGCCAGCTATCATAACTCAGCAGAGGCATGAAAAAACAGGCAAATTTCCAAACTCTTTAAGCAGTGTAAGAAGATGAATAATCTCAATGACATTCAATACTGATGACACTTGATGCCAATGACCTTTAGAGCTCATGACATTTACTGCCGTTGACATTCATTGCTGGTGATTTGTACGAGTTACGCTCACATTAGTCGTCACAAACCTAGAATCTTTACGATCGCAGAACTCGACTTTATCATCCATCTTCGTCACTGAGTTAAACGCTGGTATTAACTCGAGTAAAATTTCCAGAAAATGCATGTCTACAAGAAGACGTTACAAGCGCTCATTTACCCCATCTCATCAACAACGCCTCACAACTTCGTTTTGTGGACGGCGACTTCTCCAACATACTGCTATGAATGCGAAGGCCTCCTCTGGGGCATAGCGCGGCAAGGAGTCAGGTGCACTGAGTGCGGCGTCAAATGCCACGAGAAATGCAAGGATTTACTAAACGCTGACTGTTTGCAGAGTAAGTTGTGTTCCGTGGAAGAGTTAGTATTTTTGGTGAGACTGTGTTGTTTGCCTTATGTTCAAAAATCTAATTCAATTGTTTTTTTAAAGATATCTCGCCTGCAGATAAGATTTATAATATAGAAAGAGACACGTAACAATTGGAAGGATATATTAGTTTTTTTCGTTTCTTTAAAGTAAGCTTCCTCTTTATTATATTTTATTTACAATTCATTCAAATCTTGCTAGAACATTTTTTACTGTCACTGCAACATATTCTCACCAATGGTTTGTTGAATAATTACGAGAATTTCATAATCTTAATGTCAAAGTTTACCTTTTGTCGTTTGAAAACCTGAAGATATATTTTAAAAATATTACACTTCAGAACATGAAATGTTCGGAGCCGGCTGTAAAGCACAGTTCGCGTCTTATTAAACTGAAGAGGAGGCAAGCGGCACTTGACGGGTCACTCATCGTTACACCGATCCCGCCACTGTGCCACCATAGTATATGATTATAGCTCTACGTTCAATATCATAACTACGTTAGAAAACATCGGAGAAAAAGTTTAGGTAGATAGAAAGCAATAATTCATTCCAAGTTTGTGGCTGGCTAGGTAGGTAGTTAGACGAGTAAGTTCGTGTACTACATAGCAAAATGATGGTAAATAAAATCACACAGTGAATTATTATACCTACTACGCTCCTGGTTGAATTACGAGTAACGATGCCTAAATATAATACAGCATCATTTCACGTAGGTCTGCAGGTGTTAAAGCAGAATTTATAAAGAAAGTACTGAGATAATTTAATGCAATGCTCAGTCCATTGTCACTCTGGCATCCTTCCAAATCTTCACGAAACTTTCGGTAACTTCTTTACACAGTTGTGAACTCGGTCACCTCTGGTTATTACATTACGTTTTGTCGCAATGCTACGGGAATTAAATACGAGATAACCATCCTACTTTTACAGACCTCTTTATTCTGATAAGAGGTTCTTAGTTTAAAAGGCGCTCATGTTTAAAAATGTATCGTCAGACTCAAAAACTGACATATTTCCGAACGCGTCCGTTCTACCTTCCTCACTTCATTTGCATTACGCTCGCTCTCTTGTGCGACACTACTTAATATACCTATTAATTTAAAAAGTCGTAGCAGTGTAGTAAAATAGCATTTCACTACGCTATATAGTTTTGATTTTTTTTCTACTAGCACAAAATTTAGCAAAATGTACTTACTGTATAGAAAATGAAAACATTTTTCATAGTCAGTAATTTTAACAATACGCAAAGTCGCCCCACATATAAGTCTTATTGAGAGGGTGAGGTTATACAACGGATGCTCGTAGAATGTCCCCTCTTGCCAGAGGAGTCTTGAGTAGCACTTAATGGAGCACCAGACTTTTCAAGAGTTAGGTCCTTTGTGTCCTCACTTTGATCGAGTCTATGTAAGACGCGTCTTGAAGTATTGAAGTCGGGTAGAGTGACCACAAACAAAAAATATAGTTCAAAATCCTTTCACACTTCACATTGTTATAGCCATATACTTTGGTGGTATTAGCAAATTGTATTCCTTCAAGATCGACCTTGTTGTACCGTCTAGTGAGTCCTTCAGTGCTTTGCCTCGAGCACATTTAGAATTCGCACCGACGCTAAAATCATAACAACTATTAGAAGCACTGTTAAAACAAAAATGGTAAATAAATTTGTAGATTTAGCTAAGCAAGTGACGCGAATTGTGTTTTGCGCGTTTTCCTCTATTAAGTTGTATATATTATGTTTATCTTGTAAGTTTAAGCTCTCTAGGTGATGTCTAAGTGAAGGTAAAACTGGTAAAAACTGTCGTGGTAGTAAAATTTTCGAAATAGCTCGATCTATGCATGATATTTTGCATGTAATTCAAGCTAGAATCAACATAGATCCGTTTATGACGTAAGATCACCGTTAAACCACGACAAGGTATTTTCATGCAGGAACCGAATCATCTACATAACTTTACTATCTATCGGTGTTGTGTTTTTAACTGTGTTTATTTCCTCGGTGTTTTTGACCTCATATAATAGCATGACTGTTACCCTTTCGATTATACCTTTTTACAGGAATGTCTGTTTATTGCTTCGTCGATGTGCATGGCTATCGGTTTACGAGTAACATACATGATATTTATAAAATTGGTTACCCTCAAAATTCGGCAACATTGCACGATCATGCAGGCGGGCAGTCGTGCGGTTTGTACCGATTTAAAACAGAAACGTTTTGATCGATCGACTGCACGCCATCTCCATTTTCTAGTCTACACTTTGAAAGCGATTCTATGTAATAAGCGATATTGATATCCTTAATATTATTTTGTTTTTAACTATTAAACTAAACGCTTCAAAACTATTATCTCCAATGATTTATATAACTGAATTAAACAAGTTTTAAGATTCCGTAGTTTGGTCGCCCCTATAGTTCGTCATGTGAGTTCGTCAGTATGTAATGTCCGTATTTTTGCTCCTTTTTGTATCAACTGTCGTGTGGTGTGATGTGCCATTAAGCGTATTGATTAAATAAGTTTGTAACAGCTAATCAAGTTTAAAAATTGAATTTTCTCTTATTCGCTATAATACTTAGCTAGAGTTAATGAGATTATGATTATTAACCTCTCGTATGCTACGGAGCAGATCTGCTCCATTTTAAGGACATCTTTTTTTTTTTTTTTTTTATCACCATAATTTGTAGATATTGAAACAGAAGAGGCTCGAATGCAGTATATTTTTCCTTTCCCGCATACGAAGGGTTAAGAGTAAAATATTGGCCATTTTGAAAACTGTAGTACGAGTACATACGTAAATACATTTTAACTGCCTTTTTCTTGATAACGTCATAATTTGGAGTACTGTTTAAAGATAAAAAATACACGTTTTCTCTAAATTTATGATGAAGTAAAATTGTGGGTGTGTCCGACGTTATCTGGATCAAACGATTTCAACTTGTAATCTGTTTAAATTTATACTGTACGTAGTATATATTTTTCGTTCATTATAAATGCATGAACGTCTTTTTTCTGTGTACATAGTATATTTATTGTAACATATATTTCACTACTTAAGTTTTCGAAGTGTAGACCCTAGATAGAATAGGATAGGGATCCCCCTCCGCTATCCGATCCTTCGGGTTGCCCTGCCCAGCGCCGAAACATAAAGCCCTTGATAAATTAAATTAGTTAAGTTTAATACTTTTCTTTACCCTACTTCACATTCTACACTATCACACACGCTCCCGAGTATCAAACTCGTCTGAACGAGCGACTTGCCGAACAAAATTTGACTGTGATTGAATACTATTGCAAATTATGTGCCTTCTAGCGGTGTGTGCACGCCTCCAATGTCTGCCCACTTCGATATTATATGTGGTCCCATAGTTTTTGTTTTCACTAACTTTTGTTTCATAGACTTCCGCGTTTATGTGTTCATTTCACTATCTTTATGTTACTATTTAATAATCCCTTATGGACGTTTGCTTAGTGCTTACGGAAACTGACGATTACTTTAACGATGTCGTGAACAAGAAGTGTGGACAGTTGAATAAGTCACATTGAATCCAGGTTGTTTTTAAACTGAGACATTTTATACTAATACAATTTTTAAAGGGTATCTTTTTCCAGAATATGAACTCGACACTCCCTTATCTTCTATAATTAGCAGCTAACTACATGATTGCTATATTGACCCGATGGGGAAATAAGAATATAGTAAACATGTAGTTTTTGTACGGTGTCGGGTCGCATTCTTTGGTTTAGAGGCATCGTGCTCGGGCCCGCTACGGCTGGCGCCGCTCGGGGTTAGCGATCCGATCAGGTCTGACAGGTCTTTTGATCGGGCTCTTTGGAAATTTCTGGTGTAGTCGGGTTCTGGTCGGGTTGTGTCCTCGCTGGGTCGTGGCGGGCCGGGGCGCGGGGCGGGCAGCCGTCCTGGCGCATCCCGTGCAGCCTAGAACTCCCGGCACCGCCTGAGCAGTGTGTTTCGCAGGGGCTGCTGAAAAATCCTCCAAACATGGCGCTGAGGACAAAGCCAACTCCATCATCACGGCCATGAAGGAACGCATGAAGCAACGCGAGAGGGACATGCCGGAAATTTTCGAGCTCATCAGGTACCTATTCGGATTTATGAATGTTTCTTTCAAAAAGCTTTCACTGTACATGAAACAAGAATGATAATTTTCATTACCTGTTTGATATGCTAAGATATTTAAAATAGCAATGAGCTAAAAAAATTATTAATTTTTAAGCAATACCCGTTTCACTAACCGTAAAATCAGGTTCTGCAATGCAAAGTATACCTTAGTCAATCAATTGTTTTACAACATACCTACTTATTTTTTAACGTTTTAAGCAAATGTTAAATCTTAAAACTAATTGGTTCATTATTGGAAGCATCAAACGGCACTCGTTTAATGATACAAACTTGCGTTTTGATGCATATTATGAAAAAAAAAAGATAAAACGTAGCAAAATTTTTGTGCTACCAAAATTGTTCAACTGTTTCATAGCTTTCATTGATTTGTAGGAAAAAATTACAGACCTTTGAATTTTTCTAATTTGTTTTAACACTTGTCTTATAACTCACTGTATCACTAAGGCATATATTCCAATATCAGCAGCATGCCTTTCAATAAAGCTGTATCTTCAATCTTTAGATTGCAATTACTGAACTTCTGGATTATCTATCTTGTGCAACTTTTCCAAACGAATCAGCTTAGTAAAGTAACCCCCCTTTTCCAAGTGCCATAGCTGACACCACTGTGTATGTAACAGACAGGTCTTCAGCATCGAGAATGAGCCGCACGCTACGCACATGAACACCGTCAAGCAATCAGTCCTCGATGGCACGTCAAAATGGAGCGCCAAGATAGCTATCACAGGTTCGCTGATATATGTGTCGACGGCCATTCACCCAACAGCAGACACCAGCGGCGCAGCGAGGATCCGGCCCACAAAACACACACACAACACTTAATTCAATCTTTCAATCTTTCGTTTCATGTGGCGGCCAGGCGGACTTTTAACGTCGACCCAGACACTCACATAGACAGCCTTGAACAGGCCGAACAGGTCACTATAGAAGGGACTTCGAAATGGTCATGCAAGATCGCCATCACAGGTTTGCGGTGGTCTTTTGCGGCTCCGGACCGCACGTTCGCAATCTTGGCTCTATTAGACAGATTCTCTTCGCCTGACTTCTAATACCCATGTCCTTTGGTAACTGCAAGAAGATAAATTTTCCTTATTAGTAGTCAGTAGCAACCACTTGCAGTTGTCAAGGAGTCACTGCATATCCTTCTTCAAATACCTACTAATCCAATCCAATCACGGTCGATACTGCACCGCCTCTGATCACTTTCATCAACAAATTGTAGTTTTGTTGCATTACCACTCAGGAAATTCCACGAATCAAACACACTTTTGACTAACAATATTTACAGAGTTTTGAGTCAACCATGCACACAGATAATTCTATTATGTAACACAAAATGACGCAACTTAACCACATAAATTAACAATGATTATGCAAACCACTACGACACGTCTGCTAAAACGACACTGATTGCATGAATTTCACGAAATTAACAATAAAATGTGACTGTTACGAATGGTTTCAGGAGCGTGCTTATTAACTTGCAAATGAAGAATCCCGAATGTAACTATAACTTCTGTGATAGCCATTACTTCTACCCCTTCACTTGTCTCTATCCCGACTAGATACACCGAGTAGACGTCTACAATGAATAAAGCGAATGAAACTTTGATAATTGAATGACATACGAGCATGATGAATGGAAAACTCTTTTATAAAATTAAATTAAAGATCCTGACGCCTTGACTTCTATTTCAACCCATTGTTTCCGATTCGTGAAAGTTCCGGAACCATTAGATTTGATTGCCGCGCCTATATTTTAGAACTCTTCTTTGAAACTTTCCTGGTCGAAGTTTGCATTAGAAGTTGCGATAATGTAGTCGCTATTTTCGAGTTGTTTTAGAAATGGAATTTGGTCATAGATAAAAAGTTTTGTAGATTTGAAGCTAGTGTCTTCTTCTTGACCCCGGCCCTCGTTAGCCACGATCCCGATTGTAGAGATTCAACACGATCTTCACTCACACTCTGTTTTATTTATAAGCAAAAAGGTAAGATGTTTTCAGCACAATAAGTCACCAGCTAGGGCTGAGTCGTGACGGATCGGTCCCACGACAGGTCCCTTCTTTATTAACAACGTTATTTTTTATATAAAAAATAAACACGAGAACTGAATTTGACCTCCGAAAGATTTAGCGGGAAGACGTTTATCAGAAGTCATTCGAGCTTGACATAGGTCGGCTTTGAAAGGTCCATTGAAGGCCTCTAAACGTGGTACTAATGAGCCTTTTTGATAAAATATCCTTTTTTATCCTTTCACTTACTGACGGGATAGATTTAATAATAAATCAACTCGTATTAAAAGATAGCTGTATGTATTGAATTTCATTTTGTACTATGAAGTATTTTGCGCTTGAAGTTGGTAAGCTAATCAAACATGTCATTGTATTCTAGGCAGAGCCAAATAGCGCTTAGTAACCTAGTTTCATTGTGTAGGCTATATACTAAATTAGCCCTTTTGGGGCAGTTATCTGTGCTCAAGGATTGATCGCCAAGGACAAAAGTGGGACTTCGGATCCGTATGTCACCGTGCAAGTCAGCAAAGTGAAGAAGCGGACCAGAACCATGCCTCAAGAGCTGAACCCTGTGTGGAACGAGAAGTTTTACTTGTAAGTTGAACGCTGTCCCAAGAAGGCAATAATGTGTAAACCGTGCTTTTAGATCATCATTAATATTATTATCATCGTACTGCTGCTGAACATAGCCCTCCCCTAAGGAAGGCTCCCCTCTTTTTACATTATGGAAGTATTAAGGGAAGGCCTATGCTTTTAAATTTGAGCTACAAAAAAAACTTTATAATCACACCCTATCTTGCAGCCATAATCAATTATTTAATCTGTTTCTGGTTTGACATTACGAAGAATGTCAAAGTAGCAGACATTCTGTCTCTGATAGGGCCAGAGGAGAAAATGATTGAACATTAGAAACGATTGTCGTTTTGTTTTTTAAAGAAAAGTAGATTGTTGAAGCATTTTGCTACATTTGATAGTTAGCCATATATAGCTAACTGAATAGTTGTGAGCTAGTCGGTATCATCTGTCATGGATTACCCGACTAAATTACGAACAATGGCAAGTGGCTCAACAATCCCAGTTCGCAACTTTACCCAACGGTAGATAGTAATTAAATGTTCTTGTGAATTCATGGTATTTAGGAATAGTTTTAACAATTTCGGAATATTTCAGTGAGTGCCACAACTCATCAGACCGTATCAAAGTGCGCGTGTGGGATGAAGACAACGACTTGAAATCCAAACTGCGGCAGAAGTTGACGAGAGAATCTGACGACTTCTTGGGGCAGACCATCATTGAAGTGAGTGCCCAGTCACATTATTGGTCCCCTGTTCATCTTAATGAGATTTTTTTAAGGTTTTCTATGTATTGTATGTGATCTTTATTATTGTGAAATTATCTTCCCAGTTATTATAATAGGATCTACCAGAAGAATTGTAATAGGTAGGAATCTAACTTCACTCAGACTCCTTTCTTTAGTCTTGACATACATAATACATACGTAACAAATTTACCACCGTGACCATGTTTATTTCATGATTTATAGCCACTTCTATCACAAGTGTAGGTTTAAACATACCACAGGGTTAACCGTAGGACGTCTACTATTAAACATAGACATCCCCCATAGACTTTCAGTTGCTTCGGTTCCAAACGCCCTTCGTTCTCTGTAAACCAACGGTTTTACCCAAGTTATCAGTCTTAATGCTGAGCTAGAACGTATGCTTGCCCAGACATTATACAGTCCAACACATACATCAAAATAAATGGTTTCCATCTTAAGACAGACACCAATTACTCGACCAATTAATCATTCGAGTTTCTCATTTGTTTTTATTGAATCGTTGTCTTTGTTTCTTACGTACATCTTTTTTTTATTAGGTTCGAACGCTCTCCGGTGAGATGGACGTGTGGTACAACTTAGAGAAGAGAACGGATAAGTCCGCTGTGTCCGGTGCTATCCGCCTTCACATCAACGTCGAGATAAAGGGAGAGGAGAAGGTGGCCCCGTATCATGTTCAGGTAAGTGTAGTTAATGCACATGCAAAGTTATTTCATATAGAGCACAGCACACCCTCGGAATTGATTTATACTGTTCCGAAGACTACTAGCTGCAATCAAACTTCTTTCATGTCATAAACTTTCATGTCTACTAAATGATACACATTATGTAAATTATTTTTTCTATCCAAGGGAAGATAAAAAAATTACAGTTTGTTCCTTGTAGATAACCAAGCTATCTAACGCAGTCAAGATGGAAGAAACTCTTTTCAGACCAGTTATAATCGTACTGGATAAAATACTGCCTGTTAAAAAACCAGTTATCTAGGAAGAAACTTTAATTCTTCGTAAAGCACCAAACCTGAGTTAGCTATCGTGTAAGAAAAGATCTTTCTTGTATAAAAACCAGTTATCTAGGAAAATCTTCTACCTTCTTGACTGCAGGTTATCTAACTAGCTTATCTGCGAAGAACAACGGAAAAATGGTGACTATGACTAGCCTCGCGTTATAAATGATTAAGTTCACGGACCCAATACTGTTCGGGCGCGGAAGGTTAAAAAAAACGGTATAATTACTGTCACTTGAGGCATTACACCTTAGGCCTTTGAATTGACGTATTAGAAATCTGTCTGGCATTCCAAAAATCTATGGGTGAGGTTGAAAGCTTAGATAATATCACGTTACCGTTGCTTGTACTCACGGTATTAAAAATGTTTTCATTTCAAGAAACAAGTCAAACTAACCTTTAGGGATGTCAAAGTAAACGAAGTATCTACTTAGTTCGGGTCAGCGCACATTGGCGTATGACGTTTACTTCATGGGCAAGCTCCGAAAAAAACAAATGATGCGCGTGATAGCTTCCACTCAACAGGTTGCTAAGGTTGCTGGCACCCCGCCCTTTGGCCGTAAGCCAAGCAGTAATCACATGTTCCAACCAATTACTAACTTGACTGATGGAGATAGTGAAACAGTTAGTTCCCGGTTAGTCGTTTAGACGTGTTGATTTACTTAACACTGGGGTTTAATGGTGTGAACAGGCTTTTACGGCTCGCCTTTCATTTTTTACGTTGAGCACCCGATCAACTTGTTTACATTGATGATGTGTGTAACTATTGACGTTTTTTCTCGAAGCACTTTCCTTACCGTTTTAGCAATAGCAAGCTTTTGTCAAAGTATTACACAAATGGAAATATTTATTCAATTTACGTAACACTGTTTATTAAACTTACTTTGCTAATAATTTGATTAGCTTAGTTTCAAATCTGGGTGAACTACTAAACTATGTGACTTTATAAGCATCTTCTTTTTCTGCAGTATTCGCATCTAGTACCTAAACTAATTTGCTCATATCCTATAAACCTTCATTTCCATCTGACTTCTGATTTCCTTCATTCAAATTTCTTTAATCGTCAATTACAAATCTGGTCCGATCCCGTCGAACAAACAATCGAGACTTGTACCAGATCGTTTATAAGAGCCGGATACCTCGGAGAACTTCAATGGGCGAACTTCGTGAATAAATGTGAAAAGTTTCCGCGAGCTAACTAAGCGGAGTTGCTGGCTAATGCAAAAGTATAATTCCTTCCTGAGATTCCTCTACGGGGAACTCTCGTTGTGCAGGCAAAATTTTATATTAATTCTATGTTTGGCTATGTGAATTAGTTTTTGAAATCTGTTTTCTTGATCATCTGCAAATAGAGGGGTGTATTAAGATTGACGTCAGCGTCTTTATTTAAAAGTCACATCGAGTCGTTCTCATTAGTCATCACATTGTCATAATCAATGTACAATCGAACCAACTGATTCCTGACCCACCGCAGAACGTTGTCACAATAAACGTCATAATCAATTCCTTTGTCAAGCAATGCAATGTCACTATGACGTTCACTGTGAATGGGTTCTATGGTGGGTCAGGAATCAATTGGTTCGATGGTACTAGTGTCGTTGACAACAAGTCGTCTGCTACTATAGCGTGCGGTTGAGATTCAGATCATACATTTAAAGCAATAGATCTTATCTGCTGTTTACCTTATTGTTTGCTAACTCATCTTCTTACAATTTCTTTACACGTGAAACAACACACTGTCTGTGGATAGTACACACCGCCAAACAAGTTTTCCTACTGTTTGAGCAAAGGCGAAATCTTCATGCAAACTTCTACCTGTCTCAAGTTAAGCTGTTACCGTCTGACGTGCAAGTATGATCCTAAAGTGCACTCAGCTCAGCACTATAAAACTTGAAATGTTTATGTTAACTGGAATATTTAAAAGTTACTCTAGCGCCAGCAACTCCAACCGTTCCAGAATTTTAATATAATAGCAAACTTTTCTCATAACCCGTGCATTTTGAAGCGCATATTCATGAAATCTTGAAACGTTAGGAACCTGCTAATTCTGAATCGGGTCAATCAGGGGCCTTCTTTAGAATATTTTCTCTCCAACGAGTACCAAACAGGTATATTTTATTTGTCTACATGTCTTATTCTTACCATTACCGGGCTCCGTTTCTTGAACTGTAACAACTATACACTTTTTTACCAATAGCCTCGTCCTGCCCATTGCCCAAAGTGATCAATAAAGAACACATTGCATTTCTTAGTGGCTTGAGCAGAACCCAGGAAAAAAATTGTACTTAATTAAGGACACTGGGCAGAAACAGGTTGTTTATTTCAAATCGCTTGGGTAGGACGAGGATAGAGTTACTTTGAGGTTACCATAAGACCAAATACTATAGGTAAAAGTAAAGTTAAAATTTCGTATTAAAAGAAATGCGATTATGTACAAAAGTTAACACGAGTCTAACCGTTGAGTGGTTTAATTCTAGAGAAGTAGTCGTTAATACTCCAACGCTATAAACACAAATAGTGCTTAAAAATTGTTCTTGCTACTGGTCTTTTATGTTTTTATTTCCAAGTGAAACAAACATTTTTAATAATTTCTATTTTGATGTTTCAATATTCAAAGGAGTCATTGCTCTTGACTTGACTTTGTACCCTTTAAGAATACTTTAAAACACAATCAGCGTTGAAGAGTTAAAGTTGCATTGTAAATTCTCGAAACGTAACAAGCTGTAGGCAAAATGGTATATATTTATTCATTTTGAAAATGGAATATTCTGCAAAATATCCTCCGGGAACGGAGAAGAGGAAACAACTGTTAATAAAACGTATTGTTTATTCTGAATTTTGGCGAGCGGAGTTTCGCTCCGATGGCTTTAGCCTGATCTCATTAGCTCATTACTCCATTTTGGGTTTTTCACATTTAATTTAAACATCATCCCTTTTAAATACCATCCTATGTTATTTATTTATATACCGGGGCACGCGTGTAATAGATATACCTATAAATTATAGATCGAACTTTACTTTTGCTTTGCCAATGGCAGACGAAACGAAGAAAATACTTACTGGACTAACATAAATATACATCGATAATGCTTGTTAGTAATAGATTTTAATACGCATAACAAACATCACGCCTGTGTCCCAGGATGTGAGGCAGAGGCAGAGCACTCGAAATGTTACATAGACAAAATCGTTTTGTAGCCACTTTTAGCTTTATTATTATTAGGGTTATGTTATATTAAAATTTAAAACCTTGATTTGATTACACTGATTGTGTATGTTAAAATGACGTATAAATGACTTAGTAGAAATAGGGGTATAGAATTCAGCTTTTTAGCGATTTTGGTACAACTTTGATACGCCACAAGAATCTGTTTGCCTTATTCTATCTGCAATAAAATTCTTATATTTTTACTTTGCAGTCTGAAATTTCTAGAAAGCTAATCTATGGTAATCATATTTCAAACAACGTAGCTTCAGATCAATCTACAGTCACAGTTATCAACATCAGATTCAGCCAAACAATTTCGCTGCAAGCCGTAAACCAGATTTAATCTCAAAAAATCTTAAACGCCGTAGCTTTATTCCGGTACCGTATAACATCAGCACGTTTCAGTTTTGTAGGCAAAAAATACAATTCCCCGACATTTCGTACACGGGACTCGCCTCGCCGGGTTCTATTCTACAAATCCATGTTATTAAAACTTAGAGGGGCAGCCTTTCTCGTTGTTGCCTTTTGTAGGTATTGGGAAGAGGCTGTGCTAACGTAACGAGTTGAAATTCTCTTTGTTGACTGTATAATAAGAATTCCTGTGTCAGTCAACTCTGTAGGAAATGATGTCGAAGTTGTAGGTCTAGGTTGTCTTTTAGGAATTGTAATTGAACTTGCAATGCTTGTTTGCTTGCTATGATAGAGTTAATGTTTGTGTGGACTTTTTACAAAGAATAATGTGCTTATGCCGTGTGGTGTCGGGTTTCGCATAACACCTCACCATTTATTCCGTGGATGTAGCAAGAGGTGACGAAGTTAATGATATGTTTTAGGCGACGGGCTAGGAACTATTCTAAAAAATAAAAAAATATTCTAGAAGTAGCTACGAAACATGAAAAAGACATGGATTTATGTATCCATGTAGCGTTTGTGTGCTCTGCCTACTCCCTTTAGAAACACAGGCCAGACGTAAGTAAGTGCGTAATAATTTACATTCGATGATTTTGCAAGTACAGCTGCCAGAAAATACTTACAATAGGCATAAAAGCTTGGATAAAAATCATTTTAACAGGCAACTTATTTGCTATCATTTTCTTTTTATTAAAACAACACTGCGTACTGCAAACAAATATTTATGAAGAATCTTTAAATAACATTCAGTTATTTTTTTTTAATCATTATTTACATATTAACCATTACCTGGTGGATTTTTGTATTTATGTGCTCTACCTACCCATCTTGGGTATACAGGCCTGAGAATATGAATGAACGAATGAATGAATATTTACATATTTAAAGTATAAGTTAAATAATTGCATATGTTTTTTTTGTAACCCACTTTTACCATTTACTTAATTTGGGAACACTCAAGTCATTAAGGCCCTTTACTAATTACATGCTTGTTTACTGAACATAGCTCGTGGCCTGTAGTGTAATTAGTAGTCTAGGTCATTAAAGGCCGCTCACGGCGAACAACATTTTCAACTACACTGGTGCTACTTTCAAACGTTTCTGAAGTAGGTATCTCTACGTCTACCTACATACTCGTAGCTTAGATTTTTATTTCACCTGTTTCGAGTAGAGTTTTGTACATTGTGCTGCCGTTAGACTCTAAGGCTCAATTCACACCAGAAGAGCGGCGAAGGGCGGCGAAACGGTGTGCAGTTCCAGTGTCATGAGAATTTTAACTTTATTTTCATTACGATAAGACTTATTATCGCATGAGAAACTCCAACGAGGCGCGCGGATGCCCGCGGATCCGCGGGAATTCCGGCGAATTCCATAAACGAAGCCGTGCGACTGCGCGAGACATCGCGGAAATGCCCGAGGATGCTCGAGCACTCGCGAGTGGCCGCTGGCAATATCCCGCCCAGAGATCTTGGACTTCCCGCGTATTCCAGCGACTTCCTGCGCATTCCAGCGACTTCTCAAGCAATCGTGGGAATCCTCGCGCCTTCTCTACCGAGCGGATCGCTGCGCTTCGCCGCCCTTCGCCGCTCTTCTGGTGTGAATTGAGCCTAAGATAGTATAAATATAGAAAATACACGTCTAAAATCAAGTTTAGTACAGCGGCTGCTGTGGTATAAATGACGATGATAACGAGGGTAGTCATGCGCCGGTATTAGTTTCGTCCAGCACGAGCTGTTGAGCGAAGAGGGCGGTGACGCGTAGTGAATTTTTTAATCTAAATTTTCACGCCATTTGATTTAAATGAAATGACATACAATCACGGCTATGTGACATAGACAAAACATGATTATGACTATTTCTTGCTTCGTAGCCACTTCTAGCATAATTTTAGGTTTGAAAGCAGATGGAAGAGGTGAGAGTGACAGATTGCTAGCCTGTTGCCTGAAGCATAGCTAAATCCTATTTCTTTATTCGCCTCTTACGACATTCACGGAAGAAATGGGGACATGTTATTCTAGACCCCACGAATTGAAAGTTGAAATTCAAAATCATGACTTCGTTTTGCCGTGTTATAATCAAAAGACATTAAAATAAATAGTACTAATAAAACAGGCAAGTTGCAGCGGTGAAGTTGGTTCCGATCAGTTGGTTGTTTGTCGAATGCTTGTTGTTCTTCTTCCGCTTTTAGTTCGGGTTTGCTCAAGAACTGAACATTTAGCAAAGCTATCGCAGTAAAATCATTAACTAGGTTTGGAATACAAACTACTATTTTCTGTTTGTGACCTTTTGGAATTTATCTGCTTTGAAGTTTAGTATAAATCTCAACAGCTTCATTGTTGGTTAACAACTTTGTCGATTTATTTACATACATACATACATACATATTCTCACGCCTGTTTTCCCATGAGGGGTAGGCAGAGCACATGGATTCAAAAATCCAGTGCCACGTCTAGCAAATTCAGGGTAACCAGGTGGTTAAACGTGATATTGCGGTGACAGGTTGCTAGCCCATCGCCCACAATACACTAACCCTTTCCCAGAGTCGACTCTTACGACACCCACGGGAAGAAAGGGGGAGGTGCTATTCTAACCCGGCACCACACGGGCATTTATTTACATTTGCATTAATTTAATTAATTACTCCTTCATTCTTCATTGGATGCAAGTTTGGATCCACATTGACAAAAAAATAAACTACATCTAAATCTAGAATAAAGATAAAACTATGGGTCAAAAATACCCCAGATCGCCGTAGCTGCTGATTGTACACACCAATTGTGCAAACCATGAATGTTTTGTGTATAATACTTTTAGCATAATTTTAAGTTGAAACATTGATGGAAGAGGGACAATACCCACAGATTGCTACCCTGTCGCCTAAAGCATACCTTAACATATTTCCTTAGTTGCCTATTATGACATCCACGGAAGAAATAGAGAAGTGTTATTCTAAGTCCAATAGCACCGTGGATGTTGTAAAAGACCACTAAGGAAACAGGTTTAGATACGCTTCAAGCGACAGGCTAGCAACCTGTTCCACCTCTTCACTGCATTGTAATTATCCATTATATCTTTACATTTTCTCCCTTCGCCGTAGTATTACGATACGTTAGAAAAATCGTTCTCAAGCACAATACGTTCTTTGCATTTTTCTCGACTAGGGTTTCATTCATCTGTCAGGCCCAGATTGCAGTTGCTTGCTTTTGTTCCTCGACGAGCTGGCTCAATAAGATTCCAACTAAACAATGATTAAAAGACAACAATTAAACGCTCTTCTATTGACAATTGGCAACAATCGGCAACTATCGTTACTGTAATATAATATTGTAAACACAAATTGAGCCCTAGTTAGCAATGACTCGACAATGATTGGGGTAATGTAGACGACTTATTTGAGGGTTTCCTGTTGTAATTTCCAGGGACAGGTTTTGACAGTCGGGCTTTATAGTGAGTTGCGAACTTTGCGATGTAGTTCTAATCAAAGTTTGAAAATGTTCTGCATTCATATTTATAAGTTTTAGGTGATGTGGAGTTCGCTGTCGGATTATTTGTAAATACAACTTTACTTTTAAAAATGTGTATAAATGTGTGCCATTTAAAATGATACGAATGTAGGACGTACTTTTAGGCGACAGGCTACCAACCTGTAATTAATTATAGCTCTTTTCATCGTCATCATTCAGCCTATAGACGTCCCACTGCAGGGCACCGGCCTCCTCTCAGAATAGCTCTTTTATCTAACTAAAAACCAATTGTACTAAAAATGGCTACTTAAACGAAATATTCATAGTTTTCTTTGCGTAATGTTTCACGTACTTTGCCTACCCCATTAAGGAATACAGGTGCAATGTTTATTTTATGTGTCTTAAAATTTTTACGTACTAAAAGCTCGCCTACCTAATAACACGTGTATGTTTATAATTATCATAAAACCATCGTGAGTGCGAGTAATATCAAAATTTAACTTGTAACAGTTGAGTCTTTACTGTTTGTTTGTGACAAAATTTAACAATGAAAATAATAATTATAGATTTTTTAAGCATGAGTAGATATACTATAAAACCGTTCAAAATATTTAATCTCCTTTTTTTCTAAAAAAAGCCACGTTAATTTCTATCGATCCGATCTAAAGCTACGATAACCACAGACATTTAAGTCTGGAGTGAAAAATTACATACTTAATTATCACTAAGGGTGTTATTAAAACCTGTGCCATAATTTATAGCGTATATAATATTTTAAATTACTGAGTAGAAACATGCACTTATTTTCTTGATAAAAAAATAATCTACATTGAAAAAAAGGTAGGACTAAATTTGCTGATTCGACATACCTACCTATTATTTCCTTAGTTGCTTCTTACGATATTCTAAAAAATGACGAAATAAGAAATGGAGAGATGTCAGTTAATATTAACTTTGGTACATTCACTGCGTAACTAGCTGCCATTTTAATTACTGTGCACTACAAAAACTATCAAAAAACTTCGCAAAACTGATTATTTTTAGTGTCTGGGCCCATAACCTAATGAAACTTCAACAGAGGTTTGTTGCAGACTAACGTTTATTTCAAACACACAGTTTATATAAACAGTACCGTCACTATTGCACCAGAGATGGAGCCACTAGTACAAATATGGAGGGTATTTTGTTATCAATTCTAACAGTTATCTCCACATTTTCTGTATTTTGCTGTATTAAACTAGTACAGAGTTGTAATAACATGCTGTACTTATACAGCCATAGAAGCACGTCCCGTCCTAAGCGCTCCCGCTATGAAATTATACACCATAAAAAAGTATTACGTTAATTTATTTGAATAAGGGTCAGAGTTTTATGTAGCCCATGACGTTCCGACGGACAAAATTCTCACCTGACGACCGCCCATAAAGGTTTAATTACACAATAAGAATAGAAATAGTGAGTATGTACACATATCCCACGTCCGCGATAACTCCACGTGGAAATGGAAAGTCCCGGGGTGTTTGTATTGTAAGAGGTCTATTAATTTTATTATGAGCGGAGCTGTGGAGTTGGAATTACCTGTTAGGCTTTTAGCTAAAATGTTTTGTGCGAATTTTAAAACATAGTAAAGCTGAAATTCGTGATAGCAGTGTTGGTACCACTGGGGCACCGTTAATGCATACAGTCACGATCGCATGCATGCTCTTTTTCAAACGTAAGTCTTTTTAACTTTATTTACGTATTTTTTCGTAATGTGAACGGTCAAGTCAAGGTTTACCTTTTATTCACCTTGTCGTGGTGGGGGGGCTTGCGTGCCCAAATGATCCCCGGGGCTATAACGGACAGGGTCACCCATACCGGGTTGGCTCGGGGTGATGGGCCAGACCAAGAGCGACACCCCCGCCGAAAGCCGTGAGGTTAGGCCAGGCGGGGTAGGGGAAGCGCCCTTTTCAGGGCGCACCGGGGTTGGAATGCGCCCTTTTCAGGGCGCATCATTTCCGTGAGGGCACGAGGAGAGGCTGCTTCCTCGTTATTAAAGAAACAGCCTATTATGCTCGCGACTCCCTCTTGGTTAAGAAGGAGCGTTGAGGAGGGGACCTGACCCCTTTCAAAAAAGGACCTGGGGATGGAGAGCACACTCCTTAAAAGCAGTGAGGGGCCAGCAATGGCTAACCGGCGGGTGTCGCGGTAGCATGGCGATCCCGTGGCACCCCGCATTAACGGTCGGGGGGGAGTGCTGGGTTTTAACGGGTATTCCTTCCTTCGGGGAGGCGAGTCCCGTACATCCATGGAATCGTTGCCGTCATGAATCATACCATGGCGACAACAATTCCATGTAGAGTGCGTAAATGCATTTCCCCGCCCAAACAAAAAAAAAAAAAAAGGTTTACCTTTTATTCATAGATACATACATTGCGCGTTTCATAAATGGGTGTAGGCAGAGCACACGAAACGTTACATTGTCAAAACCATGACTATTTCACGTGTCGTACTTTTAGTACAAATTTAGGTTGAAAAATAAGTAAGTAAAAATTGATGAAACAGTAAAATAGTGACAGGTTGCTAGCCTATCGCCTAGAGAGTACCTACTTTAACCTATCTTTAATCGCCTCTTACGACATCCATAGAAGAAATGGAAAGATGTAATTCTAAGGGTCAATTCCCACCAAAAGAGCAGCGCAGCGCGGCGTAGCGCAGCGACCCGCTCCGTGGAATGAGAATTTCAACTTTATTTTCATTACAATAAGACTTACTATCGCATGAGAAACTCTAACGATGCGGGCGCATGCCCGCGTATCCATGGTAATAACAACGCATTCCATAAACGAAGCCGCGCGACTGCGCGAGCCTTCGCTGGAATGCCCGAGGATGCTCGAGCAGTCGCGACGGCCGCTGTCAATACATATGACAATATGTCAATAATTATGTAAATTCCAGCGACTTCCTACGCATTCCAGCGGCTTCTCGAACAGTCGCAGGAATCGTCGCGCATTCTCCACGGAGCGGGTCGCTGCGCTACGCCGCGCTGCGCTGCTCTTTTGGTGGGAATTGACCCTAAGCCGGACATCGTACGGGCACCACATTTTTATCCGTTAAAAAAAATTAGTTAAATACATACATTACGCCTGTATGCCCAGATAAGGTAGACCGAGTCCACGAAACGCTACTACATAGACAAAATCATGACTATGACATGTTTTAATTTAAGTATAGTGGCAGGCTGCTAGCCTGTCGCCTAATACATACCTACATACATACATACATACATTCACGCCTGTATTCCCAAACGGGGTAGGCAGATCACACAAAACGCTACATAGACAAAACGATGACTATTTCGCGTTTTGTGGCCACTTCTAGCATAATATTTTTTAGGCTTTGAGGTGGCAGGTTGCTAGCCTGTCGCCTGAAGTATACCTTAACATATGTCCTTAGTCGCCTCTTACGACATCCACGGAAGAAATGGAGAGGTATTATTCTAAGCCCGACACCA
This sequence comes from Adoxophyes honmai, assembly GCA_005406045.1. Classification (NCBI taxonomy): domain Eukaryota; kingdom Metazoa; phylum Arthropoda; class Insecta; order Lepidoptera; family Tortricidae; genus Adoxophyes; species Adoxophyes honmai. Next base: position 147,998 of record BHDV01065358.1, read on the forward strand.
CTCGAGCTAATACATACCTGAACCTAATTCCGTAGTTGCCTCTTACATGGAGAGGTGTTATACTGAACCCGACACCAGAAGGCAAAATCATTATATTTATCGTCAAACGAATTATGCGACGATTGATATACTAGCTTGAACTTAAAAATACTGCCTTGATTGTGTACCTTGATTTTTTATTGCCTTGAAAAACTTACTTATCCATAATGATTAAGTAAGTATGTGTAACCCGATGTGTAACTCGTTACTACTCGCCAGTTCAACATAATCATACCTCCTTACACCAATCCCCTTTCATTATACACTACAAGAACATATAAAGCCACTTAATCGACCCATTAACAAGCTTATCCGTAGGTATACGCAACATTACTTAATAACTTACATTATGAAAGGGGTCGTGCCGTGACTACGTGCGAGAGGCGACGCAGCAAACAATTTCTCAATACGTTGCGTTTTACATTAATCATCCGCCGTTTGGTGAGCTACTTGACCACGCAATGAACTGAGACTTCGCACGCTACGTCGCTGGTCGCGTGGCGGTACCCCCGTCTTGGTGAAGGGTTCGCGACTGTTTGCACGCGAGCGACTTCTAATTGCATTACTTCAAAGTGCCGAGGTATTTTATATCTGCAGTTGAGGCAAAATAAAGGAATTTAATCGAGTTCATTGACGGAGAAACCGTCGTTCTTAGAAGTTTTATTGGAAAGTAAGCTATGTGTAAAAGTAGATACCTACAATAACACCTCTCTATTTCTTCTGTAGGTGTCGAATGAGGCGACTATGGAAATTGGTTTAAGTATGCTTTAGTCGACAGGCTAGGAACCAGTCATGATCATACCTTTTTCATCTGTTTAGAAGTAGCTAGTCATAGATTTGTCTCTGTAGTTAAAGTTTCATTTGCTGTGCCCACCCCATTTAAGAATAAGCCTGATTATGTGTGTAAACTTTGACTCCTAACCTGGTTTTATAACTGCACGCATACTTATACCCTCTTTCTTCTCGTGGGTGTCATATGAGTCGACTGTGGGAAAGGGTTAGTGTATTGTGGGCCATGGGCTAGCAACCCGTCACTGCAATATCACGTTTAACCATCTGGTTACCCTGAAATTGCTAAACATGGCACTTGATTTTTAATTCATGTGCTCTGCCTACCCCTCTTGGGAATACAGGCGTGAGAATATACGCATACTTATAAAATTTGTTGAATTCTTCTAACTATATTTTCCAAATTTACTTCATAATTGTGCTAACTCTTGAACCGTTCTTTAGCAGTTCTATATTCATTGCTCTTAAGCCGTAGGGTAGAAAATAATTGGAAAACATGGCTAATATTTAAGCTGATGTTCGGGCAGGGTCAAGTGTAATCTGAGAAAGGTGACAGAGCCATATCCACTTATCACACTCCGCAGAGCACCGGCAAACCTACCGTGTCTTGTTTGACTGTCCATTATGGCTTACAAGCTTACACTGGCCTATTTTGTCTCGTCTTTGGACGTCAAATATAGTTCCATTGTTTCTACTGGTTTTTTTAGTAGTGTTTTGTTTTGGATTGATGAAACGTTTCTATATTGAGGGTTGTATCGGATATGCATCGAAATGACATTGTCAGTCAATAAAATAAAATGACTATGATTAATGGGTAAATATTTTGAAGCTATAATGTATATGTACATTAAGATACTCAAAACTTTATACTAAAAAAGTTTATACTCATTGATAAATGCTTTAGCAAAATGACTATAAAATTCAATGTTAGAGACACGATGTAACTTCGTGTCGCTAGTGGCGTGTTGTCATAGAAGTATGCACAACACAATAACAACACAATAACAACACGCCGTATTATTGACGACACCGCACCACATCACCCTATCGTTTAACGTAACCTCAAACAGTCATCCAACCGTCTAATCCAATGGTATTAAATCTGGAATAATTACAGCATGTCATGTAACCCAGATAAACCGTCTACTTGGGAACCAATTAAAAATATTCTTCTCGTTTAATGGCTCGTCTCATTTTAAATTCAGGGGCTCGCAGAGGCTTGTGGTTTGTGGGTTGTGATCTTTCACTCGAATTTTATGCTTAAAAGATCCCGAGGACGTTTACGCGGATGGCTATGTTCCTGAAGTTTTGGGTGGGACACAATATCCAGTTACGATGGAGAATTGCAATTTTCAAAACAATCTTTTGGTCCAAGTTCGTTTTCAATGGTTTTCCGACGTTGGCCAGTAGTATGTATCGTATGTAACTCTTTACTGTACAAAATGAAAATGACGAAATAACAAACAAAACAAAACATAAGTACAAAGGCGAATGTTCCTGCTTACCTTCAAGCGATTGACGAAACATAAAAATAGAGTAGACACACAAAGGTAATTGAATAGTAATTTTAATATCGAGTCCTCACGCTTCTTGTACCATCGAACCAATTGATTCCTGACCCACCATAGAACCTATTCACAGTGAACGTCATAGTGACATTGCATTGCTTGACAAAGGAAATGTTTATGACGTTTATTGTGACAACGTTCTGCGGTGGGTCAGGAATCAGTTGGTTCGATAGTACATCGCAAATTTTTAACAGAAGTCGTAGGATTAAAAACGATACTTGATAAAATTGCAGAAAACCCAATCACTTTAAAGTAATAGCTACAGGAGACATCTTTTAAACTAATAGTACTCAATAAAAGTTCGAATAACCTCATCCTTTTAAAGGACAATGGGTGAAATTATTCCTTTCTTCTAATAACAATGATGGCTGTAATTAACGCTGGCCTATTACATCAGAGAGCTGACTGCTATAAATCGTCTGTCCGGGTGACCGCCCAAACCCGGCCGAAAGAAATTAATATCTGACTAGGCACTGGGAATGAATGAAAACGGTCTAGTACTGAAAATTAATTAAAATGGGACTAGATTCGGAAAATTGGTAAAAACGAGGCTGTCCTTTAGAGGAGATGGATTGAAATGATGATAATGTACCATGGAGGATAAGCAGGCTTTGCGTTTGTCGACTTTTTCATTCTATATTTTCAAGAATTTGGCTATGGTTTTTAATTACAATAATGCTACCATGAGACTCACTCAGATAGTGAAAAATAACGGAATTACTCACGTTGTTTATACCGAGATTAGCTCGACATGTCTCGCTCGACGCGCGTCTGTCCGCTGCCGTGGCGCGTAGTTCCAGATGATGGATCACGGATTGATCCGAAACATGTCCAGCTAATCTCGGTATAAACAGCGTGAGTAATTCCGTTATTCTTCACTACAATCATGCTGTGTGGGACAGACATACATACATAAACGTCACGCCCTACACCCTACGGGGTGGGCAGAAACAAAAGAGCGCCATTCGGTTCTATTCTAACATACTTTTCTCGCTTTTATTACATTCACCCTTCTCATCAAGCATGCTCGACTTTTTCGTATAGGTACTTCAAATTTTTGTAAGATTGGAGGTTTTTTTTATTTATGTTTTTGATGCATATTTACCTATGTACTTATTTTAACAATATTTTTTTTTTTCTTCAGCACATGATATTTTCGATGCTAGAGTAGCTCAGAGTTTACGATAAAAAATAAAATAGCTCCTATATTTCCGTCGAAAGCAATCGTCGTCCGTCAAATTTCCTTTGCCATAACAGAATCCTATTTGCAATAAAATAGTACGAAACCTCTACATTTCTGCTAAGAAAGTTCTTATTGATGTACAGTTTTGCGCCTTTTAAATATCTAAGATCACTGTCGTAGTAATTCCACTACTTAACTTGTTTTAAATTATTGTTTTATACTCACCTGGTTTTTTTTTATGTGAATGTTAAACACATACAGCTGTCACTTTAGTCGGTACTACCTATCTCTTAACTTGAAACCTAAATCACACTAACTAATTAACAGACCGACGGCTGATAATAATTTAGTTAGAAATCTTATAGAGCATTGAGCTGCTCAACTAACTTGGTGCCTCTTCACTTCAGTATAATTGAAAACAATGCAGCATCAACAATGTATTTACTATAAAATATACTAGCTGATTAAGAACCGGCATTCAAATATTCTCATCTAAACTTCTCACTTACGTCTATAAATACGTCTATTGATACCTTAGACTTATCCGTCGAATTTTTGGAACACTCGTCACAGATTATCTTGGATCAGTTCTCTGCATATTTTTAAACTTTACCTTTGAAATCTACATAGGTACAACCACCACGCGTGAATTCCCAAATGGGGCCGCTACGAAACGCTACATAGACAAAACCATGACTATCTCCGGTAGTCACTTCTTTAGGTTTTAAGATAATAAGTGCAATGTAATGAAAGCATGCTTGCCTGTCACCTAGACCTTCCTTACTCGCTTCTTACGTCAACCACGGAAGAAATGTATATGTGTTGTTCTGAACCCGACACCTCACACAGTGCTGCCAACCCTACAGTTTTAACTGTAGATCTACAGTTTTTTGGAAATTCTCTCAGTTTTTAGTTTTGGCCTCTAAATCTACAGTTTTTTGAGTAAAATGCTAGCGTTTTATATCTACTAGTCCTTACATTAAGTCAAGTACATTAAAACCTACTACTCTCCACCAGGAAGTACTGATCACCCTATTAATATTTTTAAAATGAGTGTTGCCGCGGAGGGGGACCTCTTTCAGTTGCATTTTAGTTATTATGTTATTTGTTAAACGGTCCCCCGACACGGCAGCACACATTTCTAAAATATTAATTTAAGGTTCTTTTCATGAACTGAACGCCAACAGAGAACTTTTTTACGGTTTAGGTAAAAAATGTTATCTTTTACACGTAATTTAAGCCATGGAAAAAACTTTTTGTTGCTGTTTTTGGTACGGAACCCTTCGTGCGCGAGTCCGACTCGCACTTGGCCGGTTTTTATGTATTTACTTGACATTTACAGTTTTCTACAGTTTTTTTCGAGCATATCTACAGTTTTGCTCTATGCTGGGGTTGGCAACACTGACCTCACAGCTTTTACAATTTGTGTCTTTTTTTATTTTGAACTATAAAGAGCTTACAAACTCTACCGCTTAATAACTGTTTCCATCAACTCATAATTCCTAATAAGTAGGTAAGTGTATTTATGAGAAATACTACCCCAAGTAACGTTTTATTAGAGACACTTGAGAGGGCACCGAAAGACATCGAAAACCAAGGTTAATGGCAATGGTTATAAGGTGTTAAACATCTTAATTATAATTAACTACTAATTGGCAGTTAAATGATGGCAAAGTAATTAGAAAGGGGGCACTTTTAAGCATAAAAACGTTTAATGTCATTGTCAAAATGTTTCCCTGGCATGAATAATCTTTTGGTCAATTTCAAGGTGACAGTCAATTTAAAATAATGAACCTTAATAAGACCTGCATACATAAGCATCTCGCCTTTATTCCTAAATGCGGTAGGCAGAGCACGATAAAAGTTACATGGAGAAAACCACTAAGACTTAATGATTCATGGCTTAATTTCAGGTTTAAACATAGATAAACGAGTTACCTACAATAATTACAAGTTGCTAGTTTGTCGCCTACAGTGTATTTTAATCCTATTTCTTTAGTTGCCACTTACGGTATCCACAGAAAGTATAGATTCAACTATAATCACATTTCCTTGAAAAATGTTAGTTATGATTATGACTTTGTTCAGTCATTATTTTACTTAAGAGCATACATACATACAATCACGCCCGTGTTCCCAAATGGGGTAGACAGAGCACACGAAACGCGACATAGACATAACCATGATTACGACTGTCACGCTTCGCAGCAACTTCTAGCATAGTTTTAGGTTTACGAAGATGGAGGAGGTAGAATAGTGATAGGTTGCTAGCCTGTCGCCTAAAACAAACCTAAACCTTACTAAAGAGCGCTAGAAATAATTTATGCAACATTATCTGTTTACATTTTTTTGAATGTGTATCGTAATTCCAAAAATAGAATGCCCCCATACATAAACCATTTAAATTGCAGGCTGGCGTACCTGAGAGAGGCTCCATTTAAACCAATTTATCTTTCCTTGATTTATTAAAGGTCCTCTTAATTAAATGGGGTTCAAAATCGGCAAGCTCTAAGCAAATTACCTGCACGGCACAGTTGGACGCAGGCCTTTAGGCTAAGGCTTGCGTTTAAATATTAACATTACGAACTGGGTAATTAGGATCACGAGGATTTTGTAAGCCTTTTAAAAATTTGGGGACTAATTGTGCTTTAAATTTCCTAACGTGAGGGAATTTTTAACATACTACCCGTACGAATTAACTGTGCACCTCGAGCTGTGACGTCATTTGGACGGTACCGCTTGCAAACCGTATTTGGACGATGGAAACGAGAAACGCGCAACGGTAACAAAGATGCTATCGCTACAGCTAGCAGCTAGCAGCTCGTACTGAGCGCTTGCGGCGAATGCGGGGCACCGCACGGGGCAGTGAGAGAGGGCGGGTCGCATTCCAGTGGAGTGCACAGTTAATTCGCACAGGTTGTACATACGTCGCGCGGTGGTTTAAGATCGCTTGGCGAAACTAGTGGTGGTATTCGACATGTAGGTGCCAACGCAGGGAGATGAAGTGCGACTGGTGTACCAATAAAGTGTCGCCGTCCACCCCCCTTACTCCTCGGATACCGAATAGATCTAAAAAAGTATTACAGTGCACACATCGTGTCATTATACAATCAGTGAACTTTTGTCGATTCTTAACGCTTGTATTCTGTCGTAAATACAAGTTCTGTGTATAATATAAAGATGTGTCATCTTTTATCTGGTCACATTTTATAAAAATCGGTTTCTGGTTATTTCTTAGATTTTCTTTAATTTGTAATGGATACTCTGCCATTTTAACGGAAAGTGAGCGAAAAAAAACGATGCAAACGCACGAATAACACCCCTAAAGGGCGTTGTTCCTTTTTTAATTTCGCAAAATGTTCTCCTATATCGCAACAGTGAAGTAAGGAAAAACTGCACTTGAATTAATTTCCTATTTGTACCTTAAATTGTGTATTCTAAATGCAAATGTTTTCCTGCTGCTGTGCTCGCGTTAATTGTGTTGTATAAATTTGTCTTATTAACAACTTGAATCTTTGAATTACCAAGGATATCTAGTTTGTATCACTTGAATATGAATGAACCGCTTGGATAACTGTTCGGGTGCATTTTTTACCGCTTTTCTACTCTTACTACGTAGTTTTGTATTGTTTTTATCACTGCGTTCTGGAGTCAGTTGCTTCAAATAAGCTTTTTTTTTAAGTTCCAAAGAATTGTTTTCCATTATGAATTCGCCGTCGTAAGCGTGTAACATTCTAAAATAACCAACCACAAGAGTAGGGACCAAAAAATCTGACGATGCAAACTTATTTTTACTAATAGCTACATAATGTTCCGGTCATTTGTATTTTATTTCTTTTACGGTTTATAATAGTTCCGATTCACAAGTTCAAAGGCAAATACAGAATAGTAACACATCCTACCTCACCCTTCTCTTACTTATCTTTTTTTTAGGTGGGATGGGATTTCATACTAACTGAGTGTGTAAAGTAAATTCTTAGATTTGATAATTAGTATTGCTTGACATGTTTTTTTTATTTAGACAGCAGCAGCAGTGAAGTGACCAACAATACCCCTACACGCCCCATTTAAACTCAACTTTTCTCGCAATCGTTTTTCCCTCCATTTTACGTCGATTTTTTGAATGCCATTCGTATCTATAAAAAGACCTACAATAATGAACACTAATGTTATTTAAGACCTGAACTGATGAGCCTTAACATTATGAACATCATTATACTAGGCATTTTTGGTATTATCCCCGTAATAGCTTAAAACACCTCAGCATGTCTCGGAGACATTTACAAATAATGCCGCTTCACGCTCAACTTTTCATCATGACGACCCCACCACGAAAATAAACCACCAACGTTGTCGCGTGCGATTTGCGTATCCAATGCTCCGTTGGAACTCTCACCGTTTCACAGACCACCCACACAGTACGCAATGTAGTAGAAAATTGCGTAAATGGACGTGGTTGAGACATAATGAGGGAAAGAGACAGCCGACACAATTTCGCTAAAACGCTACTCAGCGCTTTGCGCCGCCAAAAATGTTTCCTTCAATACTTACCGTGAGGTAATAACTTGTCTGAGGAATTTTTTCACATTTTTTCTGGCTTTTTTATAAATATTGATAACGTAAAATATTATACCTCTTTCACTATTATAACTCTTTTATCTAACTTAAACCTAGTACTTACGCTAACAGGGCTAAAACGTCGAATATTCACAGTTTTGTCTAAGAAATGTTTCGTGAACTCTGCCTACCACATTTTGTGAATAGGGGTGATGAAATATTACATAGGCAATATAATAATAGCAAAACTAGGAACTTAAGAAGATAATTATGTGCGGAAAGCCTGAAATTCCATGAAAATAGAGAATTAAAATGGATAAAGACTCCATCTATATCAAAATTACGTTAGATTAGACGTGTTTCGGGCCAGTTGGTGACCCATCATCCGGAGCAAGGCACCACGACATCAGCTGTTAGCTGCAAATTTCATAAAAAATATAGAATAATATTCATAGCATCGTAGCAATCGCATGTCAATCGATATTTTACAGGAAACTTGGTTTCATGATTTCTTGTTGTTTAGAAAAACAGTATCTCTGATCGAAAGACTTAAACAAAAAAAACCTTGCTCTAGTTACGTCCCCGGACCGCAAGTAACAGCGATTAATTTCATTCTTTGTCATTTCCATTATGAAGATGAATTGCTCGTATTAGCGCCTTAAAATTTACCTGAATTTAGTCTTAAATGTTGTCTGACAATGTAACGAGAGGCCCCGGCGTTAAGATTAATTAAAATCCGAGACCTTATTCGCTAACGAGCGCCATCGCTTTGCCATTCCCCACCTCTTTCTAGCATCCTCTCACACCCTTTGGGAGAAAGAAATGGCGAATGCGATAACGATCGCGAGCGCGTTAGATAATAACACCGAGCCTCGAGGCGCTCACAACTCGATGACTCTCCGTTTATAAATTATTAATTAATTTGGACGCATAATTAATTTTGTTGAATATTTTTGCTCATTTATTAGTTCTTGTGGCTTTTCAATGGGTGGGCCTTGGCCTACTTTCTTCCGCGGAATTGTATCAATTCATTACGAGGATGTGCTGAGTTGTGTCACGTGAAGCGTTGATTACGCGTTCTGTGATTAAAAGATAGGGATAGTTAGGAGTGTATTTATGTCCTACTAATATACAGGAACTACTATTATGTTACGAATAGCACAGTAGTTCTGATCATTGATAATGAATTATGCCATTGTGTGGCAAGTGATATATTTATATTACAATCGTGCACAAAATATCGTAAACATAATAATATTAATTTAGGTATGATCGATTTAACAAAAAATGTACACTTAGGTAGGTACTTAAAATATATGAAGGCAATCATGAAATAGACTTGAAGAAACCTGACAAGGATATTTGAAGTGTTCAGCATACTTTAAAAAACTGTCGATATAATCTCGTAAAACATGATCCTTCGTTGCTAGTACAAATTAGATAGACGTTCTTCGGGCCGTCTTAATCAAGCTCACAAGGTACTCACAAAGGTCCAACATTGTAGTATACATTTCTCCTATTCGGAATTACATGAGGGTTTTCTATTACTTTCTTATATTATTACCAAAAGCCCGTAACTTTCATGCCGTTGACACAAAAATGACGTCACTTTCCTTAAAGGGTGATCCCAAATAGTTTGATTGTAAATTATTAATCATTAGTTGTCAATCATTTTAATCATGTATGAATAAATAATACCTATTTGATACGTGAAACGTAAATAAAACAATAATTGTTTAATTTGAGTTGTTTTATACGTACATTTTATTAAATGGTACATACATACATACATACATATTCTCACGCCCATATTCCCACGAGGGGTAGGCAGAGCACATGAATTCAAAAATCCAGTGCCATGTTTAGCAAATTCAGGGTAACCAGATAGTTAAACGTGATATTGCGGTGACAGGTTGCTAGCCTATCGCCCACAATACACTAACCCTTTCCCAGAGTCGACTCTTACGACACCCACGGGAAGAAAGGGGGAGGTGCTATTCTAACCCGGCACCACACGGGTAAAATAAATTTATTAAATGGTATTGTTACATTTCAGTAATTACTTAGAAAACAGAGTTCCTCTCTGACGTAAAGCACGCCATCCTCTTTGCATTAATTCTCATGTAAAGAAAATCGAAGTCATCTTCGCGTTCATAAGTAATGCAATATTCATAAAAATAATTTTATTTTGTAATTGTATTTTTGATTGTTATGTATGCCACAAAATACAAATATACAAAAACAAAAACATGATTAAAATGTTTGCCGACTAATGATTAATGATTTACAATCAAACTATTTGGGATCACTCCTTAAAGGAGCCTGACGTCAATTTTGCGTCAACGGCATGAAAATTATGGGCCCTGATTATTACAGACCTACTATTTTTATGTACATATGAAATAATGTAATATTATTAAAAAAAAAATACAAAAAACCAGCATCAATCAATCAAGAACCCTGAAGACTAAATAGATCTTTGTATGATTTTATTTTGTTGCTGAATTACTTTATAAAACATGTCTGATTTTTATGATTTTAGCGTAGAAAAAAAGATTTTGTTTCTTTTCACTGAAACCATTTTTGGTCCTGGTTGATGGTGATGGAGATAAAATATAATCATACATACATACATACATACATAATTATTCTCACGCCCATATTCCCATGAGGGGTAGGCAGAGCACATGAATTCAAAAATCCAGTGCCACGTTTAGCAAATTCAGGGTAACCAGATAGTTAAACGTGATATTGCGGTGACAGGTTGCTAGCCTATCGCCCACAATACACTAACCCTTTCCCAGAGTCGACTCTTGCGACACCCACGGGAAGAAAGGGGGAGGTGCTATTCTAACCCGGCACCACACGGGTCTATAATCATGTAGGAGTAAGATTTCATTGATTTCTAAATCATTTTCAACTATAGCATTTTCTAACTTTATAAACATCAGATTATAGATAGATAGATATTTTAGTAATTGTTCATAGGTCAGAGAGACGTACAAAATTATACCACCTTTCAGGCAGCACAATATTCACATATCAAAATGACAGATAATAAACACAGACAGTCGAATAAACAGTGGGTTCATTGCACGGGATCGTGGGTATATCAATTTCACGGTCGAATTCCCTGATGATGATGACGCCGTCGAATGCTTTCAGGCGTTATTTGCTCACTTAGCCTAACACGAACATAGCAAACCTTTTTCGTGGCACACTTATCTCATATATCACAATACCTAAACCCAGGTTCTGATGGATAACGTGGGGAGTGATAAATCTCTCTGGCAAGCGAAATTCTTGTTTTTTTTATAAAATCAAGACGTGTATCTACTTCAGACATGTTCATGATGAATGTGCTGTGGGTGTCAAAATATGATGTATATGATGTTGTTAAAGCGGGTAGTACGACTCGGCGACGTGAATTGTTAAATTTTGCTATGTAATGGTGAGTTTAGGAGAGCATTTTGTTAATAGTATCGAATAAGGCAAACTTGTTTTTTAAACAAAATATTTCTTTTAAAATATATTTTTAGTAAATTAGATTAGAATTAGATTTCAAATAAATGAAAGTCGCCGGAAAATTACATTAAGGCGTTTTCTCACATTTCGGTGGAGATTGTGGGATTGGTTAAGATGTATATGTCACCGGAAAATAACACATTCAGTAAGTTTGTAAATTTCCTAAAAATTTTTAGGAAATTTATAAACTTCCGTAAGATTCCAAACGACAGACAAATTATATTATTTTACGGCCTCATTTTCGTAAAATAATCAATTTATGTAAGGTTAGATTAGGTTAAATTGTGTTTATTTAGATCAGATTAGCTTAAGTTATGTTTAATTAGGTTAGGTTAGGATAGATTATATTCAATTTTGGAAAAATGTGGGCGTAATAACATTTTTTGTCTCCCGTTTGGAATCTTACGAAAGTTTAAAAACTTCCTAGGAAATTTATAAACTTACGGAATGTGTTATTTTCCGGTGACATATACATAATACATACATACTTAATGCATAACTTCAAGAACTAATCCACACACATACAACAGACATCACGCCTTTATCCTAATTGAGGTAGACAAAGCACACTAAACATTACATACAAAACCAAAACCACGTATCCATGTACATATACCTTAACCCATTTCTTTAGTCGTTTCTTAGGACAGTCACAAAGAAAAAATGTAGACAGTAATACCCGTGTGGTGCCGGGTTAGAATAGCACCTCCCCATTTCTTCCCGTGGGTGTCGTGAGAGTCGACTCTGGGAAAGGGTTAGTGTATTGTGGGCGATGGGCTAGCAACCTGTCACTGCAATATCACGCTTAACCATCTGGTTACCCGGAAACTGCTAAACGTGGCACTGGATTTTTTGAATTCATGTTGTCTACCTATCCCTCTTGGGAAAAAATATGTATGTATGTAGTAATAAAATATAGTACCCAGTTGATCTCTCCTAATGAACCATCTAATACGTTTTTCATTAGTAGTCATAAATGGAAAAATGAAAAATGCTCATTTTACAAAATTAACGTCAGTTTAATGAGATCCTGAACTGCTAACTTTAATGCTCTGTGGTTTACTCAGTTAGGGGGAACTGTTTCAAGTTAATTGCTCTTTTCTGCTGAATACGTGATCCGATTGACTGCCGCAACTTCGCCAGTTAATACAGAACTTTAGTGCGAATAAATTTAAGCGTCAAATTAAAGGCTATAATTATGAGCCTCGTTGCGTGTTGTCTTCTCTTATCTCGGAAGTATTAAGTAATGGCATACATCAACGCTAGCATGCGAAACGGTGTCGCTAAAATTTTTAATTAAAATTGATCTTATTGATGTTACGAAATACCCCAATTACTAGATTGTATTTCTTCCAAAACAAAACAAAACTTAAAATGTCATGTTTGGTGTGCTCTACCTACCCCGTTGTTGATTTTTCTCCTTTTTTTTTATTTTTAAATTTAATTCAAATATTGAATTTGTTTTTTTTTCAATGAAGACACAAACGTTCACCCTACCTACCTTTTATCCCTTTATACGTCTAAACTTCAAAGATCATTTCAGATAGCGATAATCAAATTTTACACAATGCGTAGTTTCGGCAATTACGTACATGTTTTACATAAAATGAATTCAAGAAAATAAAATCTAGAATCAACGTATAAATGCAATTACTTTTGCGTTACTGGTGTAAACTCGAAACTTGTTTTTACTAAGATAAAGATAGGGTAAGATAAGGGCTGTGTATTTTGGAAACTGCAGTTACAGATGAAAATATTTGTCTACAAACTAGATAAGTGCACCTACCCACCGTTTAAGATTTTTGTGTCCTTAGAGGTACTAATTTTATGAAAACACTATTCAAGTACTTTATGGAAAGAACAACAGCATAAGAAAATACGTCCAGAATACCTGCAGAAAGAAAGAAACTCATTTATTAACACAATTTGCCGCAGATAAAATCATTATTGTTGATCTAATGAAAAAATAAACCTTAAGCGTAATAACAAAATTATCTGCATGAAATAACAGTCATGTTAAGAGGATAGGAGTACGACCACTTCTCCATACAAACGTAATCCCCTGTTTTCTCCGTGAATAATGACGTTAGAGCAAACATTTTTTTTACATTATATTTGTATCTGTTGTGTTGTGGCTATGCCCCTACGATTTGCTTTTATCGATATTCTAAATAAAATAAAATAAAGAAAATAAAAAATTTAGAAAATCAATAAAAGCAAATCGTAGGGGCATAGCCACAACAGATACAAATTTAAAGAAAAAAATGTTTTGCTCTAATGTCATTATTCACGGAGAAAACAGGGGACTACGTTTGTATGGAGAAGTGGCGCGACTCCTATCCTCTTAAGGTTTTATGTAGCTTACCAACCGGCTAAGCACGCCAGGGCAAGAGTAGATTTGCACGCGAGATACACTATACCTGTCACTGTCTAACTAGAGACGTCAGGAAGTGACAGGAAGTCTATCGCACGTGTTGCTGTGCTAAGCCAACTGATGCGCCCTTTCTCCGTATAGGCCCAGCGCAGACGACAGACTTTTTAGTCTGTGAAAACAGAACCTATAAAATTATATGCAGTACGGACACGACGCGCAAAAAGTTTGCCGCACAATGCACACAATCCACGCAGACGTTTTGTGCGCCGCAACTCGATCGTACAAAAAGTCCTTCGTCTGCGCTGCGCCATAATGGCAGGGTTTTAAACATCAAGTGAACTACTGTCGTTGTCTGTACTGTGCCAGTCTTTAGTAAGGTCAAACACAAGTGGAACTCAATTTGCGTTTGGCGTATGGCTCTGATTTCCCAGGCGATTCCATTTCGTTACTAAAGTCCAAATTGAAAACAAATCGAAACATTGGATTAATATAAGAGCTTGTTTTACGGTAATAGTCTTTGTTTTTGGTAGGGCGTATGAACGAGTCTGGTTGTAATTATACATCTGTTTATTATACCCGAGGGTTTAAGCGATCGTCCAACTATCTCAGTAAAGGATAAATGAGTTAAGTGTTATACGGTCATTTAGCGTAACAATTAATTTTAAAACAGAAATACGCTTAATAATGTTAAAACCTTACGCCTATAATCGCCAAAGGGGGTGAACAAGACTATGAGACGTTAAATAGACAAATCTTTGGTTATTTGTAGCCGCTTAAGTATACCTTGACTATAGCACAAACTATTGTGATGCACCAAATGTGATGCAAAAAATGTTGAACTACTATTTTTAAAAAATACCTAAGAATATTTCAAATAAAATATTCAAAACAAAATATCTCTTTCTGCCTACAGTACACGTGCCTCCACGAGAACCTGTTCCATTACTTGTGCGAAGAAAACAGCGGAGCGGTGATGCTTCCACAGGCTAAGGGCGATGACGCGTGGAAAATCTACTTCAACGAGAATCCTGAAGAAATTGTCGATGAATTTGCCATGAGATACGGCATTGAAGCCATCTATCAGGCTATGACGTAAGTTTCTATTTTATTTATCGTGTTACGTACATCAGGGTAACTATAGGTACCCACTCGTGATTATGTCGGTACACATTTAAGGTCACAGCACACATATCAACTCGGAAAGGGATCGCCTCCGTATCGCCTCGAGCCGGTCAGTATTGTTTGTATGAAACTCCCTACTGCAACGCACACTAATCGGAATCGTAACGTAACCGCCTCGCCTCGGAACAGGTTCCGAACCGCGATGCGGTGCGCGGTCAACTTGCAGTACCCGCGCTTACGGCTCGTCGTCCCCGCGCTTACGTCTCTCCGTACGCGAGCTCACGTCTCTTCGTCCACCCTTGCCCCTGCCCTTGTCAGCCAGCGGTCGGCGAGCCGTAAGCGCGGTGTCGCCTAGCTGTAGCCGAGTTGACATACAGGAGCTGCTGATACGCTTACGTTACGTGCATACGTTGGGTTGACGCCTGGTTGATGGCGAGGCGAAAGGCGATACGGTGACGATCCTTTTCCGAGTTGATATGTGTGCTGTGACCTAAATACGTAGCTGTTACGTGCTTTTGCATTTTGGAAACTATTCAACTCTATTATTAGGTACCTATTGTAGGTGCAAAGCTGAACTACAGACCCTGCTTACCATTCCTTTTTTGAGTACAATTACAATTATCGTCAACAAAGTTATTCGTGTTTGACGTGACTGTATTGTAAAAGTCTAGTTATAACTAATTAGCAGGTCATATGACGGCTTGCGAGTTCCCATCCTAGGTAGTTACCCACGATCTTATTTACTGGCTTTCAAAGTCAATTTCAAAGCGTACTTGCTTTCAACGTCAATTTTATCTCTTACGCCGCGAGTAATAAATTATACGAGGAATATCGCTCAGATACGATACAACGCACCTCCTGGACTGTTTTGAATAATTTTGAATAATACTTGCGCGAGTAACACCAAAAAGCAATAAAATTTGCCGCGTACATCCGACAGTATTACTAGCAAGATGATGAATGATTTTAAAATAAATTTCTTTACTTTCTGCGTTTAAGTTTTAATCTTTGACTGTAGAAAACTTAAAAGTAATCTCTTATTACTTATGGTGCATAATATACGCTACTTTATTAACATCGCATGTGATAAACAATCCGATAATAATTCAGTAATAATATGGTCCCAAATCGGCAAATGCCGAAAAAATGAAATATCTGTTCTATAAACGAGGTATGAAATTCCACCCTGTCATGGCAAACACAGCAATATGACAAAAACGCGATCTAGATCGAGGTTAGATTCAGAGTGGATATGATGGATGGTGACATTTGTAAGCCCCAGACGAAGTAAAAACCCCTACACACTTCTATAAAAATAGATATACTACTACTAAACATGTAGGTACTGTTTATTCGATTATTCTCGTGCTACGACTAGACGATGCTGCTATGTTAGAGGCTGTTGCGAGTGGTAGATTTTGATTTAACATCTTTAGCAAGTAACTACAAAATTCGTCTAGTTTGGGACCAGGCATATTATTATTTGTGTCGACTGTTCCATGGTATTTTATTTATTTTATTTGTAATTAAAATATATTTTTATCTTGTTCAATGTGTATAAATATTATTATTGTTCACCCAATTAACTTACTACTTGATACTCAAACAACAGACGAACAATAAGATATGTAATTACATAATAATTATTCGCTCATTCGTTCGAAATTAAAATCGTACTGGTAACTGTGGTTCGTAAAGAATTGTGCCAATAAGAGTATTTCACCAAAGTAGGAATTGCCTAGTAAATATACGAGTAAAGATCACGACAAAGGGAAAATATAAGCCCAATTAACGTTCCCTCGTTTGACATGGCGGAGGGTCCCAATCTTCAAATAGGTATTGATTTGGGCGGTACCTACCAGAGCAATGGGATATCTCTTAGAATATCTGATATCTTTGGGAATAAAAACGTTATTTGCAATTTCCTTGTCCAGTCGCTTGGCCGAGTCAGATAGCAAAATCCGCAGTACCTATTGTTTTGCTATCGTGTTTGCGTGTTCTTTCGAAGCTAAACTTTTGTCTAGATTTTTTTTTTTTTTTTTAATAGTTCTCTATACTCCATTTAATTTAAGATTTGAAACTTAACTGTCAAATCCTCACACATTTTTGAGAAAACGCAAGACATCGCTGTAACTACTGATACAGTTTGTATTGAAATCATTAAAACAAACAGTATTGAGTGTTATTGCATTAATCATATCTAGTTTTATCTTTGAATTCCAGAGAAAAATTCAAAATTTTCTGTTGAAATTTCAAATCTTAAATTAAATGGAGTATAGTTTTTTTACTTTGAAATGTACGAGTATGAAAACCAAGTAATTTGAAATTGAATTGACTAGAAAATTTAATGAATATTTGTTGAAAAATAGGTAACATAATACTTTGGCTATGTTCGGCGGTATTTTAAAAGTATTTTGTTTTCTATTTCAGGCACTTCCATTGTCTGTCGACGAAGTATTTGTGCGCGGGCGTCCCGGCCGTTATGTCCACACTTTTGGCAAATATAAACGCCTACTACGCGCATACTACAGCTTCGTCGGCTGTGTCTGCTTCTGACAGATTTGCTGCTTCAAATTTTGGGGTACGTGCAATTTTTCGTACTTTATTCAGCGATGTTTCTGTTTCATTTCTTACTTTTCAATTTAGCTTTGTCTTCTACGAAGGTTTTCTTTATTTTATAGTAAATGCGTTTTATTTTCGATTTAATCATTCAAAAGCGCTAGCATTTTCTTTTGATTCTTGTAAAAGCAAGCAAGGAAAGCTGTTATACATTTTGTGTTACATTTTGAATACCTAATTGTTTTATCACCAGTAGGATATTTTTCCGTTTCTCGATTTCACACTCAACTTTTTCTTATCATTTTCTTTCTCACATTTCAGAAAGAGAAGTTCGTTAAACTTTTGGACCAGCTGCACAACTCACTTCGGATAGACCTGTCGATGTATCGCAACAACTTTCCAGCGTCCAGCGCCGAGAAGCTCATGGATCTTAAGTCTACTGTCGACTTACTCACCAGCATCACTTTCTTCAGAATGAAGGTAAATCCGTTGAACTGTATTTCTGTTTCATTATAAATTCCTGTAAATGTAATTCTACGATGTCACTATTTTATCTTTCTTAAATCATCAACATAATAATACTGCCCAACGGCCTTTCACAAAATGCAATCTCTCACCAATTTGCGTGATAGAAACAGAAGTAACCACAATGTCTTCCACATTTTTTTATCTCCAATACTGCACAGTTTAGACTTCACCAATTTTTGTGTTGGTTTAGATAGTGACTAACTATGAGTTCGCATCATAAACTTTAACAATAAAATTGTATGCAACTTCTCTTCTAGGTCCAAGAACTGAGTAGTCCACCGCGAGCCAGCACTGTCGTGAAAGACTGCGTCAAGGCTTGCCTCAGATCTACATACCAATTCTTGTTCGAAAACTGCTACGAGCTCTTCAACAGGGAGTTTCAGGTGGGCATTCAATATTAATTTATGGTAAAGAATTTCTGATCTCACTTTCCGTTATTTGGTAATCGGAAGTTCAATCTTGATCGGCTTACATAAATTCTAAAGTCAGAATTCGTAGAAAAGTGATCGAACTTCGTTATGTTGTGATTAACTACTATATCATGTTTAACCACCTGGTTACCCTGAATTTGCTAAACGTGGCACTGAATTTTTGAATTCATGTGCTCTGCCAATCCCTCATGGGAGTACAGGCATGAGAATATGCATGTGAGTCTGTATATAACTAACATAAAACAAAATAATTATGCATTATGTATGAATCGTTTAAAAAAAAATTAGAATGGACCTATTTCAAACCTTATAAGTATTTACCCTCATGCAATCAGTTGATATGTATTAACTAATCCAAATCATTTATTTGCCTTTTAGGTGGATCCTAACGAAGCAAAACGCGACCCGGCCGATCACGGACCTCAATTGGACTCTGTGGACTTCTGGCACAAGATCATAGCCCTCATCGCTTCCGTCATAGAAGAAGACAGGAACAGCTACGCACCGGTGCTCAATCAGTTTCCACAGGAGTTGAACATTGGACAGGTGAATCAGAGAGACATTTACAATTCATTTGCTCATTTCTTCACAAAAATATTTTCAAACGAATAAAATTAATAGTCTTTAATAAAATTAAGTTTAGCTCGATATATTTTAGGCTTGTCCATGGCCCTTGCCCTAGGACGTTCTTGGGATTCTAAGATGTGATTTATCCGTATTTTTCATTATGATTGAGTCTCACGGAGGTTCATGTTTAAAGAAATAATTTACTTTCGATTCACTGTGTAATGCTCGATAGTGTGTTTGCATTTTTAGGTGAACGACATAAATGTGATATTCATTATATTTATTTTACAACAAGAAGATCAGAAGATTTATCGTTGTTATTTTGTCATCAGCTATCAGCAGCTACGATGTGGTCTCTGTTTGCTGTGGACATGAAGTATGCGCTAGAAGAACACGAACAACATCGGCTTTGCAAGTCTTCCGCCTACATGAACCTGCATTTCAAGGTATTTCTTTCGTAGTAGTTATAATAGCAGAGTGTATGGCATTTTACCACATTTATTTACAAGAAAATTGATGTCATCGTCGTGTTTTTGGTTCAACAAAACGAGTTGTCTTAATTTCTTACCATGAATGTTACGATGTTTATATATAGTTACAAATAAACATTCTACGTATTCACACCCGTATTCCTCACTAAGATTCATGAAAATTTAAAAAGTAATTATCCCCTATTTGCTTCGTGCCTAGTTCAAAGGTTATCCAGGCTTCATTGCCACGTTGGACAGCAATGGAAACCTGTTGGTCCGGCCACGAGCCTGAGCTGGGAATTCAACCAATCAATTCAATTGATTTCACTTTTTGATACGACAGACTATCAGGTCACTTTTCTCGTCTATTTTGTCTCTTCATCTACATTCAATAAATCTTCATCTCCAGGTGAAATGGGTGCACACACAGTACGTAAAAGATGTGCCGCCATACTGCGGGGCCGTGCCGGAATACCCTGCCTGGTTCGAGCCTTTTGTCATGCAGTGGCTGAATGAGAATGACGATGTCTCCCTTGAATACTTGAACGGGGCGTTCAACAGAGACAAAAGAGACATGGTGAGTTAAAGTTAAACGGTACAACTATGTCATTATCATCGACATATCAGCAGTAGGACTTCCTTTATTGTATGTCCCTTCATAGAGTTCCGGTTGTTTCTGTTGAAAGCGGCCTGCACTGCGTCTACCGTGAACTGTGTCTTACTTATGCGATATCTATTTCGATTTAATACGAGACTTTTAGTAAACGAGTAAATTGATTTACAATGACAAATGTGAACAACTCGCATTTTAAATCGATTTTAGTACGACATAGTTTATGGGTAGTCCATAGCCCTTTATCTAGGAGCTACGGCGGCTACTGTTCAGCGCGTACTACGCGCCACCGCTCTATTTGTGCGACTTGCAAAGATTTATAGAGTTGGAACATGTCGAGTATTTTTCATTATGCAAGTCTCACAGTAGTTGTATTTTTCATTGTGTAAGTCTTACATTAGTTTCATGTTTAAAATAGATTTTCGTCCTTATAACATTGGATTAAGTACCTAGGTATCAAAATTGTTATTTACCGTTTTGATCAATAAAGTTTATTGTCTGTTCAGTCTGTATTTCTTCTTAACGAAAATTATTGAAGCGGCTGATCTCTGAACTATCAAATATGTAGTAATTTAGGGCAATTACTATTGTAATTGTATATTTACAATTACAGATTTAACTTCTACCTTCTTGTTTTAGAACACTAATGTATTCTTCTTTGTTTGTACTCTTATGTATTTCTTGTCTAAAATACGAGGAAACTAAAAACGTTCTTATTTTTCTACTAAAATCTTATCTAACTATTTATGTTTTTCAGTTCCAAAAATCGAGTGAGCACGCGCTCTTCAGTAACTCGGTGGTGGACGTGTTCACTCAACTCACCCAGTGCTTCGACGTCGTCTCTAAGCTGGAGTGTCCGGACCCGGAGATATGGAAGCGCTACATGAAGCGGTTTGCGAAAACCATCGCCAAAGTGCTAGAAGCCTACGCTGACATCGTCAAGAAGGAATTCCCTGAACACTTGAAGGAAGAGCGAGTGGTATGTACGCTAGAATTGTCATCTTATGTTGACTTTCCTTATAAGTTTGAGGTTGGAGCTTTTTTTTTAAATATTATGACATTCATTAAAAATCTGACTTTCTCCTTCGAACTATTCTTTTGGAAAAGATGAGCCTTGTAAGAAATCGCTGCAGGATGTGCAGCTATGGGAAAACTGTGATACTTTCAACCGTACCGTGAGCTGATACAGGCATAACATACTTAGTGTTTCGGACTTTTTTTTGAAGAGGAACACTGAAATGGCAACTGACTGAAATTTACGTTATAGATATCGAAAAATACTTTGCTTGGTTAAATCCTGCATCTTTTGTTTTCTATGCCGTGTACACAAAATTGAAAATGCATCACAATGTTCAGTTTCATCTCATCCGTACCTACAGCGAATGAAATTAAAAACTTAGGTAATAGACTCTGATCACGGCACGTTGAAAACTATTTTTCTAAAATATAATTCCATATTTTTATAACCATAATTAATTTTTCAAAGGCATGCATCCTCATGAACAACATTCAGCAACTCCGAGTACAACTGGAGAAGATGTTCGAAGCCATGGGCGGCACCAAGTTGGAACCTGATGCGGCAGATATCCTCAACGATCTGCAGCAGAGTCTTAATAGCACACTTGATGAGCTGGCTTCTATGTTCGCTGTTAGGTAAGTTCATTAGTTGTGCGAGTGAGAATGTTTCAAGACGCAAATGCTTCTGATAACGTCATTGGAAGTTAAATTAATTAGTAGGCTCGAAATATTTCATTAAAAAAAACCTTAAGTACATTGCTGTCTTTCTTCTATATTATTTCTTTAGTAACAGTAAAAGAAACAGTCTCGTAAAAAACTTATCAAGATGTATTAGCCATATAGTTTCGAAGTCTAGAGTTCAATCTGTCTTCTTACGTTGTAGCCTTTTTTCCATAAAATTCATAAAATCAATCCGATGTGATGTGAACCGACCGATGTGAAACCTCGAAGAACTTCTTTTACTAACATTATAAATGAAAAAGTAACTCTTTATGTCTGTCTTACCTCTCACCCTTCAGCCACTGAAGCGATTTTGACTAAATTAGCTACGGAAAAACCAATTGTATCCTAAAGAAGTACATATACATTTTTTTCGATGATTCCTGCGAGATAATGATAAACGGACTCTATGGAGAAGACTCAGTATAAAAAAAAAGTAATGCATTATATATATCTTGCCCAACAGCTTAGAGACCAGGATAACAGCAAGTGTGAAGGAGCTAGGCGAGCTACTGCAGAAGGTTGGCGGTGGTGGCGTCCCAGGACAACCGCAACCGCCCGCCCATCACGAAGCGGACGAAGTGCTGAGGCCACTCATGGACATATTGGTAAGCTATTATCCCTTCCTTGATGCCAAAAATGGATGTCATGAAATACAAATAATGATAAATCGTTTATCTCTCGAACTTTCATCTTTTCTTACGTTTGTAGCTAATTTTATTGTTATACATACTCTTGTGATATCTCACTAAAACACAGTCATAAACTCTTCCCTAATTTTAAAGTTCCATTTGCTGAAAACCATTGCTGGATCTTTTGGTCTAACCCCAGTCATATTACGAATACGATTGTTATTATAATAATAATACCAAGAATTATAAAAACAAAAATGCCAATAACTCTAACCGCTCCCGAAATATTTCACGTATTTTTTTATTACAGGATGGTTCGTTGACGATGTATGCTGAGTCCTGTGAAAAGACTGTTCTAAAACGACTGCTCAAGGAATTGTGGAAGATCGTGATGAAGATTCTCGAGAAAACCGTTGTGCTTCCGCCTATGACTGATAAGACGGTAAGATTCTTTAGACGGCAATAGATCCGACTCTTAAGTGTTTCCTTTTTGACTAATTATTCAGAAATAGCATGAAAGTGAACAACATTAAAAAAGATGGGTAAACAAGTGGGTACATAAAAATTAAGTGCTTATGAATTTCGTTTATCTTCCAGATGATGTTGAAGAACTTGACTAATAACGCTAAGAACCTCGCAGCAAATGCAAAGATTGAAGACATGACGCAGCTTTTCAAGAGTACGGTTGGCAAGCAAGACGTCAAACACGCATTGTCTGGAGTCATGGACATGTCTAAAGAGGTCAGTGCAAATCAGCTCTAGATTTTCTGTATAGTACGGGAAGTAGGGTCTTACTAAAATGGATCTAGATAATACTCACCCTACAATTCTGTGAAGATTAATAAAAAAGCTTCACGTTTATATATGCAGACATCCTTTCACTTCTTATCTTAATTTCATTTTACCGTTGTAAAAGTTCTTTATAGATTTTTTAAATTAGTGCCTCTTTTCTGAAAAATGTTGGCTAAGCACCAACCATTTCATGCAACATGAACATTGAACATCATGTGCTTTTAAATTCCACAGCACTTGTCCGCTGAGAAGAGTTTGACGCCGAAGCAGTGCGCAGTACTCGACGCGGCACTCGACACCATCAAACAGTACTTCCATGCTGGAGGCAATGGGTTGAAGAAGACGTTCTTAGAAAAGAGTCCAGAACTGCAATCCTTGAGATACGCGCTCAGCCTGTATACGCAGACTACAGATACGCTGATCAGAACGTTTGTAACGAGCCAGCAGAACCAGGGTAAAATTTACAAATTCTGATTTTTTTTTATGTGGTAGTACCTACATACCACTTTGTATTCAAGGTTAGTTGATCAACATGGCAACTGAACTGATACACAATGCTTAACAAGTCATCGATCATTTCTAAAACCGGAGATTTTTGACTCATGGTTATTATTCTTTCTGAATTTGCCTTCGCACTTTACCTTTTATGAACTGTGACAACGACAACCCGTAGCGTACTTACCTACAGTGGTTGGTGTAAATTTGACCTACTACTTACTGATCTAAAACCCATGTAGATTCCGAACACGTTAAACCATACTCTCTCTCTCTCTAATCAAAATTGACGACCGCGGCAAGAATAATGTTTTAATGTTTTTTTTTTTACAGATGCAGCGGTGGCGGAAGAAGGCAGCGTTGGAGAGGTATCAGTGCAAGTTGACTTGTTCACGCATCCAGGAACTGGCGAGCAGAAGATAACTGTCAAAGGTAGGTTTAACTTATTTTTCAGGAATCCTTACATTGTGATATAGTGAAAGACTTGTGATAGTCCAGCGGTTTGACTAATAGCCTCTCAGGCAGAGTGTCCTATATTCAATTCTCGGCTTACATCCTAAGTTTTAATTCAGAATGAACTGCCCAATCCCTCTGATACTGAAAGGAGGTCTGTTCCCAGCAATGGGATGTATAAATGC
The DNA here is from genome assembly GCA_005406045.1 of Adoxophyes honmai. Taxonomy (NCBI): domain Eukaryota; kingdom Metazoa; phylum Arthropoda; class Insecta; order Lepidoptera; family Tortricidae; genus Adoxophyes; species Adoxophyes honmai. Next base: position 172,617 of record BHDV01065358.1, read on the forward strand.
TGTATCATAGCGCTGTTAAAGATAGACCGTGGTTAGAAAAACAATTTAACTTTAGCTTACCTAAAACAATGTCACTGTGAATTTTCTAACCAAATTGTCATGTAATGTTTCCAGTGGTAGCAGCGAACGACCTCAAGTGGGTCATACAGAGTGGCATGTTCCGTCCGTTCATTGAGGTGAACCTCATAGGGCCACACCTCGCTGACAAGAAGCGAAAGTTCGCCACCAAGTCCAAAAGCAACAACTGGAGTCCGAAGTTCAACGAGACTTTCCATTTGTAAGTGCAAACCTAGAAACATGTTTACGCTCTTACTTGCCTCAGTAAACGGATAATAATTTTAGTTTTAGAGTCCTTTAACATTTTTAATTTGAAGACGTCTGTATCGAGATTACCTTGACACGTTTTGGGCCAATTCGGTTTTATGTTTAATGTAGATATAAGCTTTAAAATACACTGAGAACATGTATAAGATTTATAATTCAGATACAAAGAGAACACAGATTCACAGTTTGAAAGATTATGGGAATAAAATTTTATAAACAGCATGATCAATTGGTGATTTCGATGTCAAGCTTGCTTCACAGCGTACCTTTGTCATTGTTTCTTTTAATGGTTTATTTCTCCAGATTTGAATATGGTAATATTCTTTTGTGATTGTTGTTCGTGTCTTTCTATGCTTATTGATGATTTTGTCCTACCCTTCTCACTACATTTCCTCGTTACTACTTTGGTTTGGACAGTTCTTTCGATCCTTGGATGCTTTCGAAGGTGGAATTTCAAGCTAAGGTCTTTTGCAGCATGATCAGCGCGAACGAGCAGCTAGAGCTATTCGAGCTTCACATCTGCGTGCGGGACTACTGCTTCGCGCGAGAGGACCGGCTCGTCGGTGTTGCTGTCATGCGGCTTGCCGATAACATCGACCAGGTACAATGCTTGCAGATTTGTGTGGTTGTTCAACTAAAGATTTAGAGTATTAGTTTTATATGTAGGTATCATAATATGAAAAATATATTTACTCTTAAATAAAACCTTAGTGAAGTCAGGGCAGTCAGAATCAATCAGGACATAATGATGGTTTCTCAGTAACACAAAGTTAAGCTCAAAAAGTGTATGTGCTCCATATTTTTTCTGTATTACGATTTTTACAAAAAAAAAATACGTTTTTCAGAGTGTATGTGCGGCCTGGCTTCCGCTGGGCACTCGGGTGAAGATGGACGAGACAGGATGGACGATTCTCAGGATACTTTCGCAGCGGCACAGCGACGAGGTGGCCAAGGAGTTCGTCAAGCTCAAGTCGGAGATGCGGTCGGAGGCGCCGGCCGGCGCCAGCGGCCCCGGCCAAGGGCCCTCGTGAGACCAGTAAGGAACACCCACGAGCCACTGTTCTTCTAAACCAACCGAACGGATACCATCGAGGAGCGTACGGGCCGCCTTGAAACCGGCCCAAGAACCCTCGAAGTCCCTTCGCCTTTCGATATGATGCTTGCATCGCCTCGTGAGACACGCGGCCGCGGAGCCCGCCGGAACGAAGCAGACGTGACGTTAGGCGCTCCGGCAGTCCCGGTCAGTGCTCGTTCCTTTCCTTTTGTATGGCCTCGTTGGCGAGTTTTGTAAATATTATAACAGTATTAAGTTACGCGACTTGTAGACATATTTTGCACAAATTTGTAAACTTTAGCAGAAAAGACTGACCGTAGGCGGCCGCGGGCGCCGCGACGTCCACGGCTTATAGATATTCAGCAAATCATACTTTGCACTTTCTTGCCATTCCTATGGACTTCTCTTTATTCTTCCAGTATGGTTTACTCCTTAACAGTTCATCGCATATTGTGTTCACGAACTTTCGATCACTTTACGTTCATTGAGTGATTTTGCACTTTTGCTGAGTACCTAGGGCGGTGGACGACGTATCACACGATTTATGTAATAATACTTATATGGACCAAACTGTCGCAAATACGGATGCATTTATCCTAATCCATTAATGTTAAATCAACATTATTTATCTTACTAATCATCTACTCGTTATACGTGTACAGTAAAATAATATATGGCCTTATGTAAATTATTTCCTTGTTTGTTGAGAATACTTTGCTTGTGTCGAGTTAGCAGGTACTAAGTGTTAACGGTGTACTGGATGTCGAGGTAAAGAGAAAACTTTTTTTCTGTATAATAATATCATGATAATATTGCGTGGTGTGTGGAGTCGTGTGAGTTACGCGAAGCATGATTGTATAGGAGATGAGTGTTCTAAAATGGAATGGTTATTATTAAGGATTATTATTTCTTTCCCTTGATAAAGGTCTCGCCGAGTTTTGTAAGTAGGTATCAATTTTCTTTCCTATTCCATCTCGAAAGATCTACGTTGTAATTTGCGGTCCATGTTGTTGCAGTATGTTACTGAAATATGTAAATACTAGCTAAAGTATAATACATTACTATCAAATATTTGCTATTACGTTTATTATGCTTGGCCTGTCTAATATGTAATTTGAAATCTCCTATAACATTGTGTATAAATTATTAAAAATTGTGATATTGTTATAAAATGATACATCTCATGAATATTTTATGTAAACCTGTTTTAGCTGATAAATTCCATATTGACGTGTTGTTTGTTGATGTTAACTTTTCTTTCGATCATCTATTATTAGGGCACTGATACCGTTGTTTTACACTTTGACATACACTTTTTATTTGGATAACTTCCTTCTTAAGAACTATTCGTCAACATTCCATTTAAAATTAATAAGTGGGTGGTTAGTATTTAAACAATCAGTGCTCAAAAATAATTTGTTAAGGCTATTAATTATTGCGACAAATAACAATAACGAATCGTTGATTTAACAAGATAATATTAATTATGACAATTTAATATTGATCACAGTCCAAACTCGAAACACAGCGTTTGAACATCACGTTAATATATTAGTGTGTGTGCGTGTGTGTATATTTTCAATACCACTAAGACTTCTATTTCATAATGTTAAGGATACAATGTTTTATCAAACCTACTTATAAAACGATATCACTTCTTTTGTGATTAACGATGAAAGTTCAGACAGTTTTTATAATCTTAAATGAAACACAAAATATATTTCTTGAAATTACAAGCTGCAGATAATAGTAATGGTATTTGCTGAATTCTTTTAACATACCTACCGTGAGACTCACTCATAGAGGAGAGAAACGGATATACTTACGCCTTTACATCGAGATTAGCTTGACATGCTTCTGCCGACGATGGATCACAAATTGGTCCGAACCATGTCGAGCTAATCTCTATTTAAAGACATGAGCTTATTCGTTTCATTTCACTGACTGTTTCATTACTATTACCTATTAGGTTTTAAATTTATCATTTGGAATCCTTAGATAAAAAAACTATAATGCCTATTGCCTCGAAACTAGTTGTACTCGTAAATGTGCTAAATTACGGGCTTCCTTCTACATAACACATTTTCTATAGAACTTTAGGATTCGATGTTACTCGTAGGTATGCTAAACTATCCGAAATCCACAATTTGAAAATTTAGAGACTTCAGATAAAGTTTAATAGTCATTCGAATAAAAAAAAAACAGAAAAATAAATTGGATTAGACACATACCTACTCTCATGAACCCTGAAAACAAATTACTCTTTTGCCTAAATTGCCTACAGTCATGTAAAACAGCTTGCGTTTCATTGGGAGACCTTAAAGTGGACGACTTTGAAGTTTTCATTTCAATGTGCGTGACTTTTCTTTGCATAAACAGATCACACAAACATTGAAATAGATGAATCCTTGACATCCTACATAGTTTTTTTACTTTTGAAATTTTTAAGTTTAAAGTTGTCAGAAAGAAGTTACGCTAAAAGCGGCTATGAACCGTGGTACATACATTCATGGTTTTAACTTGTAACGTTTCATATGTGCCTTTCCCAAATGGGAATGCAGGTAAGATATCAACCACTCAAAAGTTCTACCTTCTCATTTCAAATCATCAGCTTTTCCTCTTAACGAGTTTAAAATATAATCTTTTCAATTCTGGATTTCGGTGTTTTGTATACGACATGGTATTTGATTAACATAAGATACATGTGTTAGTTTATCTAACAGTATATCTCAGTGTTAGTTGTATGTTTTGTAATAAATGTGGAGTAAATTATAGAAATCAGGCTACCGTTTATAGAAAAAGCCGTTTTTATTCAGATACTATGGTACAAAAATAAGATGGTCTGTGATGTGTTGCTGAAATTATGAACGGATAAATGTTTTGCCGTGAATTAAAGTAAAAGAAACTGGCACTGTGCTTTATGTAAAGGATACAAAGCTATAGGTCAACTTGCAACGCATTAACATCTTGAATCTTAACTTTCATAAATCGAGATAAAGACAGTGCTGCAAGCGGACCCAATCGAAGATGGCTTAAAACCAGGCGTTGACAGTCCTTTCAATGTTTTAATCAATGTTCATTTTGTACTCGTATCTACTTGCTGTTCATCTAGGTCCGGTAGAAAAGTCAAGTTATGGCCCGACTATAAATTCTATGTGGCATTTTTAGTGTTTTCAAATAGTTCTACATATTGTGTGTAATACTAAACATGAAACATAGAATGTAGTGCAGTAAGAGTCGATGTGGTTCGTATGGTAAGTTCTATGTGATGTTATTGTAAAAATATGAAGTCAAGGTGGCTTTGAAAATGTATACGATGTGTAGGAGCACATCATCACAACCACGGCAGTTAGATTTTCTAAATATTAGCATTTATCATGGATTACATATCTATAGATAGAACATGTGGTTTGTCTAGTCCAAATCTCAATAAATTATAATATATATTTACTCGTCTTATAATATAATAATGATAATTTTGTTAATGAATTTGTATTTCCGAGTCGACTGAATCTGTTTCCATTTCTATAGCGCTAAAGCGAATTATCGTTAAATTGAGACTTAATCGTTCTGTTCAGCGTTCGTGCAATCTATTCAAGGTAATAATGTTTTTAAATAAATAAGTAAAAGTCAAAATTTAACGTTTCAAATATTATAGATAAAGTATTTCTTGTCCATCGCAAAAGTTGATTAATACGTACCTAATGATAAAGGTAGATAATTTTAAAAATTCTAAACATTTCCAGACGATCGTTACTGCGTTGAATAGAGTGTTACAGTTTTGTAAAGTCGTAACGAACGGATAGCTTGTCCCATGTCGCCAGGTTCGTTTCTTGTCTCGTTTTGATCCTTCATTGTTACTAAAGTCACTCTCGTGTCACTCATTTGTAGATAATCGACTTGCGAGTCCCGCACTCTACGAACGACTAAACAATACAGAGCGTGTGATAATACATAATGCGCAGAGTAACAGTATTATGTATATTGTATCGTTTATTTGTCACCCCGCCGTCGGGCGCGGCCGCAGCCGCGGGCCGTCGCCTGAGCTAGTGTAAAAGAAAAGCGCACAGTAATCATTAATCTCATTGGGAAATCGTAATTGACACATAACCTTTACCAATTGACAATACTTGGTAAATATTATTTTTAAGTGTAAAATGTGATCGTCACATGCATCGGCATCATTGTAAGTCTGTTACGCTCCAATTTTAGTATTAAAATCACTAAACATTGCATATATCTTTGTATAAATGCATATATGTAAATGTTACATGTTTAAAACACATTATTGAATTTAGAATTTTTATGAAAAAATAAACAAATATCCGTATTTCAAATATATCTTGTTTTGTTTCATTTGAGTTTGTTAGACCATGACTCTTCCCTGCCCTATACTTATTTACAATCAAAGTTGAAAGAATGTCATACCACCTAATATTAACCGGCGCAAACCACGAAGTTGTAGCGCTCTAACGCCTTTTATCATCGAATATCCGAACTGAACAATCCTACATCGTGCCAACAAAGTTTCGAAAATCAGTTGCATAAAAATTACAACTTCCAACTTTAACTCTGGGGACTTTGATCCCCAGGCATGACAATGACATATGGCTGGAGAAGGGTTCTCTGTATTGTAGACTTTCAGTCAACCTCAACGATTGTAAAATCAGTACTTCCAAGTGTAGCGACAGGCTGGGTAACATCAGTTATTTATTTTATGTGACTGCTGCGATAGTAATACATATACGAGTTTAGTTTATAAAATTAACCTGAAGTGTGAACTTTGTAAAGAATCACGAGTAGGTAGTTTTACGCTTAATTGTGTATAGTCGCATACATAACTTTATAGACATCGAGTACATAAATCCCTGCTAGTACTTAACAGATTAAGAAAACCAAACTTGTAACACCCACACATTCTCTTTATGCAAAATATTATCACTAAATATCTGAAAAATATCAAATAAATTAAGGTATATTTTAGACGACAGGCTAATCAACCCGTCACTATAGTATGTATCTCTGAACTTGAAACTTAAAAAATATGCTAGATGTGGCTACGGAAAATGAAATAGTTATAGATTTGATTTTGTAGCACTTCGTGTATCTGCTTATCCCATTCGGTAAAGCAGGTATTTATGTATGTATCTGAACTAGACTAAGTTCAAACATTAAAACAAAACTTCCTGCAAACGGATTTCAAGCTAAAAGCAAACTTTTTTCTAGGACTATCGCAAAACGTAAACAGAAAGAGATCCTTCCTGCTTACGTTAGAGCGATTGACAAAACACGTGAAATAAAAGTACACACAGATAAATTAGATAAGAAACAATATTTACAATAAACCTAACATTAAAGTTTCGACTCTACCTATTACGGTTCACCAGGTACAGACCGGACTATGTAGGGCCAAAAAAAAACTCTCTAGTAAGAAAGTGTTTGATTTTTTTTTATTGGCAATAGACAGGTTACCCTTTAAATAACCAGCCATGTTACATCATATTTTTTTGTTAACGCAACAGAAACAATTATGGACTTATAAAACTTCCAATTTATCCTCATACAAACAGGGCTGGTTAAATATTTGGCTAGACCCAATGTCTACTCCCTAGGGGGAAAAAGTTCCATTGCATGCTTAGGTTTCTTCCACCCTAGCTTAATTTCAAAGTATCATGTGTCCCTTCTGTCGTACTAAATTAGGTATATGGTGTTCCCAATCTTAGGATACGATTATAATAGTTATTTATGTGAAATGAGCATCCAAAGCTACATTTTTAAAAAGAATCACAAGTATTTTAATGTCTAATTAGGTACAGTCGCATACATAAATTTATCTACATTTGTATTAAAAAAAAAACAAAGTTATAGTATTTATACTGCATCCAGGAGATCTTTTATTTTTTTCGGGTAAACTCATGTCCTGCTTTGGTTTAATTTCATGGCCATCATGCGCTGCTATTACGATGTGCTGAGTTCGGTCGAAACCAGTCACTAGTTTTTCACACATTTCGTAGCCACTTCGAGCATAATTATTTGCCTATGTTAAATAGTATTTAACGACAATTATTTTTAGTTCATGACGAAGAATCAACACTTTTGTGCTACGAATATCACTTGTAATAAAAATATATTATTTGAGTAGTAGTCGTCTACTAAACCACCTCACCTCTGTATCATACCTACTCTCTCCTTTCATAACCCCACTCTCACCATCCTTACTAATCCCTTTTACGGTACTGGATGTGTCGTGTATTTTTAACCGACTTCAAAAAAGGAGGAGGTTCTCAATTCGTCGGGATCTTTTTTTTTTTTTTTTATGTATGTTCGCTGATTACTCGAAGACGCCTGGACCGATCTAGAAAATTCTTTTTTTGTTTGACAGGATATAGTTTCCAGGTAGTCCCATTGTCAGCATATCTTGACCTGATGATGGAATATGAGGGAAATCGAGGGCAACCCTCAAATTTTATAGGCACAGGTAATGTTTTTAGTACATTTTTCAAAGCTACACCAGTATTTCCGTTTAAAATGACTGAGCTGATGATGGAAGGTCAACTCCTTAATGCTTAGGAGTTAAAGGATAATTCTTTCAATACTGAATGCACCTACAGACTGGAAATTATAATTTCAGTAATTAGTCAGGCCTGCTGGTGATGGAAGGTCACCCTCATTAGACAAATGCTTTCAGTATAGCCCAAATTTGAAGTCGGTTTTTTTGTTTAAAATTATTTTTTCGTAAGAGTGAAAACCATTCTGTTTTCGACCTCTGTTGGACATAAGTCTCCTCACAGTATACATTGTCGTGTCGCATTCTAAAGCCCCTCATGTTAACAACGATGGGGTTTCCTAAAATATCGGCTTACGTTGAAACCCGATAAAAAATGGTAAAAATCGATTCGAAGCACGTTTACGTAACGTTATATTTCGGTGGTAGGATGGATGAAAGAAGATTGACTAAACAAATTTATACGGGGAATGTGGAAGAGTGCAGTGGGAGGGGAAGACCTAGACGGACGTTCCGTGAACAAATCGCGGACGTTTTAGAAACAGGTCAGGTCAAGAGTACCCGAAACCGACCAGCATGTATGAGGAGATTAATGGATGTAGATGAAGCAAAAGAGGTATATCAGGATCGTAGCGAGTGGAATAAAGTAGTCTCTGCCTACCCCTGTGGGAAAGAGGCGTGACGTTATTGTATGTATGTATGTATGTATGTATTTCGGTTAGGTTTTTTTTTAATAAAATGGTAAATAGAATAATAGCCTAAATTGATTGTAATGTAGTGATAAAAATGTTCACGATACGAGCGATTTCTTTTAAGTTTTTAACGGAGGTAATTCCGCGCGTCGTTTACCCACCTCTTAACTCCTTCCCTACTTAAAAACCCTTGTCAAGTTATATTCCGGGGACTGTACATTCCGTTTCATACAAAACTCGGAGTTTCGTTCACACGGGAAGGCAAAATGACTCATTTAATAACGCTTTACAACTCAAAAAATTATGCTCATCTAGACTCACTATTCAGTGGTTATTTTATCTAAGCATAATCATCATCATCAGCATATATACGTCCAACTGCAGGGCACAGGCCTCCACTCAGTATGAGAGGGCTAAGCATATAGTAGGTAAGTTTATAAAGTAGCAGAGCATAGTATTATATTGGCATACTTCCTATTCATTATACGCTCTGAATCAATTTTTTAATCGCCTCTTACGACATTCACGGAAGAAATGGAGAGTTTTATTCCAAACCCGGTACCATACAGTTAAATTAATACCTAAAGTAAATCAATTCGAAAACGAGAAAACACTTGATGCTTGATAAGTGATAAGAGATAAGAACTAGATTGTAGAATGGAGAGTATTTGTATTTATGGTCGAGTAATTCAAGTCTTTTAGGATAATGGAAAGAAAGGACACTTCAGTGTTACTAGAAACATAAATTACTTGTCGGCTTTAGTTAAGATAGGTAAGTGCTCATAGTAATCGCAAAGCAATTTCTTTAGTAAGTACCTTCTTACGACAGAGCTGCGTGTCAATTTGAACCAATTATTCGACAATTATGGCTGTACACGTTTCGTGGGCTCTGCCAACCCCATTTGGGAACACAGGCGTGATTGTATATATTCATGTACGTATGCCTGTACAGTACTGCTTCTTTCTATTTGCGATTCTACACAATATTCAGCAGCTATCCTGTGTGGTGTCGGGATAGAATAACACTTCTCCATTTCTTCCGTGGATGTAGTAAGAGGCGACTAAGCAGGTTTAGGTACATTTTAGGCGACGGGCTAGCAACCTGTCACTATTATACCTGCCGACTCAAAACCTAAAATAATATGCTAGAACACACACACACACACACATATTCTCACGCCTGTATGTATTCCCATGAGGGGTAGGCAGAGCACATGAATTCAAAAATCCAGTGCCACGTGCTAGAAGTGGCCACGAAACGTGAAATAGTCCTGGTTTTGTCTGTGGAGCGTTTTGTGTGCTCTGCCTACCCTATTTGGGAATACAGGCGTGATGATGTATGTATGTATGTCTTCAAAAAATTGTGCAGGACCGCGATTAGGACGAAAGAATAATGGCTGAAGTGTCGAATAATAAATTTGATCGCACTTAAATAATCAACAAACTTTCCGCCTCATCTTGTAACTTAGTTATTAGTTCCCAAACTACAGAAGACAAAGAGCTTTGTCAAAAAACCTCCATTCAACTTCCGAGTAATCAAAAAGTAAACAAGAAAACTTTAAGAAAATGCGACAACATCCCATTACGATCTTAATCGCAGCTGACTGCACGCTATTTAGGGACCAACTGACAAACAGATTGGAACGCAGACGAGTCGTATAGATGCTTGCGTAGCGCGTGACGTCACACAACCGGAGTATTTAAAACACGTCACCCATTCATGAAGTCCTAGTCTTCAGCATTTCATTACCAACCGCCGACGCGTACGCACGTTCAAGTTTGAAGTGTCGCTATTTATACCCGTTCTTCAAGAACAAAGCGTTTGTTTGTACGTTTATACCGGTAGTGTTGCAAGTGAAGATGAGCGGAAATTTCCTCACCATCCCAGGGGACGATCCGATACAGAGGCGGTCGCGGGTAAGGCTTCTGTTGTTGCTGTGCATGAATGAAAACAGTTTAACTAAATCGCTTCTGCGAGTTTGAAGGTGTTACTGCGTGATCTACACGCAGTAAGATACTGCGGATCTTACTGCGTGATGGGCACTTCACGTGCGAACCAGCCAGTTTGAATTGAAAGTCATCTGTATTCGCTAGGATCTGATCTTTTTTTGACCAGCGTTGTAGGTACCAAAATGAACTTCCTGCATGTGTTATTCGTTGGCAAAAACGTCGTGATATAATTAGATTTATGTTTCTCTTTCCTACCGCACGAAACCGCATGTGGTGCTGGGACCTTGCTCAGTATCTTCTTTATTATTATTGGTTGCTGTTTTGAATCATAACAGCTTACGCATTCTGTTATTACCGTCAATGATATCTCTATTTTAGAGATTAAACTGTTCTGGTATTGCTTATTTATTTGCCTCTTTTCTTTTGTCACCTATAAACTCCTATCTTAAAGGAATTTGAAAGCAAGTCATATATAAAAAGTTGTCTGTTTCTCTTTTTTTTTATTAAAATAAAAATTGGTTTTTTATACACTGAATCATGGGCGCTTTCGATACAAACTGAATAAAAAATGTCCGCAGTTTTTTGCCATTGTAAGTGAATGACAAAAAGCAACGGAATTAATTCGTTTTTAAGATTTTTTTTACTAAGTGTACTCGTAGATACATCCCTTTAAATTATGCTCTTGATCCTAAATGGAAAAATCCGATTCTTTTACAAAATAAAAAATCAAACGGAAATTAAAATTGTATAAAATAGCCCAAGTTTTTAAGTGTGAATAATACTGATCAAATTTTACAATGAAATCAAGAAGGAAAAAAATAAGCGATAAGTAAATAAAATACCCGAAGTGACTATTCATCAGTTTGACGGGAATCAAACCACCAACCGCAGAAAATACTTATGTGTTTCATGCCAACTGAGAAAGAAGCCAAATTAAATTATTTTAACGACGTGATTGTAAATAAGGTAATAAGACTTAAAGTTACAAGTTTACTTACTTAACTAAACAAACTAGACTTCAGATTTAACGCAAACTTTCTAAATACTAATTAAGTTTATTTTCAATTAGAAATCTACAATGAGGGGCTACATGGGATGAAAATTTTAAATACAGTTAGAGTTTGAGATTAATCAACTTACAGAGAAGCTACCACTGTATTTTTTCTGACAAATTAGGGAAGGTTATAATAATATGTCATATTATTATTATGATGGCAGCTAACAATTACCAAATGGTTGCAGTTAGTATTAGCAAGTGATGCATGGGAAAGTAAAGAATTGTTTTATTTCTAACAATGAGACTACTCTTTTCTCGTAGCTATAGTAGATTTTTTTTTCATACGCAAAGAAAAAAATCGTAGGTATATAAATTGCGTTGCGTTAGTTAAAATCAGCAAGTTAATCGAGTAAATAATAATTTAATGTGAGCTATTTTCGCTAGGAACACATAATATATGTGTTATATAGAGTGGCCAGAAATTGACCGAACACTTAAGTAGTGGTCGAGTATACGCGTCATAAACCCCTGTGAAGTTTTTTCTGGGAATTTCCATAGAAAAAAAGCTACGAAAATCTGAAAATATTGAATTTTAGTCAACCGCCCAGTCTTTTAGCCAACCACGTGGCATCGTAATGTCGAATGATTCCCGGTGCGTATAAGGTGTGTACGGGTAGGTAAAACTCAGGACGCAATAACACGAAAAGCGATGAAAAATTTGTCTGCACAAGGTCAATAATAATAATATTCAGGAACCTCCCCTTTTCTTCTCGTGGGTGTCGTAAGAGTCGACTCTGGGAAAGGGTTAGTGTATTGTGGGCGATGGGCTAGCAACCTGTCACTGTAATATCACGTTTAGCCTTCTTGTTACCCTGAAATTGCTAAACGTGGCACTGGAGGGATCCCCTTGGAATGCATAATTTTATTTAGACTATTATTGTTTCGCATAATTGATTTGGCATAATTAATTTTGGCATAACAGTACTTTCGCATAATAATACTATGGCCTAATATTTTTTTGGCATACTACGCTAATAGCATAATTTCATTTGGACTAATTTGTATTGGCCGAATTCACATTACGCATACTATTGTTTGGGCTAATAATTATTTGGTATAAATATAACTATGCATAATTTAAAAACTCAGTTTCGTTGTTACCATGTATTTACTATTATTAGGTTAGGTTAGGTTAGTATGAAATCCAGGCGCGAAGCGCCAAAACATCGCGAAATAGTTCGCGGACCACCATCGACATCGATTTAGTTCCTAAATAATACATAAGTATGCATAGCATTGGTATGAATAGCAATAATTACTACGAGCCATTGGTACAAAACTTTACTATTTTTTGGCATAATACTGTTATGCATATTGATATGATGCCATTTGATTATTATGCCTATTTATGCTTATGCTTATAGACATTAGTCTTGATGACAATTATGCTTCCTGTATTTATGCTTTTTAATGTTATGCGTTAAAAAATATGCGTAATGATGATTATGCAAAAAACAATTTCGGCGAAAAGTGTTATGCGAAACAATATTAGTGTAAAAAACTTTATGCCTTCCAATAGAGAACCGGCACTGGATTATTGAATTCATGTGCTCTGCCTACCCCTCTTGGGAATAAAGGCGTGAGAATATGTATGTATGTATGCATATACCCGACCGCTGGTAAAAATATTTGCGGCCAATTTCCGGCCTTCCTGTATATTATTGCAGCTAGATAGACTTTCTATAAGGGACTATATACCATCGCAAACAGGGATTGTTGAGCCACTTACCTATATTTGTAACTTGGTCGTGTAATACTAATCGAATAGCTGACATCTAGTCGGTCACATCGGTCATTGATTACACGTCTAAATTGCGAACAGTGGCAAGTGGCTCAACAATCCCGGTTCGTGACTGTACTTATATTAAATGAAATGGACACATTCGTTCTCGGTTACATAATTGGGTCGCATGAAAAAAATGTAATAACATGTTATATGACCCATTGTATCGTTAAATTCCAAGGAGAGTCGTTTGTAGGCTCTCTACAGCTTGACAATTACCGTTGAATGTTATAAAATTCGCCACAAACTGCGGTTTTTTTCAGTAATACATACAAAGAGAACACTAAATAAAAGCGATGGCTAGAACCAAAACGATGCAAATAATTATGGCTATGAAAAGTGTAGAGTCTATGTAACGTTTCGCGTGCTCTGCCTATAACTACTTCAATTGTCAATGACGATTTATTTACTGTTTTGGCTCTTAATCAAGGCCCAATAACTATAAAGTAACAGTTCAACACATGAACTTAAGTACATCAAAGCACAAAAAAATACAGCTGCTGCCACTTACATATTCACTAAAATATTTCTGTGACAAAAAGATTCCATTAATATTTTCCTGGATCATAAATCGCCGGACATATGACAGATGTGTCCACCTCAGAAGACCCCACTTAGGTTAGCAGGGATAAGTGTATGTTACGCCCTTGTACTTGTACTTGTGTGGCAAAAGTAGCATAAGTAGCAGTCAGATATCACAGTAAACTGTATTAGCGTATAGATGAATATTAAACGACTCATAATTAAACATACCTATCTACATATTCTCACGCCTGTAGGCAGAGCAAATTAATTTAAAAATCCAGTGCCACGTTTAGCAATTGCAGGGTAACCAGATGGTTAAACGTGACATTGCAGTGACAGGTTGCTAGCCCATCGCCCACAAAACACTAACCTTTATCTCTCATTCTTTATTATAATTCAAAAGTAAAAATGATGAAAACCCTCTATTCGCTCCGCTATAAGTCAGATAACATCGTTCTAAAATTCATGTAACTTAATTCTTTATCCAACGATAATCTCCCAAAATCCCTCTTCACTGCTTACGTATGTATAAAAAACCTTAACACAATTTTTTTTCACTTTCAAATAAAGATTATGTTGGTCACGTATTTTCCATACGAGTGAAATTGACTGTGCTCTAAGAAAACAGATTTCCGATAAGTCGGCTCGACATGCTGTGGTGTCCTGGCGTGTGAGACTCGGTAATTCAATAGCAGTTAACGGGCGTCTCTGTTATGTCCACAAACCTTGACACTACTGCAGTATACGAGTTCCTTTTCACTACGGTATCTTGCATACTATTGCCAGTTTTACATTACCCGAGTGGTAAACTTTGGACTAGCTAATTATAGAATTTGGCTCTATGAGTGCTTTACTTTGTATCTCTCTTAATATGTCCTTAACGAAATAAAATCTATCTCAGTCTACATATAAAAATATTATTTGTAGGTTACCCGTTGATGTCTGGTTAAGAATAACATCTTTTCATTTCCTCCGTAGACGTCGATGTCGTAAGAGGCGACTAAGAATAAATAGGTTTAGGTATATTTTAGGTGACTGGCATCCTGACTAACCTGATTAACTAAAAAACCTATAAAATATGCTAAAAGTGGCTGCGAAATACTTAGTCATCGTTTTGACTAGGTATGGAACGTTTCTTATGCTTTGCCTACCCCCTTCAGAAATACAGGCGTGATAATTATAATGTATGTATGTATTGTTAGATTCTACATACAATCGAGTTTAAATTAAGCCCCTCTAGAAAATTATTTCTTAGCAATTGGTGTTCCGTGAAAGTATAATTGGCCAATTTTGAAGCTTATTTACCGAGTTTGGTTTTAGTACAATCAGATGAAATCAACTAAAGTAGGGCTGAAATGATAGTTGACCGACTTTAGATATTAATGCAAAAGGAAAATGTTTGTCTGGTTGTCCCCGTTTGGTGGGTTCAGAATTAAACCTTTTTTTTAAGCTTTTTAAAACTTATAACTTAGCACTGCAACGCTTACATCCGTTTAATGTTTCCGGCTAATTCGGGGCCCATTATCAGGGGCAACTCGCCACTTCAGCAGCTTGTAAACGTGCACTCATAGCTGCTCTGGTGCATTGCTGATAATAGATCACGAACTGGCCCTAATTTCGACATAAAGACGTGGGTCATTCAATTCATTTCTAAACGTATCAATCGAAGCCTTGAGACGTACACAACATTAATTATAAATAAAAACTTTAGGTACTATAGAAAAAAACACGAAGTACAAAAAGAAATCACAAGCATGATAATGAAGTACAATGACGGCATTATTCATTAAGGGATATCTTACATCCTGTAAGAAATAGTGACGAAACTTAATTGTACTGACAAAAGAGAGGCTAAAACAAACATAGTGAATATTACTACATTTCACACATAGTTCACAAAATGTTACTGAAAAAATAAAATTAATATTAACGGATCAGATGCGAATATTGCAAGCCTTACTTATAAGCAGACTCCTTACGAAAAGCTCAAAGATATATAGAAACTTATTTCGTATGTTTATCTTCTTTGACTAAGTTCTCTTTTGCGTGTAAACTTGAGACAGTACATATATAGGCTTGAGCCTAATCCCTGCATAATATATGAGTTCTTGTGACATTTGGCAGTGAGTACATTTCACATGAATCTCCGCATTCTCGTACATTCGAATAGACCGAGTGAATCCTTCGCGGTATTTTTTAAGGTATTAGAACAAAACGAATAGGTACAGCCGTGGTAGCCCAGCGGTTCGACCTGTGGCCTCTCAAGCAGAGGGTCGTGGGTTCAAACCCCGGGCTCGCACCTCTGAATTTTTCGGAATTAAAGTGCGATATCGAATTTGATATTTATCACGAGCTATTCGGTGAAGGAAAACATCGTGAGGAAACCTACACACAGCGATGAAGTAATTCAACTTTATGTGTGAAGTTCCCAATCCGCACTGGGCCCGCGTGGGAACTATAGTCCAAGCCCTCTCGTACTAAGAGGAGGCCTGTGCCCTGCAGTGGGACGTATATAGGCTGATGATGATGATGACGACGATGATGATGAATATGTACAGAAGTCGATCTCCATACAAAGTGCGTTCGAGCAACGTACACAGAGACACTTCTCACTGACACAACATCTCGGAATAGTTGGGGTCCCAACTGGTCAGTCCAAGCGCGATTGCCATTTGATTGAGACCTGTGAACGATTCTGAAACCTTCCCAAGAGTATGGACCTAACTACCGGCACATAATTATCACGCTTATTTTAGTTTGAAGCTAACATGTTTTGTATCTAGTTTATTTAATTTTAAAATACATACATACATACATACATACATATTCTCACGCCTGTATTCCCAAGAGAGGTAGGCAGAGCACGTGAATTTAAAAATCCAGTGCCACGTTTAGCAATTTCAGAGTAACCAGATGGTTAAACGTGATATTACCGTGACAGGTTGCTAGCCCATCGCCCACAATACACTAACCCTTTCCCATAGTCGACTCTTACGACACCCACGGGAAGAAAGGGGGAGGTGCTATTCAAACCCGGCACCACACGGGGCTAAAACTATTAGCAGGTGTGAAATGTAAAACCCATCTATTTCACGTATCCTAGCCATTTCTAGAATAGTGACAGGTTGTTAGCATGTCGCCTAAAAATATTCCTGAACATATTATATTACAAGAATCCACAGAAAATAGTAAGGTGTTATTTGAAATCCGACTACACAAGGCACCCTCGTCTACTTAAAAAAAAATCTTTTTGTGATATTTTACGTTCATACTTTTGTATACAGTGACAATGAGACCTGATGCACTTTAATTAGCAACAGCCATTTGTTTTCGTCATAACTTGTGACAAAGGTTTCATTTCAATTCTATTTGAATCAGATGGTATCGCTGCCAACATCACAAAGTCAGCGAACCTTGTTTCCTTGATGAGACACCGCGGTTGTGCATTCACTGGCTCAGTTTAAATTTTATTGCGGTTTTTTAAGTAGGTAGGTACTTTTTAAACATAAAACTACCGTGAGACTCACTCATAGTGAAAAATATCGGAATTAATCACGTTGTTTATACCAAGAATTAGCTCGACATGTTTCGGATCAATCCGTGATCCATCATCTGGAGCTACGCGCCACGGCAGCGGACAGACGCGCACTGCGTGCAGCCGCTCTTTCCGCGAGACTACTAGGCACAGCTGACAGCAGTTCACAACTACCCACATTTTCGCTAACACATTCACTATTATTGTCAAAAGACGGGTAGCACACAACACTAACAACATCAGTCTCTAAAGGCTCGTTCACACCGACCACAGACGTAGTACGAGTATTAAGAACAGTTTTCCAGTTCGAGGGAACATGTCGAGCTAATTATCCGTATAAACAACGTGAGTAATTCCGATATTTTTCACTATGAGGTAGGTACTTGTTTGTTGGTCGTTTTTTAACGATTTTAACCTGAACGACTATCCCGTGTGGTGTCGGGATAGAATAACACTTCTCCATTTCTTCCATGGATGTCGTAAGAGACGACTAAGGAAATAGGTTTAGGTACGCTTTAGGCGACAGGCTAATCACCTGTCACTTTTACACTATCTCTTCCATCTGGTTTCAAACCTAAAATTATGCTAGAAGTGGCTGCAAAATAGCCATTGTCATGGTTTTGTCTATTTCTATTAATACTATTTTATTTCATTCCATTTTGTCCTACATAGTTTTTATTACTATGCCATTTTTAAATTTTATCAACATTAGTTGAAGACAAATGCTTGTTCGCTTTTCAGGTTATTGCACCTACCTTACGTTCTACCCTGAAAAAAAGTTGCGGAATAGCTAGTGTATGTAATAAGATTTCCGAATGTACGAGTATTAAAATCAATATGAATCACTGAGATAGCAATGTAGAGCGTTATCAATTGGATGTGTCGAAAGGGATTTAAACGAAGCGAGAGAAGTAAGGCAGCATATAAACAAGTGGCACTTTGTTTCAGGGATATTTTGGATATAGAATTTCGGATACGGATTGGATACGGATATAGGAATTATTATTCTACCCGAAAGGGATATGAAATTATTATCCGTTTTCCGTTAGATTCGTATGATTTCAGTTACGGATATTATTTTTTTAAGTACTTAAGAGGATAGGAGTTGCGCCACTTCTCCATACAAACGTAGTCCCCTGTTTTTCCATTAGACACGACATTAGAGCAAAATTTTTTTTTCATTAAACTTGTATCTGTTGTAGCCTACGATTTGCTTTTATCGATTTTCTTTTTTTTTTCTTTTTTTTATTTAGAATATCGATAAAAGCAAATCGTAGGGGCATAGCCACAACAGATACAAATGTAATGTAAAAAAAATGTTTGCTCTAATTTCATTATTGACGAAGAAAACAGGGGACTACGTTTGTATGGATTAGTGGTGCGACTCCTATCCTCTTAATAAGTTTGTGACAGGTTGCAACCCTGTCGCCTAAAATATCTACATAAAAAACTATTTCCTTAGTGGCCTCTTGCGCTGTGGCTTACCTGTGTGGTGTTGGATTTAGAATAACACCTCATCATTTCATGTGTGGATGTATGTGTGCCTTTATCCAAAATATACTTGTAATGACAGCAAAACGCCTTTCTACCACAAGGTTCCGTACGTTACGCGCAAACTATTACTTATCAAGGCATTGCTGTTAGATTAGAGTAGGTACCAATATAAGTTTCGTTCCGTTGGGGTTCTAGTGACCTCCTCTGTGGGGTCAAGTGGCTATTCAAATAGGAGGCGAACCTCGATTATCGACAAATCTCATTCAAGCCCGAAACTTGCCTGCGGGTATGTATAATAAGGACCTGTATTATAATTCATGGAATATTATTACGCGATTTGGTATGGAAGAAATTATGTCTTCTTTTGTAGGAATTTTCTTGAGGACTGGAATTATTAAATATTGTGCTAAGTATTTGTATAATTACATAATTTATTTGCAAACTAGCTGTTGCCCGAGACTCCATCTACGCAGAATTTGTTTATAATTATCCACTCCAGATGAAATGTTAGGTACAATAGTAATTTATGAGCAAGATGACCCTAGTTTCTTGAGGTTGAAAATAAACTGCGAGCTCAATTTTAAACGGACAGCCATTTTTCGAAACTAACTTTTTTTGGAATAAAAAATAATAAGGCTAAAGGCGTGAAAAACTAACAGTCGGAGATACTCACCCATACAGAGAGACTTTTAAGATTAATTATGTATATTAGTCGGGAAATAGGAATCACATCTGTATTCCCAAATAAGGTAGACAGAGCATTTATGAAGCGATACATAGTCAAAACTTTGACTATTTCACGTTTTGCAGCCACTTCTAACATATTTTTAATATCGACAGGATGCTAGTCAGTCGCCTAAAGCATACATAGCAATCCGACACCACACAGATAATTTCAAATTAAACTTCGCGTATTATTGAATTTCACGCTCTGATTTAATTGTTTCATTCATTTTGGCTGATAAGTGACCAATGTCGAAATGACGACTCCCATTTCCTCCCAAATCGTTTTTTTTATTACGGGTATTAAACACCGAATAAGATAAAAGGCTGTATTATAAGATAGTCTTGAAATAGATCGTCCGCTTTTTGATGTACTCGCAAATAAGACTAATTTAAAATCTCGTTTCATTGAACCGTCCCAAACAGTATTTACCCACAAATTTGGAGCAAGGCCCCTTTGTATGCTCGTTATGACCTCAAATATGAGTATAAAGTACGCTTAAATCTCAGATGGCGCCGTTACTGGGATAAACATTACCCTTCGGGCCTGCGGTTTCTGAAGGAACGGATATTTGTAGTCAAATCTGATCAGTGTTAATATAATTGGTACGGTTAGCAACTGCTACAGCAACATTGACGTACTTTAAAGTTAATATTGCTTACACAACTTTCAGATCATGTGCAATCCGCCAACGGGAGCACCTAAAAAAATTAAAATGTAATTCAGAATGTTTCACAGTTCCGATTCTTTTAAACCACAAACAACATTTTTAAATATTAAAACACCTATCACATAAGCTGATACCTATGTAGTTATGTTAGGTTAGGCTCGTGTCATAAATATTAAAACTAATAAGATTTCTCAGAATTTAGAATTTTGAAGCATCCGAAATAACAACTTTTGAGATTTACGTAGTTTACCCTCGCCAGTAAATACAAAACAGGAAAAAAATCATTGAGCGTCGGACCCGTCTGAAAATCATTTTATTTCAATGAAAAATATGTAAAACCATCTCGGTTAAACAATCTTTGACAATATAAAATAAATTATGTTAAAATTTTACCAGTCATTTAAAGCCTATGATCCCAAATGTTGCATTGGTAGAAAATTAAGCAAATAAAAGTAAGCAAAACACTCTTATTAAATGCCGGTGCAGAAAATCACAATGATATTCCTAAAGTCGTAACTAACACCCTGAAACTGTGTCAAGTTCCAGAGGATCATTCTAAAACTTCGTGTAAAGTGTCTTTCAATAAAATATTACTTTATTTTGAACTCGATTTTCCATATCTAATCACATTTAAATGAAACTCACACTTCTCAATTGTTAGACCTAATGTTTTGAACAACTACTTGTTCTATTGAAATAAGTTTGTTATAGTCGATTGAACGGTGGTTTATCGTCAAGTGAAGATGCAGTTTTCATGCTATAACGCCAATAACTTAGTTATTTAAATATTTGTACATGATATACACACTATAGACCGTTAACTCAGTAGTCCTAGGCTGTACCCTCGATACGAATGAAAAATGCTGCATTACCATCTTTTTACATTAATAAATATCCACAGGTACACCAATTTGGGTCTGTTAATTCCTTTTCAGACATAATTTACAAATCAAATTATTCTTATTCACAAAAATTCACCCTATTTTTTCTAACAATATATTGGTCATGGAATGATGACGAATGATTGGAAATGGTCATGAAATAGTAGAATAGCCCAGCTATCAAAATGTTAGAAGCGTTTCCTTGTAACGAATCTTTTTTGTTTAAATCTGGGGCTGAAAAGTGTGCAAGTGTATGTGACCGTGTAACAGGGCCGTTCTTTTTATAACTGTCAAACGAGGCTACAAAAGTAAGTTCACGACTCGGCATAATGGTATCAATAATTTACGGTTAGGTCAGTTTTTATTGCGGGGTCTTTCTTTCTCTGAAGCTGTTCATGGCTTTTGCCTCGAAATGTCGCTCGCCAGGAAGTGATTGTTCCAGTGGTTGTTTCAAATTAAAGGAAAAGTGAATCACATCGTAATTCCTTGTTTTTAAAGTTTGACCAAAGGCTTATTTATAGCGTGTATTGTCATAAAGACTAGATTTACAGCATGTGAGCTCTGACCAAAACAAAGAAATAATTCATAGTAAATGACAAGATGTCAACCTTGGCAATGCGTTCAAAGAAACCTCAGTAGTACCTACATGTTTCTTGCATCTTACTGGCGCTTGTAAATTATTACATTACACGATGTAATAAAAATGTCGACAAACTCGTTTGTTTGATAAAATTAATTCACATTTGACCTGTCTGTCATCTAAGTTGTCTTTTAAAGCTACTATCAAATTACAAAAACCGAACAATCTCAAGCGTGTTATGTTTGTGTATCTACATTGACGTTGGCAAAATAACCATAGTCAAAGAACCAACAGTGAAAGTCTCTGAAAAAAAAACCTGTCTAACTAACCTATCTAAAACATTACAAACTATTTAATTTTAATGAACTCTCGTCAAACAAACCTCGCCTCATGTTATCGTTTAAATTTAACATTTATTTTCAACTAGCTTTTGCCCGCGGCTCCGCTTGCGTTAAATTCGGGGTATCACAGAAGAGATAGCACACATACCAATTTTATAGCTTTCTATATTGAAAACTTCCACTCCTCACTTTAGGGAAATGGGGGGTTTTGAAGAGACAAAATGTAGCCTATGTCACTCTCCATGCCCTAAACTATCTCTACCTAAAAAATCACGTCAATCCATCGCTCCGTTTAACCGTGAAAGACGGACAAACAAACAAACAAACAAACAAACAAACAAACAAATAAACAAACAAACAAACACACTTTCACATTTATATATTAATATAAAATATAAATATTAATTATATAAATTAACTAGCTGTGCCAGCGACTCCATCCACGTGGAATAGTGACTAATTTCTCCCGTTTGTTTCCAAATTTTTCAATGTTTCTTCAGTCCTATTAGTCGTAGCGTGATGTTATATAGCCTAAAGCCTTCCTCGATAAACGGTCTATCCAACGCAAAAAGATTTTTTCAATTCGAACCAGTAGTTCCTGAGATTAGCGCGTTCAAACAAACAAACAAACAAACAAACAAACTGACAAACAAACAAACTCTTCAGCTTTATAATATTAGTATAGATTAAATTTACTTGGTTTGATCTCAAATAAACATTTTTAATATAAACTTTGACTTAAAATTACTTTCAATAATTTAATTACACCTTACTCGTATTGTAATTGGATAGAATTTTCATAAAGATGAAAGTGTGAGACTCCATTCAGCGATAATGTACTCGTTTCTTCGAAATTACTTTTATATGTACTTGATTTGTGAATTTGTATATGCTTGTCCACACTTCAGTCATCATCGTCATCGTTTTGATTATCAGCCTAAGGTCGTCCACTGATGGACAGACCTCTTCCACGGAACGTCTCTGAGCACAAACCTTGGCCACTCGCCTGAAGCTTTTACCAGCCACATTGTCTTGAATTAATTTCAATTTTTACTTCTGTGGGTTTCACAAGCAAAACTTCGTCACGGGCTTTCAATCACAGAAATAGAAACAACACAGTAATAAAGTTAAGGAGATATTCACACAATGAGACAAAAACCGCCACTGGCAGCGGCCTTCGCTTCGCAGGAATTTAAACGGAAATCATTTTGTTTACCGATAATTCCTTTTCACATGATATTACTACAAATGACACTGTATATTTTCCCCGACAAAACCAACTTCCCAGTATTTTTAGAGTTCCGTACTATTAAAAAAAAGGAACCATTTTTGGGTCGTTTCATTGTACCTCTATCAGTCAGCCAAAACCGTTTTTCCCAGGAACTGTTGTAGATACAAAATTTTAAGCGATACCAATATTAAAACTGAAATCTGTAATCCCTTAATTTAAAAGTGTGAAATCTGATATTTGAAAACCTCAAATCAAATGTCACCCTTCAAGCAACAAAAAACAGTATTTAAGTTACTTTTAAGAAAATAGTCAAGAAAACTTGAAAGAAGCTCGTTGAACTTGACAGTGAACTCAGCATTGATTTAATGTCTAATATCCCTCAACTTTTCACAGGGGACATCAATTACAGTCAAAAGGAATGCTTTTATTGCGCAAACTTTGACACAATGTATGTGCGTATTTAGGTATATTCCAAACGTATTTCCCACAGGACCAGAATGATCGAAATATTTCGCTGGAAAACTGACCAACATTTGAATAGATTTGTGGACGTTCGGATTTATTCGTTCTACATCAACAAACTCTACTGTTTTTGGACATTTGAAATTAAACGGAGTTATAATCAAGAGCAAGTTCACGATAGGCAAAGAAGGCAAAATAAGTAGACTACGTTTTTATTGAAATAAAGATATAACTCTCGTGTTTGATTACGTCTGGTTGGTGGTCCTTCACTGTGATTGTGTTTTTTTTTTCACTATGCACGAGGCTCACGGTAATTTCGTCTAAAAAATCTTTTCTTATTATTAAAATGATATTCATTCTATTAAAATTAAATCAAATAAACACAGACAGCGCCTGACAAGGCGTGAATAAAATGTTGTTTTTTTACGATAGCATTCGCACCAACATTACACGCGCACCGTATGGCTCGGCAGCTCGCCAAGATCCGTATTTTATTCGCAAGTCAACCAAATCAATTTGATTGTCATGAAAAATTTGAATATTTTTTTAATCGGTCCAGACAATTAGTTACGTCGTTTCACAAACGTGTTACTCGGTAATAATTGCGTCTGAAAATGTCACCTTCACAAATAGGGACGTAAGGTTGTCGCCATTAAAATTCTTAGAATAGTCATACGTATCACGCTCATCTCGCCACTTCAAACGCCTCAGTCGCGTAACCACTCGAGGCTCCAATCAAAACAAAATGCAGTTTGTTTATTTGAACGGCATAGCAATCAAAATAAACGTTTAATTTTATCTCTGAATGCCACGAATGTTCCTGTAAATGGCGGAATGCAGGAAGTGAGCCGTAGTGAGTCAGGGGAGGACGTCAAGGCGATCATTCAAAGCTAACGAGTGCGCGCAAGGCCGGCGCGCGCGCAGCACTGACTCACGCGTCTGTCATTCACCCGCGGACGACACATGCATGGGTATTTTTAGGGCACCAGAAGCCCGGTTTGCGGACGCTTCCGACGATTTGGTAGTATTTGCGCAAGAAGTGCGCAAATTCATAATTTACAGGCTTACCTCAACTGAAATAAGTACATAATAACGTATGTTTATGTACGTCTTAGAAGTGGCATCATTGGACTTATTTAGACACAAAACCGAGTATTGTGGTCCATTTGAGTAAATTTAAGAGCTTTATTAGTATGGTTCTAATTGGTGTCGGGATTAGGCTCAATTCACACCAGAAGAGCGGCGAAGGGCGGCGAAGCGCAGCGAACCGCTCGGTAGAAAAGGCGTGAGGATTCCCGCGACTGCTCGAGAAGTCGCTGGAATGGGCGGGAGGTCGCTGGAATGTGCGGGAAGTCCAAGATCTCTGGGCGGGATATTGCCAGCGGCCGCTCGCGACTGCTCGACCATCCTCGGGCATTCCCGCGACTTCTGCCGCAGTCGCACGGCTTCGTTTATGGAATTCTCCGGAAATCCCGCGGATCTGCGGGCATCCGCGCGCCTCGTTGGAGTTTCTCAAGTCTTATTGAAATGAAAATAAAGTTAAAATTCTCATGACACTGAAACTGCGCTCCGCTTCGCCGCCCTTCGCCGCTCTTCTGGTGTGAATTGAGCCTTAATGTTCGTTAATATTACAATAATACTGACAGGTTGCTAGCCTGCTGACTAAGTCATACCTACCAAAACACCACCACGTTCGATTTTATACCCCTTTTATCTTACTCTACTTTTAAAAGTGGCTACGTACCGGTAAATAGTCGTAGCTTTGTCTGTTTAACGTTTCTTGTGCCCTGTATATCCCATAAGGAAATCCAGGGGTGAAGTATGTTCATTTTTAAAAGTAACTGTGAAATGCAGATCTTTCGTTTATATGAATCTATTATTGAAATTATCAGATCACTTCCACAAATTAAATTGGTACCTACAGACCAACGAAACAAACCAACGAACGAAATCACAATAATTGTTATGATCATATCGTATTCTTAATAGGGCTTGCAATTCGAATATTCGAATATTCGAATAATTCGAATATTCGGCAAAAAAATATATTCGAATATTTGGGGTATGGTATTCGAATTATTCGATATTCGGATTTTTGTTATTTAATTGTACTACTTAATATGATTGCCAAGAATATCGTTAAAATATTTGTATAAAATAAATAAATAAAATGTAATATTCAATAACAAACATTAATATTATGCTTTCGTAAAGAGTATTTTGGTGTAAATAGTGTTGGTGTTGGTGGTTTGGTGACACTAGAGATGGGGAGTGGGAATTTACCCAACGGGAATATTCCCGGGTTTTTTCCCATTTGGGAAAAAACCGGGTATTTATGTGGAAAGATTCCCAATAGACGGGTATTTTCATTATTTATCGTAATTGTCACAATCTTTATATTTTTGAAGCAAATGCAGCGAAAAATAGGTATTTTGTGATGCGCATGTTATGGACGGATACGGAAATCAATATAAAACTCAAAGGTGACCGACTAACTGACTGACATAGTGATCTATCAACGCACAGCCCAAACCACTGGACGGATCGGGCTGAAATTTGGTATGCAAGTAGATGTTATGACGTAGGCATCCGCTAAAAAAGGATTTTGACTAACTCTACCCTTAAGGGGGTAAAATAGGGGATGAAACTTTGTATGAAACTTTGTCAATTTTAAGCTGGACGGGCTAAAACCTTGCATACATAAACCTACTATGACGTAGACATCCCCTAAGAAAGAATTTTGATAAATTCCGCCCCTAAGAGGGTGAAATGGGGGGATGAAATTTTGTATGAAACTTTGTCAATTTTAAACCGAACAGGTTGAAACCTTGCATACATAAAGCTATTATGACGTAGGCATTTCTTAAGAAAGGCTTATGATAAATTCCATCCCTAAGGGGGTAATTTGGGGTAAGATTGGAGTAACTATGACGAAGACGTTCGCTTAAATAGGATTTTGATAAATTCAACCCCCGTGGTGGTGGTGGAGGAAGTAAATGTATTAATTTGAATCTATCATTATCATAACCTAACGGAACGAATAAATTACGACGAACAAAATAATTTTTAGTTCTATATTTTAACAAAAGTAAAGCTGCAAAAAGTATACCCATAATAATAATAATAATAAAGGCAGTACTCCTTGACACGGCACGTATCGTCAGGAGGTTCCTCACTCTGCAACCCTAAACGCCGGTAGCTTGGGCCTTGCTCCGCTGCCGACGGCATCCTAGATTAGGTTTTTTATACTGTGTTTATTTTTTGTAAGTGCATTTTGTATTTTACTTTTTATATTCATATTGTAAAAAACCTAATTTAAGAAAATAAATATATACTGGAATAATAATAATAATAACGCGAGCGAAGCCGCGCGCAAAAGCTAGTGACTGTTATACCGCTACTATTACTCATTCCTACTAATATTATAAATGCGAAAGTAACTCTGTCTGTCTGTCTGTCTATCTATTACGCTTTTTCGCTTAAACCTCTAAACATCTCAACCGAACATCATGCTATCTTTATTTAAATTTGGTAAACAGAAATAGTACACATTTTCTAGAAAAAAAGACTATCTATAACATTTCTGTAAAAAAAACACGTAAGTCAAAATTTCAATAATGTTTTATTTTTAAAGCGTGACTACTCTCAGTGACTTTCCTAAAAAACCTTATTTGATGATTTGTCTGTCGTATTAGTTTGACAGCTAAAATCAAAAGCATCAGTATTAAAATAAAAACATATAATTATGTTGGTTGGATTTGGTTACATTTTGCTCATTTTTATAATTTATTAATAAGTAAGGTTTTTTTAGGAATGTTACTTAGAGTGGTCACGTCTTATAAAATGAAATTTTGACGTAAATGTTAAGAAAGTATAAAGATATAGACTCAATTTTTTATGTGCTTAATTATATCATTATGAGATTTCCCTAAAAGTTCTGTACTTCAGAAATATTATATTTCAGAAAAGTAATTTATTAACGTTCAAATATAACACAATTTACAAAACAAAAAGAAACAAATTGAAACTACCCAACTATAATAATATTTCTTAAATTAAGATTTTATTTCCAGCTAAACCACTTGATTTTTTTTACAGAACCTTGCACAATTGTACTACTAGATACAAGTAAAAAAAACCAGCTCTTAAGTAATTACAAAAGGGCTTTTTTTCTTCCGTTAACCTGCTACGGCCTTTGTTATCATTATCACTTGGTCCATAACGTGTATTTATTGAATTATGAAAATAAATACGCTTAATTCATTATTAGCTCTAAATACGATAAATACATTATCTAGATGTTACATATGCTATCGACGGGCTAGCAACCTGTCACTTTTATATCTGTCAACTCGAAACCTAAAAAAATAGGCTAGAAGTGGCCACAAAACGTGAAATAGTCACCGTTTTGCCTATGTAGTGGTTCGTGTGCTCTGCCTACCCCGTTTGGGAATACAGGCGTGATGATGTATGTATGTACAAATGCTATGTACGAAAATACCCGAATATATTCCCATTCGGAAATTTTCCCTGGGTTTTTTCCCGGTTTTTTCCCAAATCGGAATCTTTCCGGGTGGATTCCCCATCTCTAGGTGACACTGAGGGATATATTGCATTTAAAGAATCTTTTCAAGCTAAATTTTTGCTGCGCATTGAGCGCTACTCGGAAACGATTGATAATAAAACAAACACCGGCTATCTTTTCCTAACCTTAGCTTTAGATCACTCTGGGTGACGTTGATAATACAGTACCTATGTGAAGAAGAAGACAGCGACACAGAAGATGTAAACGACGGGCTTAATGATACATCAGAATGAGGAAAGACGAAACAGAATCTGTCCACCAGTCTGGATAACTACAAGAATATATTAGGCTAAAACAAAGTAACATTTAGCCTCCCTGAGTTTAATATGCCATAAGAAATTGCTACGTCTTTGAACATCGCCCAAACGACTATGGAAGTTATTTGTGAAGAAAATGCCAATCTACTAACTGCTGAAGCAGCTCTTAGAAGCAGGACTCCTACGCGGAACTCATTCGTGCATAAAAATATTTGCATAATCCCACACGATATTATGATGCACCCTATTCCGATATATTCCCTTGTCCTGGAGGAAATGCTGCTATTACAAAAATAATAGCGGACATGAATAAAATATACTTCTCTAGAAGCAGAAATACCCCTGACTTCCAGATCACAATATCAATGATATTGATTATAGATATGTATAGGACTTAATTGACTCATAACATCGTAGATCCTAGACGCACACATACCGAAACTAGTGAGCCCCAACAAACGGAAGCGGCTGAAATCAATTTACTTACACAGGATCAGTTTCAAAAAATGATTAATGATACCATTTCTGAAACTCCGTCTACATCCACTTCAAATTTGACTACTTAGTAACGAATAGCTAGAAACATCCATCTGGGTGCAGATGGCATCATTTTATAATGGTGGCCCTCGACAAAATACATTTCAATCGTGCTTACGACTTCGTTAGGTACTTTTCTTTTGTTATTCCTATTAAACTAATGCGTGTTATTTTACTCATGACCATATCTTTCAATTTTGAGACTGATTTTGTGTGATTAAACAGCCGATCCTGAAATATTTTGTGCTTTTTATACTTTTCTAAAATATTCGAATATTATTCGAATAATTCGAATACTTCCGAATTTACGAACCGAATATTCGAATATCTAAAATAGTCGAATATTGCAAGCCCTAATTCTTAAGTCTAGCTAGACGATATGGGTGCGCTTACGTAACGTCATATTTCAGTTTTGGCAATTGTCTAGACGAAATTGTTGTGTACACCGTGAAAATAAAACATTGCTAATGAGTTTTCGTTACGTAACAGTCGTACCGTCTTAATACAGAGCGACTTCGATAGTTGTTTCTCGCAAACTTTTCTAGCAAAAATCTGCGATCAAACACACACCGCAACCTTATGTCCCTATGAGTAATCGCATGAAAGGATTCTGATAATATGATATAGATAAGATAAAATATACATGATGGAACCGTTGATTTGTAAAATTACTGCATAATAATTTAAATTAGTACAGTCACCTCCTGATATTAGAGATAAGAATACTATAAAGCTCAATAGCTATATAAAGCTGGAAAACTTCAAAAGATGGAGACGAGACGTGGAGATAGAAGGATTTGGGATGGTGGTGGTGGCAGTATTGAAATTGGATGATGTGTGCGTGTTTTCTCTTATAGCTTTAGGAGCGGATGTTGAGTGTGAAATATAGGTACGGACAGCTAGAGAAAAGTAACCCCTTGTAATGAAAA
Source organism: Adoxophyes honmai (assembly GCA_005406045.1). Classification (NCBI taxonomy): domain Eukaryota; kingdom Metazoa; phylum Arthropoda; class Insecta; order Lepidoptera; family Tortricidae; genus Adoxophyes; species Adoxophyes honmai. The sequence continues at coordinate 202,733 of BHDV01065358.1, forward strand.
ATTGTATGGGCAGAGGGTTACTTTTCTCTGCAGCTGATTGTACATACATATTTGTTGCAGACATATACCTAAGATCTGTTACTATGTGATGTAGGGTTTAGAATAACATTTACCATTCCTGCGTGGATGTCGTGAGTGACAATCCTTACTAATATTATAAGTCAGAAAGTGAGTTTGTTTGTTTGTTCCGCTTTCACGCCGTAACTACTGAACCGATTGCTTTGAAATTTTGCAGACATAAAGATAGAAGTCCGGATTAAATAATAGGGTACTTTTTATCCCGGAAAAAAATGATGTTCGCGAGGGAAAACAAAAATATTGTTTGCTTGATAGATCGATATCAATCGATGATAGATCGATATCGATCGATATATGATAGAACGATGGCGCTGTGTGTCGTTTGAAACGAGAAGTTTTCTTATAGTTGTGCTTTATACCGCAATATAACCGAGTTCCACGCGGGCGAAGCCGCGGGCGGAAAGCTAGTGATAAATATATTAGGTATGCATTAGGCGACAGACTAGCGTCCCGTCACTATTGTACTAACCTATTTGACTTAAACCTAAAAATATGCTGGAAATGGCTGTGGAACGTGAAATGATCGTGTTTTGACTATGTAACGTTTTGTATGCTCTGCCTACTCTATTTAGGAATACGGGCATAATATAATATCAGTATAATACTGATAATCATACAAATGTTCTGTCCCTCGCAATAACGAATCGGTAAATCGGAGGATACCGTAGACGAATAAAAATGTAAACATGATTTTACTGAAACAGTCTGATTTTATTTACTCAAAGTTAATTTTCCTCTGGAATGGATAACGCAACGTCCAGATATTTCGAGAGCATTATGAAATCATTTTTGCTTTGGGAAATTATTACGTTCTTTTCAAGCTTCACGCTTTATTGATTCCAGGTATGAAAATCGTTTAATATGGGCTTCGGTATTTAATACACTTTTACAGGAGATGTTTGATTAAATTCTCGAAGTACGTCTTTGATAGAATTATGAACATCAAAAGTGAAAAGCTGTACTCAACTTATTATGGCATGTTTTGTTGCCCATGTTACGTTTCGTGTGCTCTGCCTGTCCATTTGGGAATACAAGCAAAACCCTATGTCATTTACTTCATCTTTGTCGTTTCGATCTGAAGTAAACGAAAAAAAAACAATCAGGGAATAACTCTCTACTTCTTAAAAGCTGGCTGACTATAATCGCCTTTTAGGATAAAATATGTTCGCCTTTGTACTTTTTATTTGCCACCTATCCTATTTTTAATAATTAGGCTGACATACCTACTTGTTTCTTGAATTTCGGCTACTATGGGTATATAATTTTGCTGTCTGTTCTTTGACCAAAGCAAATGGAATATTTTTGGAATATATATTAATCAAAACAAAATAGTAATTTAATAGTACTCACAACGACTTCTAAATTCCTAGTAGTCTAAAATAGTAAACAACACCTTGCAATCAAAACCACAGAAAACTCTTATACATGTCAAATGCAGGTAGTTGGGGAAATCTCATCGGAAAAGACAATTGTTTAATCATAGGTTCAACCAGAAATTTATTAGAAACCCCTAGTCGAATAGTTGAGTGTTTATTTCGTTGAAGCGGCCTCTATCCATGGAATTCAATGGAACAAGTTTAATTGCTTGGATCAGCGGTTCTCAAAGTTTAGTGGGCCTCGACCTACCCAAAAATATTTCCGAATTCGAATTCTCTTAGTCGCCTTATAAAAAGGTCGTAAAATATCGTTCATGATGCCCAAATTCTTTACTCTCTGTTCTTTTTTTATACTATAATTTTAATGGAAAAATCCACCCTTATATTTATATGATAGCGACGCCTTGTGTGACAGTTTGTATCGATAACGATATAACAAACAGTAATGGTTGTAATTGCTTTAATAATTATCAGTATTACCTTTAGATTTCCGTAAATACTACAATTTTTATCCGTTAATACTTCAAAAAAACACAGTAACTAGATACTTTGAGCCTAAACAGGAACAATTGATCCTTCTTGGTGAAAATATCCGTAGCGCCACTAAATCAGTGCGATGTAAGAAATGATTGTGTCCTACATCGCGCTAACGAAGTTTCGAAGGTTACCTATATAAATACAACTTCCAACGTTCTCTTTGTAATCTTCGGTCCCTGTGGACTTAATGCCTATGCATAACATCTGCCTGGAGAGAGATTTCTCTATTAAGTTATTTCCCACATAGTCGCGTTTCGTTAAAATTTCCATGACTGTAGTCGCTAGCAACGGCGTAAACGACTTGTATGAAAAATTTTGTTTCCCCAAGCAATCACTAACTGCGTTGCTACTATTAAAAATACATTTTTTTTACTGTACTCTTATTGTAATGAGGAAGGGCTTCCTCGGTAATCTCTCACGACTCAGTGGTTTACCAAAGATTGGGAAACGCTGTCTCAGATGCTTACAGTTCGATGTGTCAATGCCCTGCTGTTGCCATGCCAGACGGTATTTAACAGGAGGAGACCTCGGAATTGCTGAACCCTATAATGCTGTACCGTATAATGACACGTGATTACTAAACTTCGGCAAAGTAACTTCACGCCTAGAAGGATGAACTATGAGATAATGATAAACTTCAAATGGATATGAAACACCTATACTAAGATAAGCGTCCATGTGCTCGACACTAACCCAATACATGGCACTTGCAACCTTATGTCATAGTAAGACAGGTGACAGATGGGTGTCATCTGCTGGGCGTTGAGGCGTCGAGCGTTGGTACATTTACCTTATTACGTTTAAAATACTTAAATTAGTTTTCTTGAGTAAAAAAAAACGTAAACATCACGCCTGTTCTTAAATGAAGTAGGCAGAGCACACGAAACGTTTCAAAAACCATGATTATCACGCGTTTTGTTGTCACTTGTGGAATAATTTTAAGCTTGTACGTGTAGATGCATACATACATATACTCACGCCTGTATTCCCAAGAGGGGTAGGCAGAGCACGTGAATTCGAAAATCCAGTGCCACGTTTAGCAATTTGAGGGTAACCAGATGGTCAAACGTGATATTGCAGTGACAGGTTGCTAGCCCATCGCCCACAATACACTAACCCTTTCCCAGAGTCGACTCTTACGACACCCACGGGAAGAAAGGGGGAGGTGCTATTCTAACCCGGCACCACACGGCATTACGTGTAGATATAGATTAATTAACTTTAATAAAAACAGGGTGCTAGCCTGTTACCTAAAACATACCTAAACCTTTTTCTTTAGTCGCTTCTCACGATATCCATGAAGATATTAAGAGGTTTTATTCTAAATCTGACATCACACGGGGAAAAATATAGTACAAAATGTGTGATAAAAAAACTTGTTAATTTTATGGCTAAAAACCTGGTAAACTAATGCGAAATATAAAAAATCTTATACACCATTGTAAATTGATATAGAGCGATGCGGATTTTTTATGGACTCCGATTTCATAGTGAAGCTAAACTTTTACAGTCAGCAACAGAGATATTATCGACATGTTCAAACCTCAAAAACATGTAAGGTAAACTTGCAACTTTTCTAATAGTAAGACAGGTGCCATCTACTGGGCGTTGAGGCGTCGAGCATAGGTACATTTCCCTTAAACATGTAGGTATAGTCTTGTGGTCTCAACTTTCAAGAACATTTTTGGTACTTTCACCATCTCGATATTGACAGTTTTTTGACAATTCCGTAGTTAATATAAAAAAAATACAATTTACATCATCTGGCAAAGAAAACCAACAGCTACTTGGAAATTTAAGACAGACATCTTTATCTACCTATCCGAGAACTAAGAAAACGTACAACGATATTCCACGAACAACTCCACAAAGCCGCTTAAAACTGCGCAAGCCATATATAATTGAATTAATTAAGTGTTCTATGAAACGCGAATCTAAAGTCAGCATTGGCAGCTTCTGCGTCTGCCGTGGCTTGTCTCCGGACAGGTGTTGGCAGTCCGTCACATACATGCATTAATTACTCTGTCTCGTACATCATTTTTAATGCATTCACATGTAATCATTATTGTACTATGTATGGTTATGTGTATGTTGACATTGTTACCATGTTAATGCAGTCGGCTGCTTAGTGAAGCAATTGATTGATAATTATCATGCTAATGCGATTTCTAACGTACATAATATACATATATATACGTAATATATATAAACATCATGCCTGTATACCCAAATGTGTTATGTTACGAAATGTTGCATTAACAATACCATGACTATTTCAGTTGTACAACCAATTTAGCACAAAAGTTTAAAATTTAAAGTGAGATAAAAGAGGTATAATAATGACAGTTTGCTTTCGTATCCAATTAGATCCCAATTACAGTTAGGCTATTCACGCCCATTCAAATCAGTCTGAAATCTGAAAACACTATATTTTCATTTACTTTATTTACTTTTTTTGTAATGTTGAGTCGTATTATTACGAATTTCAAAAAGTTTTTGTTCAACGACTGAACTTGATCAACTATAAAAGAAGCTTAATGCATTTGTGAAGTTATTATGTACTTTTGAATATTAGCCTAATTATTTATAATTAATTAAATAAAACACATTTAACTGTACTTTGCTTTGGAATTTCATTTAATCACTTCACTAAACATAAAGTGACGTCGCTCAAAGAGCCCGTAGTATTAGTATCCCTTTAACAAATGCGATGCCTCGGCCAAACAAAACCGAGAAGGAAATCAAACTCCATTTATGAGTCGTAGTTCTGTTAGCTAATTTAACGAAAGAAAACAATGTAAAGTCAAACAAATGAATAGCGTACTACACTTACGGACAGTTAAAAAGGTGAATTCACTTAACTCTCTAAGAAAATCGTCCTATTTTGACATAAATACATTTGTTTGTCTCTAAAAAAAGCATTTGTAATTGTAAAAATGATCAAATTATTCTGCTTGAAGTAGGTATATTTCAAGACTAAAGTTTTCACAAAGACTAAAGTTTACTATTGGATAGTATGAGTAGATTTGATTAATGCAATTTAAAGCAGACTGCTATTTTAATTTTTTATCGATCGGAATTAATTGTACCTATTTAGTTTCAAAACATTGACACGACCACTTACCCTGAAGAATATTGGGCTGTAAAGTCAATAACTGATTTACTTCACTGAGAATGGAACTAACTATCTTTACAAATTTCGAGTTTAGACACAGAATAATGTATGGGGAATATCCCCATCACTGTCACTAGTATCTAAAAATACATCAAACCAAAACATCACTCTTACCTCTACCACAGGACACTGGTTAATTTAAACACAGAAATAATTATTGCCCGGATCACACCGTTCGGTTGTCATTTAGATGTTTGAAGTAATAGGCGTGACCCAATGGTAATGAACCCAATTTCCAGGTTTCGACGGGCGAAAAGGTTACACCATCGCACTTTGTAATCTTTCTAACCTAATTATGACACATTTTTTCTTCTAAAGCGATTTTCTTAGAACCGAAGGGTTAAGTCTATTTTTCCAATTTCGTGCTTTAAATAATTAAATAAAAGAGCGTAAATTTAATACACATGATTCCGAAAATCTGTAAAAGATGCGAGCCCTAGTGAAAGTTCACTTCCTTGAAATCATTAAATTATCACGGCCTTCCTAAAACATTTTCCCAATAAAACGTACTCCTTTCCTGACTTAAACAAGAATACTTACGTAGACATAAAACAAAACACGGAACAAAAACGTCGAACAAGACTCCTGGGCACGTTGATAAGCTGAATTGCGTTCGACGGAAAAGCAAACACAGTATAAATCTAGTAATAAATCTTCCAATACTTAGTGGTTTATTTCTTGCTCATAGAAATGCCAATTGGAAACATAATTCGCTGTATTAATTGTACTTAGTTTTGATGTACTGTAATTTACCTTAAATGGTATTTTGTAGAGCTGGAACAAAATTCTTGTTATTATGTTTTCAAACTTTACGTATATATAACTTAAAATTGGGTAAAGTAAATATAGTCATACCAAACCCGAACGCAGCAAGAGAATAAAGGAGGAGAGGCTCACACAGGCCAACTAAAATTCAGTGTGTTGTAGTTGTACGCAGACAGGTTACTAGTTTATACTGTACCAAACGGCGTAGTCAGCCACTACTTAACTCGTATCGATTTGGAAAGGATTACAGATTCCAATCTACTAGACAAGCAGTCAATAGGCTAGATGACTAGAAAAAACTATTTAGTCCGTCAGATAGACTACGAAAAAATATTGTCCCCATATTTTTTCTTTTATTTGACAGACGAAAAATGACGATAATACAGAGCCTAAAAGTTTCGCGTGACGTCACGTTTGAGTACGATTTTTACTCAAACGTGACGTCACGAGCCCCCACTCTGGAAGTTTGATGATCTGTACCTTTGTCGATGTATCATTATTTGATAAACTAAAAAATATGTGTCTCATTTTTTGCCATAATCTAACTTACGGACTAATTAGAATGATATATTTTTAACCCTGTCATCATCCCTATTCCTTTCGTTTAATTACTCTAGTTTAAGAGAGACGTTGCTCAACAGTACTTTCAACAAACTTTCGAACTTAGGGATATTTATATCCTTATTTTAAAAGGATAATAATGACTTCGGAGACGTTATTTCATTGAGGATCGCTTTTTTCAGGAATTCGCATGCGGCTATTTTCTGTGAAGTACCTGAAGTTGTTTATTTTCAAATAGGAGGATAAAAATACATTCACCTTAAATTTGGAGTCTACTTATTTAACTGAATGCATGAATGACTAAGTTTAATATCCAAGAGGTATAATAATGACCGCTTCCTAGCCTGTTGCCTAAAGCATACCTACATTTTTTTCTTAGTCGCCTTTTACGACACCCATGGAATAAATAGAGAGGTGATAACCTGAAACCATACAGCGACAATAATTATTAAATCAAAGTGAGAATGAAAAATTGTAAAAGCATAATATCGATCTTAGTCCGTAACCAATTCACGGTTCACTCACTTACTTGTCTTCTACTTTCAAATAAATAACAAAACACTGAAGCTGAATAACTCGACTTTCAAAACGCGACTTCCAAACGCCATACAATTTACATATAACCAGAAATGTACGTACAAAACTCGTTAACTTTATAATAGTAGGTATACATTCCATATTCCAAAGGTCGTTAACATTAATCCTGTCATTTTCTGTAATAGAATCGTACGTTGACTTCTTAGACATGTTCGAGATATTAAACATTGCTTCGTGTACAAGTCTTTTACAATTTTGGGTTAAAAAATGTACTTATAATGTACTGTATCAGATCAGATAAGTTGTAAGAAAATTGCTATGCCCTTGTAGGGTCCATGTCAGTACTGGCTAACTATACTAAGAACATCTGTAAATACCATGGTTGCAATGAATAAATTGAATGAAGATATTTATAGCGTGAGACTTCCATTTTAGCAGGTAACTTTAAATACTTTACCACCTAGAGCTAGAATCAACTGTAGAAAGATGTTATAGAGTTGAAGTTAGCGATATTGTGTGTCAGCCTATAAGTAATGAGGGTAGTTTAAAATATTACCCGTTAAATATAAAGGAATGGACATACAAACAAAGCTTACCTCTTTATTTTGTTTGTGTAGATTTAGGAAGGTATTTCTTAGCAAGGCCTTTTCATTATTAATAATACGCTTTGTGAACTCTTGTACCGTCATAGTTGAAATATTTCTCTTGAAATTAATTTAAGAAAATTCAATCTTGTAACTTAAGTACTAAAATTCTTTTCCTAGTACTCTATTATGTAAAATATATAATATGCAATCACGCCTGTATTCCGAGGGTAGGCAGAATACACGAGACGTGACGTAAACTTTTAACATTTCGTAACCAATGCCATCTAGTATAATTTTAGATCAGATGGTAGAGGTGTTTAACAGGTTGATAGTCTATCGCGTAAAGCTTAATCTAAATCCTTTGTCACCTCTTATACCATCCACAGAAGAGATGGGGAGGTGTTATTCTAACCCGATACCATAAGGAAAAAAGTGCTTATTGACTTTTATTGTTCTTGGTTAGACTATAACTCAAGATTAGTCTCGTTATGAATTAATGCGCAATTCGAACCCTCGTTTAGTGTCTACAACAGGTTAGAATAAATTAGTTTAAGGACCGTTATTTTGTCTCAAGTTTGACAGATTGCTGTATAATTAAGAAGGCATAACCATGTTTCACTTCAAGGAACTTCGTAGAACCGTCAGTTCCAAGTTCCTGTACTCTATACATTTTAATGTAGTCTAGGAATTAGTGCCTTAACTTATCAAATTATTAACAGCTGACTTACACTGAAGTAGACTGATTATGACAACTTAATAACTTGAAGTACTTATAACTGAAGCTACTAAGAACGGATCAAAAGTGCGATAATGGAGCGCAATCATATATATATTTTTTGTAGATTTTAAGTTCAGATAATTCCCAGTACCCAAAGTATACGAAAAACGTTATTAAATCAATTTTATAGATTTTAACTCACTTAGGTAATCAATTACTAGGTAATCTTAATAACTTTAAATTTTTAAGACCTAATTTGGTGATATATGATATATATTCGGTGATACGCATACTTCACGCTTGAACGGCTCTCAATTTGTAGGAGACGAAGTTTTGCAAATTTTTAAATTTTGGATCTTTATTTAAATCGAAACAAGATAAGATTTAGTACCTAATTTGGGTGTTTAACGTCGTAAGTTATGGCGACACTGGATTTATTTAAATGCTTAAACTCATTCACCTTTCACTATTACACTTCTTTTATCAATGTTTAATCTTAACTCTAAAGTTATGATAAAAGTTATGACAATTTCCGTGTGATGTCGGGTTTAGAAAAACATCCATTTTTTCCGTAGATTTCGTAAGAGGCGACTGAAGAAATAGGTTAAGGCATATTTTGGACGAACGAAATAATATCTGTAACGCTTCGTGTGTCCTGCCCCTACCTTTTTGGGGATTAAACTGTATGTATAATAAGTTAAAATTAGTTAATGAGTAACGCTACACCATTAGATGTGCATAACATATCAAAGAATAGCAATCTCGCCGTAGCAAGACAGATATAAACGGGTGATTAAAATATCTTCTTTCATGTTCGCGGAGCTTTATTATTTTCGCTGTTTTCTCTATTTCGTATAAACATTGCGAGCACAGCTGCTGTCTGAACATCACTCCTTGGTCGCTAAGGAATTGGGATCTTGCCTAGTTGGTCATATTGGCTACGAATATCACAAAAACTTTAGTACGGATGAAGGACCCAATGAAAGAAAATAATTATACTCCACGTCATTAAAAGTGCTGCAATGCTTCAACTAGTCGGTAATTTCTTTATGTTAGCTTTCGTGTGCAGTGTCTACCCATTTCTCGGAACACAGCCCTGATTTTTGTGTCAAATTATGTAGATATTAATCTACATTCTGTTTCGTTTAAGATTAGACAATAATTAATGGAAAAAATTTCAATTTTTCACAAGAATCTAAAAGTGAAATTGGAAATCAGTATTGCAATAACACCATTTGCGTTTACGCCTTGTGTTTTACTTCAAAATGTGTGAGAATTTCATATGTAGATAACGTTATTCATAATTATGTTGCTATTTTGCTAATAATTAGCGAGTTTTCTTTACATATACCTACTATAATGGGTGTTGTTGTAATTGTACCCAATGCTTTTTTATTTTTACTATTTTTAGAAAATATGTTATTGTGCCAAGTTTCTTGCGGCGCATTCTTCCTGTCAATCTTTGTATTCACGAAGCGCTGGTATACTCAAAAAAAGATGTGAAATGGACCCTTTACGGCCTATTTGCATTTTTTTTTCATTTTAACTTTAAGCAGGCAATTATGTTAGCTGATTTCTCCTTACCACACATTTGAACCAAATTACACATTTCAATTACCTTTAAAAGCCATAAAGTTTTACAATATAAAGTAACTATTTATTTAGTGTCTAAGCTATTACTCGTTCCCGTGTAAATAAATAAAAAATATTAAAAATAAATAATAATTTAATATAATAGTAAATGGGTAAATCAGAGCACACGAAACGCTACAAAGACAAAACCATGAACATTTCACTGTTGGCTAGTTGCTAGCCTGTCGCCTAAGGCCGTGGTCGCCTTCACCCGCCGCCCGCGGCCGACAACGGCCCGCCGCCCGCGGCGTCTGAATGGTATGTTCGGGAATGCTCGGGAGTGGTCGTTTTCGCCCGCCGCGTGCGGCGTTCCGTTTACTACTATTATTCAGACGCCGCGGGCGGCGGGTGAAGACGACCACGGCCTAAAATATACCTCAACGTTTAACAAACATGCTTAAATAGTTTATATAAAGGCTGAAGTACCTGCTTTCACTCGCTTTCAAGAATCTGTTTTCATTAAGAAAATTTACTTAGGACCATAGTCACAGTGGTTATTCAGGGATATAGGTAATTTTCAATTGAATTATTTGCCTTAGTTTTGGCAATAGAATTGTTAACTATAGTCGATGGCTTAAGTCTATCCCTAAAAATCCTAAAATGTATTTGAAATTAGTTAGCAATTATCTAAGTACAGATAAAATCACACCTGTATTCCATAATGGGGTAAGCAGAGCACACGAAACGTTATATAGACAAAACCGAAACTATTATCCGATACGTAACTACTTTTAGCGTAGTATTAGCTTTTTTTGCAAGATGACGTTTACTATGTATGGCAGGTAATTTACACATACAGACAGCGGTAGACATAATGTAATTTTAATTATGTCATTTTAAAAATACTTGCACTACTAAACTGGATGCATTGTAAAGAAACAATCTTAGATTTGTTAGTGTCTAGATAAGGAGTCCTTGTATCGTAATTGAAAGAAATATGGGTTATACACATTAAAAGTAACAGAAATGATCTCTATTGTGGACATAAAGGCGGCGACTGACTTGTAACATTTCGGTGTAATGTAACATGATACAACACGAGCATTACAGCAATCAGTGCAGCGAGCCGAGCCGCTCGACCCGAGCACCGCGTGCTCCACTCAGCTCGTGTCGAGCGTCGGTTTTTACGCGAATCCCTTTGAGTGTTATAGATCTAACAGACGACCAAATCTGGTTTGGTCCGAACCACGAACTTGGTTGGCTCCAAACCAAATTTGGTCGTCTGTTCAGCGGTTGGCCGAACATATGACGTCAAATGTTCGGCCAACCGCTGAACAGACGACCAAATTTGGTTTGGAGCCGACCAAGTTCGTGGTTCGGACCAAACCAAATTTGGTCGTCTGTTAGGGCTTTTACGGTACAAGTCAGTACAGGTACGCGAGCGCGCAGTTCATTCGCGTATTCATTATAGTCGTATGGAGCACAAACGAGCAGAGCGCTCGAGGCGAGCGTTCACTGCCGCCCCGCCGTGTAACTGTAATGTAACACGTTCGCCGCAAACTATACATTACAAGCAAATGTTACAAGTCAGTCGCCTTCTTTAAATACTTGTTTTATAGGCTGGCTGGGGACAGTTTCTAAATACATCTGATTTATTTTACTTCAATTATTGACTTCGAATCTTTAGCTTTTGTCAAGCCCAAAGATAAACGCTAGCTATCTTTGTGTAGGTATAATCCATTTATATTCATTGAAGCGAATCTGTAAGTAATAGTTTGTGTAATATGTTTGCCAGCCATGTTTGTTATCGGGAACAGGAAAATCGTACTCGATGAAATACTTCCCGTACACGAAAAATGTATTATTAATGAGACAAAATAACAATTTATTTTGTAATAAACACGTAGGTATCTAACACAAAGAGACCAAAAAGTTTCTTATTTTATTCGGGAAAAAAAATACAAATTACAATATGTATAGCACAAAAAGTAGCCGAAACTGAACTGAGCACTGCAGGCTTCTCGATTTGGTTTTTTCTATTTAACAATAAGGAAGCGCAGTTGTGATAGAATTGGACTTTTAACAATAGTGCTGTTCGTGTCACTTGTTACTAAGAGTATGACTGTGTGTATCATCGCATCACATAGTAAAAGTTAACTACGGCTACCCTATAAATATGTATATGACAAGGAAAACAAAGATGGTATTTAGTGGAAATAAAAAAAATCATTCATATATTGATTTCGGACATCGTATTTTGTCGTATTCTCAGTAGGTAGCTTTAAATATTTACATTACATGAAATGTTTTGAATTGATTGTTATTCAGTAAGGATAACAATGGAAACTAGTTGAAATTAATTATGTGTACCGATTGAAATTCGCAAATGCTCATACCAAATTAGTGGTTATTGGTACAGTCGGCAAAAAGATATCGAGACGGTCAAGGCGCCAAAAGCGCACACGACCTTAATGAAACGTGTTACTGTTGAAACAATAAGAGCGTGTTTGCGTATTTTTGGAAGTTTGACCGTGTCGATATCTTCGTTGCTGACTGTACACAGTGTACGCATTCCCGTAATATGAATGGAATTCACAATTCATTCAAAGCGCCGCTTTATTATCGAAATATAGCGAGCGCGGTCATATATCACGCACTGTGTTGTACTAACGCGGAACAACTGTGAGATATAGTTACGAAAAACATCGTTTACAGAATAATTTCATGAATAAAATCACCCCGTGTGGTGCAGGGTTAGAAGAGCACCTCTCCTTTCCTTCTCTTGGGTGTTGTAAGAGTCGACTCTGGGAAAGGGTTAGTGTATTATTGTGGACGATGGGCTAGCAACCGGTCACTGCAATATCACGTTTAATTATCTGGTTATCCTGAAATTGCTAAACGTGGCACTGGGTTTTTGAATCCATGTGCTCTGCCTACCCCCTCTTGGGAATACAGGCGTGATAATATGTATGTATGTATGTATAAAATCTTTATTAAATGTATGCACACACAATCACGCCTATGTTCTCAAATGAGGTAGGCAGAGCAGAGGACACAAAACGTGACAGGCAAAACCATGACTATTTCACATCTTTCACATCTCTTAGCCACGTTCTAGGTTGAAAGTCTGTGGCCTAAAATACTTATACCTAAATCATTTTTCTTGTGATATCCACAGCAGATGCGGGGAGGTGTTATTATAACCCTACACCGCACCAATACCTACTTCTAATCTAATATTTAGAATCAGAAATACAGAACAAAAGGTGAACTACCTAGCTATACCAAAAATGGTCAATAAGCTAGACAACAACAAAAACGATATAGTCCGTCAGATATATTGCCAAAAAATATTGTACACATATTTTTTCTTTTAATTGACGGGTGAAAAATGACGATAATACAGCGCTTGAAAGTTTCGTGTGACGTCACGCCTAAGTACAACTTTCACCTAAGCATGACGTCACAAGGCCCCACTCCGGAATTTTGTTGATCTATAACTTTGTCGATGTTTAGTTATTTCATAAACCAAAAACTACGTGTCTCATATTTTCCATAACCTAACGGACTAATTATTCTCCATTGCCATTCAGCGGGGTAATGCTGTTGGTATTATGGGGACCTTTGAGCCAGGTACGTTGCAAGGGAGATTTTAGTATGGTAGTAAATTTAAATTATATAATTTTTATAGGTTAATTATTATGTTTTAATTAAGTTTTAATTTAGTTAGTTCTTGTTGTTATGTCATATATTTAATTGTTCTTGTATATTTAATTGTCATTATTGTAAATATTAAAAATTAGAATTACAAATTCTTAACCCAGTCGATATCCCAATTATTTCATCAATGTTAGTTTCCCGCGCGACATTTTTCTTCTATTATTCCTGGCGTGCTATTCTGGTTCACCGTTCGTTGCCAAGGCGTATTGATTTGCGATGGACATTACAGAGACAGTATTAGTGGCTAATAAATGTTTTAATGAATCGTGGGCATTATACGGTTGAGATTTACACGGAATTCGCGAATGTGTTTGACAGGGGCGAGTGCATGAGCTTAGAATTCTTTTTGCGGTTCGTTCTAGTTCTAACAAGTTTATTGGCTTGCGAAAGGCCGCCTTCATTAGGGCTTTTACTGACGAAGTTTGAAAAAGTTGTACTGAGTGTCAAAGGGCAAGTTATCAGGGTGGAACTGTTCCGGAATATTTTGTACATTTCATGTCTATTGTTGAATAGGAGAGTTTCGTGCTTGTATTATGGCCACGGTCGTGTTAGGGCAAGTCCGTCGAATGCGCTCTCGAAAAACATCTCTCTATTTTCCCCCAATAATTATCTGATAAATCAAAAACGTACATACATATCCTCACGCCTGTATTCCCAAGAGGGGTAGGCAGAGCACATGAATTCAAAAATCCAGTGCCACGTTTAGCAATTTCAGGGTAACAAAATGGTTAAACGTGATACAGCAGTGACAGGTTGCTAGCCCATCGCCCACAATACACTAACCCTTTCCCAGAGTCGACTCTTACGACATCCACGGGAAGAAAAGGGGAGGTGCTATTCTAACCCGGCACTATACGGGGCTTTGGCTTTGCCCAAAAAACACGTGTCTTAAATTTTTCCATAATCGAACAAACGGACCAATTAGAATGATTTTATTGGTAATTCCGTACAGAAGCCTATTCTTCATATTAAAGAATCGGGACGACTTACTTCTAGTCTAAATTTTGTTCACTTTTGATTATATCTATCAGTCGACCCTAACAAAATTAATCCCAGTATTCCTCAATCTACACGTCTGAGGGTTAATGGATAATTTTAGTCGACTACGAACGTTTTCGTGTTTATCTGTAATCTGTAACATGTCGTGTTTCAAATGAGTTGTATTCACCGAAATATTTGAAATGTATACACCTATCTCTGAATATTTGAAATCAACCCTTTAAACAGATAGAAAATACATTCGAACAAACCGTTCATCCGGCGATTCAAATCAGCTTCTTTTAACGACGAAGCACTCCAATAATAGAAGCAGTATTCGTAACAATAATTAATGCATCAATTAACATTTTAATGCCACATTAAAATATAAATAAAGCAATGTATCACTTAAGACTTTTTTGGTAAAAAACTCTGGCTCTAAATCAAATCAAATAAATTTATTGCTAGAACATAGTATTACAAAAAAACTTAATAATCCTCCTGTAATAAAATCGACGTTTCAGATCAGATTGACTAGATCAAAAACAAAGGCGAGTGGAAGGAAAAAGAAAAATACTTGTACCACAGAAGTATAATTTCCTCCGATAAAAAAAGTTATGAATTTTTTTAACTAATTATCTTTATTTTATTTTGTTTAATGTTAAAATCTTCGAAGCCACTAATGATCTTCAGTAAATCTTTTGATCACGGAAATTTACTCACGATTCGTGGTAACTTTTTCTTCGAATGTTTCGACGGGAATTTTATCGACAGTCTGTTTTCTGGTTGGTTTACGTTGAGTATCAAACTGACAACTTCTAAAAAATAGGTTTTTAGATAAAAGCTGTTCCGTCTTAAAAAGATCTCAATTCAATTAGTTGGTGGTCCTAAGTGAATGAACGGAACTCTTAGGCCGCCTTGCAACCGAGTTAGTTTATTTAAAGTGAAGTTATTACGTATTCTGGTAGAACTCGAATAATTAATTCTTAAACAGTTCATTTAATGGTAATCATGGACGTAGGTTGAGGTTAGTTTTAGAGTATCTTACTTTGAGCCTAAAATGGTTAACAATCGTTCCAAATATTAAAATACTCAGGATTTGTTCCTGTGACGTGGACTGCCCTTACCCCCTCTGGGAATGTAGATGTGATGTTTAAGTTTATGTAGGCGTAACAGTTTTATTTTTCTTTGCAGAGCTCCTCACTGACAGACCTCATCTCAGCATTCGACACAAAGGCAAATTCGCACACGGCACTCCAGAAAGTTACCGCCTTCAGTGGACAGTTCGACAAAAGCATAAAGCCTACATTCTCAAAAGAGGAGTATGGAAAGTAAGTAAACCTTTGTCTCCTAAACCACACAGTATCCAATGTCAACAATCACTTCACGTTATAGACCACGCTGAACTTCACATAGTCAAGGCCATGATTTATTTTTTGTTCCGTGGCCACTTTGAAAGTAATTTTACATGCCTGTCGCCCTTTCCCACTTTTATTTCTGAAAACTCATTTAAACTTTAACTGGACCCAATGATTGGAATGTTAATATTTGTTTTTTTTTTCATCAGGCCAATTCCTGGTTCTATGACGGAGTTCCGAGGGGCTGAGGCTCAAGCTAGAGTGTGTTCAGAGATGAAAGAACTATGCACCATCATCCACGACTACGGAAAGAGTCCTTGCAAAGGCTTACTGCCTCCGGAGCTGCAAGACGCAACTAAAGTTATCTCATTCGGCGAATTGTTCTCGGTAAGTAACTGAACATTGTCGAGAGAGCTTCTGTCCTCAGTTAGGTACAGTCACAAACCGGGATTGTTGAGCCACTTGCCACTGTTCGCAATTTAGACGTGTAATCAATGACCGATGTGACCGACTAGATGTTAGCTATTGGATTAGTATTATACAACCAAGTTACAAACATAGGTAAGTGGCGCAACAATCCCGGTTCGCGATAGTACCCTCGGTAGGTCTCGTGAAAGGTATACGGCAAGCAGGTGAAGGTAGAAATAAACGGTAATTTTACGCCTAAAAATGTTAGAGTTGTAGTGGAAATACTGCAATAGAGAGATCTCTCTCCAGGCAGAATACCTGGGGATCGAAGTCCACAGAGAGAAAGTTGGAAGTTATGCAACCGATCTTTTAAACTACATTAGCGCGATGTACTTCGAACAATACTAAATAAATATTTGTACCACGTTAAAAATTTCCCCATTTATTCAACAATCAACAAACTTCATCAACTTGCCATCTTATAATAAAACCAAACTCACTTAGAGAAGTCAATATTTTGTTCTACCCGATTGATTCTCTTTGCAGATAAAACGTATACATTCCAACTGTTGCTATCCTGTCCTCATTCCTGATTAATTTGTTCCCGCCATGTCTGCTTTGTACAAAAGCATTTTGCGTGTAATGAAATCCCGATCTTTCTTATTACATTGGTATACGATCGAAAATTACGTGGCCCAATTTTCTGGAACAGTTAAATAATAAATTGTTGGACGTCGAAAACAGCTAATCATTCGCAAACGGAGTTTTAAAAGACAAATAAAGGGGCTCTATTTAACGTCGGATTTCAGATTATGTGAAAATTAGATTCACATTTCGAGACGCATTCTTGATTAAGTATATCAAAGGCACCTTTCGTACTAAATTGTCGAAAAAGGCCGATACGCTTGATTTCAAAAGGATCTCATTTCTTTTACTCAACTATTTAAGTAGTAATTTTAATAAAATAATTCAAGAAAATGCGTGCAATTATTTCGCAGAAAGTTTCGTTGAATACATCTTGACTTGCATACTTGACTCGATGGCACGTGGGCTTTGTGGCGTAGTGCACAGTAAATGTAAAATAACTACAATGTGGTGTCGGATTTAGAATAACACCTCTCCAGTTCTTCCGTGGATGTCGTAAGAGGCGACTAAGGTTATGGTATATTTTAGGCGACAGGCTAGCAACCTGTCCCCTGTCAACTTAAAACCAAAAAAAAAAATGCTAGAAGTGGCTATGGTTTTATCTACGTAGCGTTTCGTGTGCTCTGCCTATCCTATTTGGGAACACAGGCGTTATGTATGACAAACCCGACAACAAGCGGTCACATTTATTTATTACTAATCATACACCGGTTTCGCGGGGGCAAAAATGTACCAGTGCTAGTGATTTATTAAAAATCGACTAAGTTTATCGACATCGATAAAAATAAATTTTTAACCATCATTATCATAACTAAACTAATGGCTAAGTTTGAATACGTTTAACTATGTACATACCTCTTTCATTTATATTTATCGCTACTATAAACAACCGATATCAGACGTTTTTTATTTTTAAATCAAGTTTAACTCGATCTAAATGTCGAGCTAAAGTCGATTTAAAAAAACACATTAGTTATCCGTTTATTAATCAATATGAGTGAGTCTCACGGTAGTTTAATGTTCAATGTTCATTCAAATTCTTGAAATTACACAACGGTTGTACGTCATTTTTATCAATATCAACTAATAAAATTAGTTCTGTGCCTCCTGTGAAAAGTGATATAAGTCTAAAATCGTCATTTTACAGGAGAGCAAAAACAAGATTT
>BHDV01065359.1:0-55075 GCA_005406045.1 Adoxophyes honmai
TTTCCCTAATGAGACTTACTAGGTTTTGATTTGGGACAGCCGATCTACTAGGCACCAACAAGAATGGACCAATGGAAAAAGTTACGGCAGCCAAATTGCCATAAATTGTTACCATACTTACAGCACATACTCGAAGTTAATTAAAAAAAAAAAACAAAGAAACCAGCATTTTCGATTTTGGTCGACTTTACGATAAATTTATTTGATGTTTTAGATATTCGCGATTGTCACTCATATTCATTATTAATTTAGCGGGAACTAATCATGTTATCTTTGTTGTTTAATTGGATTAATTTCACGGTGACTTATGTCGATGTTTCGGCCGCATTGTATCATGGTAATTAAAACCGTATTAAAAATTAAAAATAGCGTTATAAATTCCACTCAGTGATAAAACTCGAAATGTGACAATTAGGGTACTATCATAAAGAATCTACAGTATTTTCGTATTTTATAGCATGTAATACAATATACAACAACAAGGTACAAAGAAAAGATTGTGCGGTACTGGACTTGAACTCACAACCTTGATAATCCATACTATGCTCGTCCCAACTGAATATTTTGATAAGATATGTTCCAGTTTGGTTAAATTCATATAATTTCAGCACATTGCTCATCGTGACGTCATTATCAATACCCATACAAAGCTGTAATCAAAACTTACCTCTTTGCTCTGTTTCGTGGCGAACATAAAGTCTCCTTTGATTTGGAAATCCTTTGCATCTTGGAAGATAACCGTGGCTTGGTCAAAGGTTGTCGGGTCAGTTGCGCTGAAAACTGTGCTGGTCCCATTCGGCTTCCACCTTTCCACATAGAACGTCTTCGAAATGCCTGGACCAGTAGTCCAGATGAATGATTTCACATAGTTGTGGAGTTGTTTGAAGGATTTGCCTCCGTCCACCGTCAGATATAGCTAAAACAAAACACAGATATGTACTAAAAAAATTATGACCCATAGCTTAGCAAGGACTTAATTAAAGTATATGTTTTAACCGGGATACTAAAATGACATGGTCAGAGTTGGCTCCACATTAAAATTCAATGGTGAATTTAATTTAGTACCTTTCAAGCAAGTTATTCTATAAAATAAAAACTTAAATTACGTTGATTACAATAATCACATTTATTCTTATACTCGTAATACATGGGCAAATCGCTCGTTACCAGGGCGCAAACGCAAACACGTCGATTGTTTCCAGTACACCATGCAATTAAATATGGTATCATTATTTGTGTATTTGACATAAGCGCTTGTCAATTTAGTATCTGAGACAAAAATAGACTTTAGTGCCTTTGTTTTCTTTCGCGAAAAGCTATACTATTAACAAAGCCTTAACACTAATGCGAGTTTGTGGTCTTCCACCACTTTCCATTTTTCCTTTGATCTTTCATTACCGATGGAAACCACAGACTTTGTCATAGTAAAATCCCTGTCTATTGTTAGCGGTTTTTATAAAGAGTTGGCTACAAAAATGAAAACATGTTTATCTACAAGAAAAGAATTTCCTTGATACGAAAAGAAATCAAGCGCGTCATATGTAAATTTTCGACACAGAGAACTGATAACCACTATCGTATTTAAATTAATAACAAACCACTTACCCGTCTTATCGTGTCCACTTTGTCCAAGATGACGTAGACGTTGGGAAGCTCCTCATCAAACGCGAGCTCGCTCGGGTGGAAGTCCAGGTCTGAACGGGAGATGTTCTGGCCATTGTCACTGGTGTAGTACAACTTCTTGTTGGTGGAGTCCACAAACACGCACTGCAAGATAACATTCAATTAGCTCTATGTGATTGAATTAGAAATGTGGAGATCCATAGACAAACTAACATTATTTTCGAAGCTCTAGATATAAAAGAAATTATCTTTATTCTTAAGGAAAAAAAACAAATTCTCATTGTTTGCAGAAATTACTTAAACTGCAAGCTTAGAATTTCGGGGAAACCCTGAACCCTGCAGGTAAACATTGCAGTAAGTTTTGCGAATGTATGTGGGAAATTCCATCAGAAACATTTTTAAATCAACCACAGACCTAACATCCTGAATAGATTTTGTTTTTCTAAAAAAAAAAGGATTCTGTCAACTTTCAAGATTGCATTCAACTGCAGTGTTATTGCATCACTATATTAGGCTAAGCAGACATGATTGCCCATTTGCCCATTATTTAATCAAAACATGAACAACCTAATCAGTAAAATCATCTGTTACAATTGACAATTGTAAAGGTCATTGATCCTAGAGTAGCTTGAACTTGTGCTTATCACACAATTTCCTTGAATCTGTGGTTCACTATTTAATTGAAATGCCTCTTAACATAAAAATCAGAGTCAAATTAAGGAAAATATTCAATATATTTATTGATTAAAGGAAATTGATTGAAATGGATAATTAATTAACAATGATAAGTGAAGTCACTTGACTTATACTTTTTATATTAGGTAAATCGAATAGGAAATAAATCAGTAGGTTTACATTGGTTTAGGGTTCCGTACCCATAGGGTAAAAACGGGACCCTATTACTGAGACTTCGCTGTCTGTCTGTCTGCCTGTTTATTATTGATTTTTATTATGAATTTGTATTTAATGAATAAAGGTACTTGGTGATTTTCAGTAAACTATTTTAATATTAGTAATGTTAATGCTAAATATGAAATTAACAACCTCTGCCTGACTTTTAGCATCAATTTAAAATTATAATCATGTCACTATAGAGGAAAACCTGCTGTTTTTCATTGCACAATACATGTAAACAAAGCAACACTGTTATTATAAAATGAAATACAAAGATTAGCAGCTTAAACTGATAAGATGTATGATTGTTAAAAGAGTACTTACAAATTCTGGATATTTCGGATGGTTGAAGAATTTATCCAACTGAGCATATCCACTGTCTGGCGAGTCACTCAGCTTGAAGCTGTCAGTCTTGTTTGTGAAGTTCTTGCCATAGTCATAAGATATGAACAGAGCTGAAGGAGACAGTCCCCCTTTGCTCTTAGGGCTGGAGTCCCGTGCCAGACAGATGATGACATTAGAGCCCTCACCCACCCAGTGCACCATCAACTGCTGATGACTGTCATTCAAATGTGTAGTCTGTGGATTTGAAAAACGACAAAGAGACCTTAAAGTTAATTAGTCATGTTATGCCTTTTCGGTATTTAATTTAAACAAGAGGCATGGAGCTATACAGAGTCTGATTTATTTTTCATACAGAAAAAAATAACACCCAGATTCCCGACAAAACATTGGCATTGATGAGTTGATGACACGTAAATACGATGCTTGTTTACAAATATATAAAACATAAATATGTCAAGGTCGAGAAAAGGCGCAAAGCGCTCAATTCTGTAAAGTCATTTCATAAAAATAGAGGAAAGTGCGTAACAAGGTAAGTGCGACAAACAATGACAGCGATATATCACCACCGATACGGCGGCTGCGATAGTAAATAAATACACAACAAAGGGGATTAATTGAATTTAATAAGGAAATGGACCGTTACCCATGTAGTGATGTTTTTATCCAGTGCGGGTGTCGATGACACGGAAGCATCGCGTTTTCTCCTTTCTAGACTAGCACTCTCCTCTTCGGCAAATCTGTTTATTAGGAAGGTTTTGCCCAAACCCTGCTGCTTGTCTTCTGCCACGTATAAAGAGTTCCCTAGTGCCCCATACCGCCTCTCACACACCGCACACGTAAACAAATATAATACGGCCAATAACCCGATACGTAGATCAAATGTCAGCAACATTTTGGCATCACTCACTGCATATCCACCCGATCAGATTCGAATTTGGTTTTGTACTAAACGAATGACTACCTACGCTACGCCACTGTGAGAAAATAATGAATAATGTGAAGTTAGCCACAGAAAACCAAGCAATGTTGACGTTGACAGTGACAGTTCACTGGCCAGTGTTGCTGTATGTGAAAAAAAAATCTTTATAAAACTACAGATACACATGCACGAACTACAACAAGTGATGAGTTCGGACGGCACGGCGGCACAGCAGAAAAGGACAATTGAAATATTGAGGTGTTTTGAGTGGCAAAATAGCGGTACGCAAGCGAAATAGCTTGCTTCAAACGTAGATACCTATAAGTAGTACTGGTAGTACTTTATCTTTCAATGGTTTTTAATCAAGGATGCTAAAGTTCAACTACATCAATACGTATTATTTTGTCTTTCTACGGCTACGGCTTACATCCAAGGATGTTAGGGTACGACTAGAGGAAAATGCTGATTTGCATTAGCAACATTATCAACTGATACTGCTACCTGCTTAGTCAGATTCTTTTTGATTATAGGCTGGTTCTTCATTTCTGTTTCAAAACTTGTGGGCTATAGGTACCTAGGTGTAGAGTACAAGTGAACAAACCACTAAGCCATTAAGCGGAATATTTTTTTTGTGTCTATGTCCATGTGGTGTTAATAACACCTTTCCATTGTAACGTTGCTAGTGGCTTGTCAGTGTAACGTTTCGTGTGCTCTGCCTACCCCGTTTGGGGATATACTAGTTTACTACATCGTTTGGTCATCAACCTTCAAAGAGTTTGGGATCACACGAGTCGTTGCCAAGAGGGGCCGGCCCCGGAGCGCCCGTTGAGGATATATGGAGGACTAGATATCCGCCCACGGCTTCGCCCGCGTGGAACTTGGTTATATTGCGGTATAAAGCACAACTATAAGAAAACTTCTCGTTTCAAACGACACACAGCGCCATCGATCTATCATCTATCGATCGATATCGATCTATCAAGGAAACTATATTTTTGTTTTCCCTCGGGAACATCAATTTTTTCCGGGATAAAAAGTACCCTATTATTTAATCCGAACTTCTATCTTTATGTCTGCAAAATTTCACAGCAATCGGTTCAGTAGTTACGGCGTGAAAGCGGAACAAACAAACAAACTCACTTTCTGACTTATAATATTTGTAAGGATTGTAAGGATGTAAGGATGATGAGGATTGTCGAGGATGTCGAGCTGGAGCCGGATACATAGTTCAAACGCCGTGCCTTGAAATCAGCCATCAGCTGATCGTTCAAGAGTATTACGTAACGCAATTTTTGAAGATTTTCTATCCTTCCTCCGCCCCTGTAAGGCGCCGCGCCGTAACGACCCCCCTCCCAAACTGCACGTTACGGAACACCCACGACCACTTTTATCACTAAGTATCTACCTATATGTATGATATAATTCTGTGATTTTTAGCTAAAGTCCCTGATCGACAGGCGAGTAAAACCGGCGGTTTTATGGCTCGTCGGTTTTACTTGCCTGTCGATCAGGGCCTTAAAACTTATGTCGCGCAATGTAGCCAATAAAGCTATGTGCAAACTTTGGAGGATTATTAACAACTAAAACAAAAT
Organism: Adoxophyes honmai; assembly: GCA_005406045.1. NCBI lineage: Eukaryota > Metazoa > Arthropoda > Insecta > Lepidoptera > Tortricidae > Adoxophyes > Adoxophyes honmai. The sequence goes on from BHDV01065359.1 coordinate 5,374, forward strand.
AAAAATGGCATACCTACCTAGGTACAATACTGTCGAGGTAATCCTCGTAAAAAATTAACGAAAATGGTAACCTCCTTTGAAAAACAAAGTAAAAGTGACATCTATAACCGTGGTAGGCCAGCGGTTCGACCTGTGGCCTCTCAAGCAGAGTCTTGGATTCAAACCCCAGGCTCGCACGTATCTCAGAATTTTTCAGAATTTATGTGCGAAATCGAATTTGGTATTTACCACGAGCTATTCGGTGAAGGAAAACACACTACACACAGCAATGAAGTAATTTAATGTTGTATTGTATGTGAAATTCCCAATCTGCACTGGGCCAGCGTGGGAACTATAGCCCTAGCCCTCTCATACAGAGAGGAAGTCTGTGCTCGGCAGTGCGACGTATTTAGATAGAGGCTGGATGGTTGTAGTTGTATATGTATGTAAATGTATACAATCGTGGGGTTCCCCGTAAAGGGTTGCCATCATGGGAATACACTTATTCCCTAATTTTTTACTAAAAACAATGTTCCGTAACCAGCCCATCGTAACGTTTCACAGGGAACCTAAATTGCTTTACATAATACTTGAACTCGTTTTGACGATTAGCACTCGCCTGATTTAATCATTCCGGACTTTTTTGTAGGGTACATAATATTGAAGTCTCTCGTGGTCAGTTTAGGAACTAGTTTGGAGACTAAGGGTCAGTTCACACCGCGACTGCATGCGAACTAGGATGTGACGTTCAAGCAACTCTAATTTCAGTGTGTAACTTAACTACCTAGTTATTTTTGAGTAGCTTCTTCATGCAGCCCCGGATCTTACGATTTTTTTCAAACCGGGGCAAATTTTTTCGAACCGGGGCAAGAACTTTATATAGCGCCCCTTCTCGTGAGCGTTTGATTAACACTAATGTAGGCTGTCTTCATGTGCGTAAAAGGCCGTCTAGTATTCAAAATATTCAACTTCAAAAATTCGATGCAACAAGTCTAACATGTACCTAGCTTAAAAAAAAACAAAACTTTTTTTATTTCTTTATTTAGAGAAATTACAGTACAATAACATTCTGCTTAGCCTGTTGCTTGGCCTTTAGGCGGACCTGGGCGGCGATTCTGTCAAGATCACGCCTGCCCTGGGTGGTGAGGATGCGGCCACCGTCTTGGCCTTGCTCCACCAGCTTCAGAGCTTCCAAGGCCTGGAGAGCCTTGCGGGCGATGCTGCCCGATGACCTGAGAATGGAAGAGTATTATTAATATTGTTAGAACATTTTTGTTGCATTATAATGAGATTCTAGTAGGCTTAACACAGTAAGTGAGTAGAGATATGGGTGAGGTCTATAGTAGATTTGTTTAGGTAGTTAAAACAATGTAAACAATCTTGACATGTCTTTTTGTTGAAATACACAGTCTAAAAATGAAAATCGTTACACTATACAATTCAATTATAAAAGTAAATGATTTTTACATACCTAACTTGTAAAATGTAAAGATTTTGATTTATAAGTGTATGTTTAAATAAAAAGACATGTCAAGATTGTTTATATTGTTTTAACTACCTAAACAAATCTACTATAACTAGAGATGTCAGAAAGTGACAGGTAAATCTATCCCGCGCACGTGAGTGATGTCTCGCGTGTGTTGCTATGCTAATCATACAGGTGAGACAGTCAAACCAGATCAACTACATCAAGTGTATCACGGATGAGCCACACATTGCCATCTGCAACACTTATGTTTGTGGTTATGTAAGTAACTTGTAAAGACCTTATTCATTCACATTTAATTCGGCATTTGCTTATAGTTTAATTTGATTATGGATTATTAATTCTTTATTATATATTTTTTATTGAAGTTGAGGAATGGTGTCATTCCAAGAAAATTATAGAAAAAAAGAAAGAATCTCGGTATTGTCAATACTTGCAATGCAAGAACCAATTAAATATAGTAAAAAAAATCCAATAATTAATTAACATAGAAATTAATAGCCACAAACATTAGATTATGCCTGCCTTCACAGGGAACACAAATTAATTTCACAAGCAGGCTTAGCATGGCAACCATGTAAAAGAATCCCAAAGTGAGAGCTCTACTATGGGTGTAATAGTCCTGGTGGCCCCTGGGACAAGGTCCTCTTACCCTTTAAATACAATGGCTATGAGGTAAATTAGTTCAATAGTAAACAAGACTATACTCTGTCGGTTTAGGTACTTAAATAAAAGTTAACAAACTTTATGTCAGATTTGACAGCTTAACCTTTTGACCGCCAAAGACGCCATATCACGTCATCGCAAGTCAGTGCCCGTGACGCCACGACGTTAAATGGTGCGTCGAAGTTATTGCGAAAGAACTGAAATATAAAATGCTGCAACATTTTTTCTAGGTTTACTTTATTTATAGGTAGTGTAAGTTATTTTATACCTAATTTAAATAAAATAATACAGCACCATTCGAAAAAAAAACAAGCATTATCTAAGAGCCGACTCACGTCGTGGCGTTAGGAGCACAGCGTTTCACTTCGCGCCTTGGCGGTCAAAAGGTTAAGAATGTTTTTTATTACTACCCAACTTTTTTCGGATATTCAAAAAGTTTAGCAAAGGAAGGAAACAATAAAAAATATTTTGTTGGTGCCTAAATTAACCTAATACCAGAAACAATCGGAATTAGAACACTAACATTCATCAGATCAATAAATATGTATTACGAAGATTCCTTTGCACATCCTATTTGAACATCCGAAAAAAGTTGGGAGGCAAAAAAAATGTTCTTAACCTGTCAAATCTGACATAAAGTTTGTTTACTTTTATTTAAGTACCTAAACCGACAGAGTATAAAGTAAGTGTTTGTAAATAAATTGATGAGTGAGTAAATAAAAGTGTTTCTTCATAGGTGGAAAAGCACTTCAGCATCATTGGAAAAGTATTCCTTGAGGGTTGAAAGAGTTTAAAAAGCGAAATGCCTCACCTGCAGAAGTGAGAGGGTGTGACACCGTTGCGTTTACGGCCACCAAAGATCTTGGTGACAGTCTTGACTCCAACCGGGGAGCGGATATAGATGTGACGGAGTACAGCAGCACAGCGCACGTAGAACCAGTCAGGGTCATAAGGAGCCAGCTCCTTGAAGCGAGCTGTCTTCACCAGATCCATATGCTCTGGGACCTTGACTTTGCCCGTCCTGAAATAACAATAATCAATGCCACCTTTAAAAATAAAATTTGAAGAAAATTTGGCTTTTCATGTACATCAAGGGTAAAATTGGGGCACTTTTTTTTTTACTCCATAGCAACTATCAAAGTTTTTATTCATCTTAGGGAAAGATTTTGTCTTCAGTAATAAACTTTAAAAATTTTAAAGTAGTTTTAAATTCCAAGGATGGTTATATCTTTTTAAGCTGTCTGGCATCTAATTTTAGAAAACTGACAAAATTGCGTTGTATTTCTTCTCTCTAATAGTTTCAATCCGATGCACATAATGAGCAATAAAAGATGTACCAAATATTTTAAAAAAGCATAGTAAAAGCTTTAAATTACTTTTTCAAGTGGGCAGCGACGGTCTTGACGACCTTGTCTTGTTCGACATCCTTCAATGTGACGGAACGCATCTGAAATGTACAAGTAAATCAAAATGAGTCTTAAATATAACTAATACTTATAAAATTTTCCTTAAAGCCACTATGCACTTATTTCGCTACTTAAACAAACCACAAGTTTTAAAATGTTTACATATAATCTCCAAATTACTAAATTAAATTTTAATGTCTGAGGAGTATCCAACCATGGCAATAAGCTAATGGATAAGCATAAATGTAAATTTAGAGGATTACATATATTATGTATTTGCTGCTTTAGTCTTCAGAAATATGACATACAAATACAGCTTAGCTAAAAAAGAAAACTAAAGTAACTTCATTGGTAATACCATAGAAAAAGAATAAGTTAGGTTATGTTTCTCCCGCATAGGATTTGTTTACCTGGGACAAGTTTATACACTAAACTTGAATAGTTTAACGATTTGATTAATTAAATTCACTCAGTAAACCCAAATATCAGATGCACAAATGCATTTAGCGGGTGAAATTCACTTTTACACTAATCGAAGCTCGTGTCATGACAGTTCAACTGCGAGTGTACCACGCAACACATTTTACAATCAAAGCTATGGCCTAAACTAACGAAATAATAGATTGTTTGTTACCTTGTATCGTAGATATCACTTTAAAACTATTTTATACTATATTTTCACTAAATTATCGAGAAACCATGTGGCTTATACCCACCTTGCCTTGTGTTGGCAGCCGGAAGAAAGAAAGAAAAAAAAAAACTAGTGTGAGTGTGGTCATACCACTAGCGCGAAATCTACTAATACAGTTCCCGGCGTATAACTTGGCAATGTTTTAAGTAATGAGAGGAAGTTCACGCAGAGCTTTATCAGGGAAAAGCGAGGGGAAAAGCGGTGCCAAAAATCTTAGCAAATTATGTCGGGAACTATACCGAACTAAAAACGATTCTGTGTTCTTTTTGCATCTGAAATGAAGATAGTATAAAAAATTGTTATCCAAGATAATAATTTAATTATGTTTAAAAATTCTGTCGCTTTAAAAAAGTTTAAAATAAAATTATAATAAGTTTCTGCAAGGGACGATGATCCCTTGTAAAAAAATAGTAGAAAATAGTTGAAATTGAATCTGTGCCATAGACACTAGAATTAAAATTAACAAAACTCTTTTGAGGAAAATGTAACCTTTTTTTCGTCTTTTTTTTTCTTCTTTCATTATCTTGTGCGAATCTTTTTATTGAGGTGCATGCACTGTTGAATTCAAGAAGCTTATACTCAAACTGGAGATTGCATATAGAAGAAAAAAGTGAAGCCCAAAAAATTGACCTTGAATGACGTCACTGTTATTTGCTGTCCCTTTCATTACGGTGACAATACTTTCGGACGTTAGGTGAGAATCATGATTAGTTTTATTCTAAACCTATTTACGAACATAAGAAAGATCATAAAAACAAGCAAGTGAATCAACTAAAAGAAGTTCGTCTCTTAAGAATTATTAAATTTCGTAAAATTGTCGCCCCCGGGGAATAAAATGGTAATAGGAAAAAGAAAATTTTACAGGAAAAATAAAAAACCGATTCTACTCTATATCTTTAGTTCTACAAAGAATTCATCAACGAGTTATATATCAAATTAATGGTGATTTTAAGGGCGTGTATAATGTGTATACGTATGTCATAATTCATTTATTTTTACCTATCTTAATTTATTTGTTATAAGCCAAAATTTACATTACCGAAAATATATATGCTTGAAATATTTTCGTAATAAACGGTTACCATCTTATTCGTGCAAATCACTGACAACTAAAGCTATCGTAATATGGAGTTGCTATTCTACTCATTGACTTTCTTTACGTGGGCTTGCTTTGGTTCCTGTAAAAAAAGTAAAATGTTATCTAAAAAATTAATCCTTATATCCAAAAAAAGTATAATAGAACTAGCTTTCCGCCCGCGACTTCGTTCGCGTAAATTTCGGATTTTGGGGTCGTAGGTTTCTGAGCCTGAGTTTTCCTCTTCATAATATTAGTGTAGATGTAGGTATCTAAACCCAAATATTTTACGGAATCCTCTTTTTTTCAAAATAAAATTTAGCCTATGTTAGCCTATGTGGCTTTCGAATGGTGCAAGAATTTTTAAAAACGGTCCAGTAGTTACTAAGCCTATTCATTACAACCAAACAAACAAACAAACATACAAACAAATAAACAAAGTTTTCCTCTTTATAATATTAGTGTAGATAAGAAATAAGTTTGTTCTTTGGATATGTAACTGTAACTGTACATTCCATATAATTACCATTAACTTCATAGGCAAATCGTAAAACCTTCCGCGATTGGGTTTTATTTAACCTAAAACATGGTTACCCTAATCATTCTCCTTCATATTTTTATGGTTCATTAACAATCAAGATTTTTTGTATTTACTCTTATCTAACACCAAAAATGAGAACTTAAATCTGATAATAAAGGCTTAAACTAATTTTATCTGTCTCTATTTAATAAAATAGTTACGAGATATACGTGAAATAAGCTTCTGTTAAAAAAGTAAACGATTGAGTAATAATAATGGAATTAATAGCTTGCCTGTGAAATTATACACTTGATCCTGGATACCACACATTTCTGCAACTACGAACTATGCAACTCATGATGATTATCTCCAGAATACTGCTTAAATAATACATAAAACCGTTGGAAACTTTCGAAGCGAACGATAACTCAATGACAGCGGCAATCACAATGTTTGACATATGCAAATGGTGTTGCTATATTACGTTGCAATAATTACCGAAAATTTTAGTAAAATTTTACGAAAAATGATGTAATTTGAAATCACTTAAATGTGTTTTTGTCAGTAGGCTATTCGCGGAAATAACAAGCAAGTAACAAAGTAAAGCTAACATTTTTTTTACTTCACATTTTATAACTTGTGTGCGTCCAAATTTGGTAGTAACATATAGTGCACTGTGAATTAAGCAATTTTATTTGGGAAAATTAAACCTGAACTTGGCTACCCCGTCTAAAGAGTAAACGAGATAGAAGATACAGTAAAGTTCAAACCAGGTCAAAAAACAGATCTTCAAAATTTTATTACTAGTGCAATATCCAGATTGTATATAAGATTCTTGGTTGAATTACAAATTTAGATTTTCGGAAAGTCTGGTCCTGTCATGTCAATATTGAAGGTCTAGAGACAAGTGGTCTAGAGTCTATGATCTTCTGGTGTCAAAAATTGGAAAATGGCCGCGAAACAGAACACTACTGAGCAGGAAGGTAAAAATAATTACTATTTATGTGCAAATTTCGCCCAAAAAAAGTGTGTTTTGTGTTTATAATTGTGTTCATATTGCGAAATTCAATGTACAGACTATTGAAGTGTTTGAGGTTCCAAACCTACGTTCTTTGTTTGTGATGTTTTGATTGCGTTCTAGGCCAAGCTGCTTCTGACGATATTCCACTGACGTCCCTGGAAGAAAGTCTTCTTAGCTTAGAAAAGCTTGATCGTGCGTCTCCAGAACTATGGCCAGAACAGAGTGAGTTCATGCAAAATAACGATACTTTGTAGAAATAACATGCTTTAATTATTTTCAAAAAGCGCGGGATTTTGGTTCTATTTATGATGTTGTCACTCCGCCCACCATTACGTATAATAGCATTTTGCTTTTGGCATTTCGGTTATAACTGACGTGCTTTTGAACTTTTAATTTGCAATGGGGGACGGCAACAGTAATTCATCGCGGGTCGATGAAATCTCTCATTGTGCTGATGACAATTTTGCAGTTCCCGGAGTGTCAGAGTTTGCGCCGATGCAGAACCCTAACCAATCCCCTCCTGCTTGGAACAGGGGACTCACCAAAGACGACGTAGTTGTAATGCAACGTAAGTGTCTCTTTTGATTTAATTCTTTCATTTAAGTACTTAAACTTACAATTAGTGCATAATGTTTAATGTCCAGTTATAAGTTTCTTGGTTATGTATGACATGAATATTCAATGTTATTGGTAACTACCAGGTAGTTATAATGTACACATAATAAAGTTACCTCTACCACTAATGAGTCTTGTATTTAAATATTTGGGCTGTTAATGAGAAAATAATTTTAGTTTGATTGAATGCTATTAGTCCTTGCTTTTAATAAAATAAATAAAACTATTGATCTTATTGTAATTTCTCTCCTGCTAATAGTCTGGTATCACCCTGTTCATTTTCACCAGGGTGTTTTTAACCCCTCAGCTGTTGAAAAAGCTAGAGAGAGCCAGGCATAGTTTATCAGTACGCTTTTGACACAATAGTGAGCACATCTGTCATAACCCCGGAGCGGGACGCGCCACAAATACGGGTATTTTAGTCGCAGCCCCTCTGTGGGGTTCGCCACAGCTGAGGGGTTAAGGTAAAAGTCTGTGTTTGTTTTCATATGGACACTAACTTTAAACTTTTAAAATCTTTGACACATTCACTGCCGGCTGACAATTACCTGGTTACTTTCAATTCTACACTGTTTGAATATCCAAAATCTCAATTTAAAAAATAGTCAGTATGATGTTGACTTTAGAATAACACCTCCCCATGACATTTGTGGATATTGTAGGAGGTGACTGAGGAAATAGGTTAAGGAATGTTTTAGTTAGGTGAAAAATAGCACCTGATACAACAACTGTACCTCTAAACTAAATACCTAAAAATTGGTAATTATGAAACATGAAGTAGTTTTTAGTTTTGTCTATGTTATATTTTGTGTGCTCTGCATACCCAATTAGGGAATAATGATGTATGTATTTACTAGCTTCTGCCTGCGGCTTCGCACGCGTTAAATTCGGGCTAACACAGAAAAGATTTCGGAATTATTATTAGGAAGCGCCCGCCAGAATAGCCAGCAGACATTAGATTTTTTCCTACTTTCTCGACACTTATCGTCATATTTTGGAAAATTCAAACAAAATCTTTATAAATTGTAGCCTATGTGCTATTCTGATGTATAATCTACATTACTGTAAAGTTTCATGAAAATCCATTCAGTAGTTTTTGCGTGAAGGAGTAACAAACATCCATCCATCCATCCATACATCCATCCATCCATACATACATCCATCCATCCATACTCACAAACTTTCACATTTATAATATTAGTAAGATGTAAATACCAAAAGGTTAGGTATGAAGATATACCTAATTTTCTTTTGTAATGGTTATTGTTTTGTTTTCTATTTACCACATAGGCTCTTATATTTTGTGTTTCTTTCTGTCAAGGAGGTATTTAAAATCATAAAGTCTGATTTGACAACTATTACATACAATTTGCACCTTTAGAATGTAACAGACAGATTTAAACACTTTCACTTCTAAAAAATTACATTTGACTACTTTTACTTCATAGTTTTGCAACATGACATATATATTGGACTGGGTCCATTTCATTATAAAGGTGTGTGACAATTTTTTAGCTGTTCTGAAAAAATAAGAAATTATATTATTTGAGCTAATGTTTGAGGTGAGATGTGTATTTTATTGGATCAGGCTTTAATTTGTGGTGATCATGACAATCATGAGTCATTTAAAAGGAACATAGTTAATGAAAGGCTTTAATAAAAACAAAAGTTAATTGACACATTTGTGTAATGACAACTATCCATACATTTTGTATAGGTAATTTTTGTTACACTAACTAAAGCTATCATGATTTTGTTTATGGCCAATTTATGTCCAATTTTTTTTAAATTCACTCTAATGTCAATAACACATTTGCATGTCCATGATCTTCATGTTTATGTATATCTAGTTCCATAAGAGTTGGGGTTACACATTAGAACATGGTCTGTAATGACAGAGGGATGTTGACATTCACTTGTAGTCGTTCATTCTCCTATCATAATTCTTGTGGAACTAGGTATAATACATAATATTATGTGTTCACGCAAATCCTCCCCCTCTAATAAGAGTTAATTTGTGCCTCCTTTAACCACAAAGCCAGGAAAAAAAAACTTGGTAATTGTTAAGTAAGCTGCTTGTGCTTGTCACATTAAATTAAGTCTATTTATCTTTTTAAATTTCAGAGCTTGCCGCATTATCTACTAGTGGTCTGATCATGGAAGTGAAAAAGCTCCATGATCTGGCATACCAACTTGGATTAGAAGAGGCTAAAGAAATGACTAGGGGGAAGTATCTTAATATATTTTCACGAAGAAACCGATAGTTTCTTTCCAATTAATTTAAATGCTATGTTATGTTATTCTTTCCAATATTATTAAAGTCATAAAATAAGGTTTTTAAATTGTGTATTTCTTTTGACTTCTTAATACATGATGAATGAGTTAATTTACATTCCATCTGAACATATTTTGTTCATTGTATTATTAAATTTAAGTGCCAAAATTGATACTCAGCAGCAAAAGTGTGACCCTTGTGCGAGTTGTGTGTATGGAAAATGAATGAGTTTGTGAAGTTACCATGATCACTGTTCCCACACAAAAATAATACAATACCAATTATAATTATACCCATACAAAATCAGTCATCTAAGTGACTGACTGGGCTAAATTTTGCTGCTGGATATAATTTACCTAATTAGTGGCCATATTGTTTTTTCTATATTTATAAAACACCACATTTTCTCAAAATACTAGCTTTGCCACATTTCTATGTTACTTCTCATAGCGCCAAATAAAGAAACCTCGGAAGAGATTTATTTTGGGGCATTTTGAAAAATAAGAATATAAAAAATCTCATAAATTGGAAATGTGGTATTTTTTAACATTGTGATATTTCTTGGAAGTTAAGTTAAATCTTATATTTTGGGAAGCACTTATATTGCGAAACGGATTATTTGGGAAAAGGTGGTGATGGGAACGGGTGTTTTGGGAACGGATGTTTTGGGAAACGGATAGCCCGTGCCGAAACCCTTTTTGGACATATTCCGTTTCGGCATATTCTTGTTTCAGCACATTTTAGTAAATAAATTATACTATGAAATACTTGTGACTTTGTTTGTGTAATAAAATAAAATAATATTAATTAGTAAAATATTATATCTAATCAATATTAATTTTTGATTTCACTTGTTGTATATAATGATTTATGCCAAAAACAGAATGTGCCGAAACAAGAATATGCCGAAAACGGAATATGTCCAAAAAGGAATGTGCCGAAAAAGGAATCAATCTTTTTGAATTCACGTGCTCTGCCTACCCCTCTTGGGAATACAGGCGTGAGAATATGTATGTATGTTTATTTCCATTTTTCAAGAACAAAGAACAATAATTAGATCTTATAAAATACTGATAACTCACGTTATAAATCGAGTTTAGCTCGACATGTTTCGGACTAATTCGTAGCCCTTCATCTAGGAGCCACGGCAGCTGCTGCTGCCAAACGCGAACTGCGCGCCTCGGCTCTCTTCGCGCGACTCAAATGTTAAATGTAACAATAATTAAAAATAAAAATAAGTTGACATTTTACTATAAACATTTATTAAAACGTGAATAATTTACTTTAGACAGTTTAAACATTATACCAATTAACATTACATTACTATAGTGGAAATACAGTGAAATTATGCCTAACGCAATATAAAGTTTTAACTTTTAACTGGAATATTTTCACTTTTTTTTATTACTGACACTATTTTATTGCACTCTGTCAACGAATCTTAACTTGAGAGGTTTGTTAGGTTTAGCAATAAATTCTTTGGTTGCTACAACATCTGCGTAGTGGTATTCTAGTTTGAACTTTTGTAACAGCTGAAATGATAAAATTGTCGTAATTAACTTACATTTTACTTACATTATAATTAGATGAGGCATAACAAAATTATTTAGAGTACATGTATTTTAACTCCGATACTGAAATAACACCAACAAACAATAAAATGTATCATTATTTATGAATTTGACATATGCGCTTGTCATTTCAATATCAGAGATTTAAAATAGTGGGTTAAATAAAGTATCCGCTCGCTGTAGTTTTACTATTACATATTTTACTATTTTATATTTGTATGTGGCTCATACCCCCCCATATTCCCCGTGTGGTGCCGGGTTAGAATAGCACCTCCCCCTTTCTTCCCGTGGGTGTCGTAAGAGTCGACTCTGGGAAAGGGTTAGTGTATTGTGGGCGATGGGCTAGCAACCTGTCACTGCAATATCACGTTTAACCATCTGATTACCCTGAAAATGCTAAACGTGGCTTTTTGAATTCATGTGCTCTGCCTACCCCTCTTGGGAATACAGGCGTGAGAATATGTATGTATATATGTGGCTCATTCATAAATGTGTATGACTTTAATGCGTTCGAAATTCCGATTCGAGATTCCGAAACGGAATTCCGAATGTATGTGGCCCGCCCTAAAACTCGAACGAAACTAGTGTTTTAAGGAAATATTCCTTAACACATTCATGACCAAGCCTAAAATTAAAACATCTGCGCGGAAGCGGAACCAAGTAGTCTATAGCTGTACAAAATGAACCCGGCTACCGGGTTCTCGGTATCTCGCGAATGTTTTGAAGAACCCGGGAGCCCGGGTCCTTGATTCTGAATGTGTTAAAATAACGCATTTGGCAGACTTTAGCTTAGTATAGTGAGACATAAATAGTTACCCGGATTGCAACCATAGTCATCATTGTCTCTGCAATATTCTGTCCCAGGCATTTCCTAGCCCCAAAACCGAAGGGAATAGATGCAAACGCATGATAGTCTTGGGTTTCTGGCTTCAGCCATCTTTCTGGCAAGAACTTGTCGGCATCGTCGAAGTTACGCTCTTTTTGGGCTGCGTCCTGGGTTGACATCATAATAAGAGTGCCCCGTGGAATGCTACAAAATAATATCGAATTATTAAAAAAAAAAAGGTGTAACAAAGTTATCGCGTTTTAATATTCCTATGCTAGTTTGCTATAAATACATGAAAAATTGTAGTAAAACTTAAAATTTCCGTAAAATAAATCCGTTTCCGTTCTGCAGGGAAACTTATATACACAGTGCATAACTCTTTTACAATAAGTGCCTCGACATAGTTCCTCACCACTACCTACTTAATGTTATGTGACAAGGGGTTCTGAGTTTTCTGAAGTTAAAAATTGTTTTACTTATTTCTGTACATTTTTATATTGATTAATAACTTGATGGATATGACACAAATTTTGAAAGTTGTGTCAACTTAATATTTTCTCTAAGCAAAATTGCAAAATATGTTAAAAAATTTCATTCTTCTACATTAAAATGTTACCAACTGTGATTATGGTGGAGGAGGGCTAGAAAAATCATAAAATTAGTATGACATAGACTAGAACTAGATCAATAACATTTAACAAAATCAATCAAGGGACATACTTATACTTGTCCAAAGTTATGTTTTTGGGCAGGACCCTTGTCAGCAACGGAATGGGAGGTACCAGTCTAAAAATGAATAAAGATAATTAAAACAAAACCACAAAACACTTCTGGAAAATAATCCTAAAGATTAGAATTCTAACAAAATTATTGTTTCATACCTTAATGTTTCTTTTATGCAAGCTTGAAGATAGGGAGTGTTTTCCTTCAACTTTTTGACATTGTTTATACTGATATCCGCTGCTACGGAGTCGATTTCTTTCAACAAAAGCTTCTGCGACCTTTGGTATTTCGCCAAGTAGAATAACAAGAAGGAACTTGACGTGGAAATCTTAAATAAATAATAATTGTTAGTTTTTTTTACATACATATTCTCACGCCTGTATTCCCAAGAGGGGTAGGCAGAGCACATGAATTCAAAAATCCTGTGCCACGTTTAGCAGTTTCAGGGTAACAAGATGGTAAACGTGATATAGCAGTGACAGGTTGCTAGCCCATCGCCCACAATACACGAACCCTTTCCCTGAGTCGACTCTTACGACACCCACGGGAAGAAAGGGGGAGGTGCTATTCTAACCCGGCACCACACGGGTTTTTTTTAGTTTGCAATAAATATTTATGTAATTTACATACATCATGCCTGTATTTCTAAAAGGGGTAGGCAGAGCACATGAAACTTTACACAGTAAAATCCATGACTAAGGATGAATAGATTTAGGGATGCTTGTCGCGACAGACTTGATCACTATTGTACCTAATAACTTAAAACCTTATAAAATGCTAAGTGGCTGCGAAGCGTGCTACATGTATTTTACGCGGGCATGATATAGGGGCATAGACTCTTGGGCACACCACTATAATGTAGAGACTTATCCTTTCACTTTCGTCAGAAATCATCTTTATTCCGCAAAAGTAAGTGGGAAAGTTATGTTACTTATGTTCGTGTCTTCGATTCCCAAAGGGTAAATGAAAGGAAATTGGAGACCTACAGTCAAAGTGCCGTCCAATAGCAATAGTGGGACGACGAGTGTATCTAATCTAATAACTATGAGGAGCTCTTACCGTATTGACGCCAATCAACAACATGTCCATCAATATAGTGGAGATATCCTCCGTGCTCAGCCTATTCTCTCCCACCAACATCGAAGCAATGAGTGAATCCATGCCTAAAATGTTACGGACTTTCAAATATTTGGACATTCGTTAGTGATTGTTTTTATTTCATACCTACCTTTATTGAAACTGTCCCCATCTTTAGAAGTTATTGTAATGGCTTGCTCTGCCTCCACAACATGTTTTCCTATCAAACTGAAAAATATATATCTAATTTTAATAATGAGGTGCGCATCGTATTATTAACGTTTTACAGTCGATTTCAAAAAACGTGTACCTAAATTAGGGTTAGTAAAAAACAAAATCATGCTCGCTTTCGATACAACAATTATAATTCATCGTAACACAGATAAATTAATTAACTTTTGTTTTATTTAAAGCTCTTATCGAAGCAACTAAATGTTTTTTGAAAACGACTTTTAAATAACTACAACTAGGCTAGGAAGTCAATCCGAGGGGTTTCTCAAATGGACACGTCGTAGGCGAGAGTGACGTATAACAGAAAAACTAAAGTAACTAGAAATTACAAAAATATTAAACTTTTATCATTGCAACTAGTATACAAGATTGATTAATATTTTTGTTATTTTAATACATCAATACATCATGTATGTCAACATAATAACAAACGGTTAGGTTCTTAACATGGGCCATTGGCGCTCCCTTGTGAACGTTTGAGAAGTCTCATAATGAAGAGGGCTTGTAGGGCAGAGTAAAGAAAAGTCTGGGTAAGACTTTGTAGGGACGCCTACCGCCATCTATCACCGAGTAGTAGAACTACTACTGTTAAAATGGTGTATTCTACATCCCGCTTTCGAACATCTGTTGCATAAATACAATCTCCAACTTTCTCACTGTGTAATTCAGTCCCCAGGCATAACATCTGCCTGGAAAGAGATCTCTCTATTGGAGTCTTCCTTCCCCATAACTTACATTATATTATTCTACTAGCTGTGCCCGCGACTCCGTCCGCGTGGAATAAATAGTGCCCAATTTCCCCCGTTTTTTTTTCACATTTTCCTCTGTTTCTTCGGTCCTATTGGTTGCAGCGTGATGTTTTATAGCCTAAAGCCTTCCTCGATAAATGGTCTATCTAATACAAAAAGAATTTTTCAATTCGAACCAGTAGTTCCTGAGATTATCGCGTTCAAACAAACAAACAAACAAACAAACTCTTCAGCTTTATAATATTAGTATAGATTATATCAAAGTGGAAGCTATGCAAAATAAAAGTTCGAAACGTACTTATGATCTACAACATCGTCATAAGTACTAGTTAATTTTAATGATTCAGGTAATAATATCCTTACTTATCCAGACTATCGCAGTACTTGACGAGGGAGTACCAAGCAGGGGTCGGAAACAGTTTCCATAAGCGCAGGCCCGATTCGCACTTGACGATGGCTTCGGTAGCTTTCTCCAGGCTATGGTACAGCCAAGACATGTCGCATTGACTGTAAACCAGCTCAGTGTCGAGCATCGAGAACTTTTTCGAAAATATTACCAATCCTAAAATTTGTAATGAAAATTAGTGTCGCCGCACACGGGCCAACTGGCCACAGCCATAAATGCCGCCACGAGAAGCTAGACGCAGCTACAAAAGTAGTTGAAGCGCGCGACGGCCACTTTTTTAGCTCAGACAGTCGTTTAGTGACCGGTGCGGGTCTCAAGTCAAGAAGCGAGCTGCGACGGTTGTAACGTGTGGCGCCCACAGGCGTCAACCGTGTGCGGCGTGTCCATTAGTATAAAAAGTATGAACACAACAAGAAATATGCTGGCGGCGGAGTTTTGTGGCTCTGGCCAGCGGCCCTTAAAGATTAAGCAAAGTGCATCAACTTCTAATTTTTCGATGAAGGTACTTACCCATGCAATCGAACGCCCACTTATGCAGTTCTTTATAGAGGTCCTTTGGAACCTCGTCCTGATGATTCCTCAGGTTGTAAAGCTTCTGGGTGAAACTGTCACAAATGTCGTTGATGCTCATCAAATGCTGGCTAACCGCGCAATCCAGCGGACTTGTCAATAGAGACCTCTGTCGGATCCACTCTTGGCCGTTGCTATGAAGTAAGCAAATAATAGACTATCACGGGCACAAAAGTACTAAAGTGGCTACGAAATATGAAATAGTCATGGTTTTCACTATGTGACGTTTCGTGGCCTCTGCCTACCCATTGGGAATATAGGCATGATATAGGTACAGTCGAGTTCATGAATATATGAGCAGACAAATGCCAAATATTTAATGAACTCGACTGTATGTATGTTGGCGAATACCAACATACATACATTGCCAGATTGTAAAATCTTGTCAAGTTTATTTTAGAAGATCGTACGAATTTAAATGAATTTAAAATACAATGAATGGGACAAATGTAATGTGTGCTGATTTATTTCTGTGGCTCAAGTAACATACCGCAGTCTGTAAATTCTGTCTGAATTGTGCTGGCAGCAATATCCAACAATTTATGGCTATGTACATATTTAAAGTATGAAACTAAATACTATAAAAATATTTCAACGTACACCGAGTATATCCCATATAAATGGTTCCTATGCTCCTTCCGATACTTCTCCAGCGAGTCGAGCGTAGAGCGCACCGGGTACTCGCCTTCCATAGAGAATACTTTCTGGATGTGATCGGGATGATTAATCAATACGATATCGGATCCCAAAGGACTGACGAAGCGGACCACAGGGCCATACTCTTCAAACAATGCCGATATACCGGTTAACGACTTCCTACTAATAAGAGTACCTGTTGAATTACCATTTACAAAATTAGCAAACCCGAAGACTTAATTGAGAAATAAACAACATCAAATTGAATAACAAATACTTAGGTTAAGTCCCAGCGTGAGAGCGCCTGCCGTTATTTGTGTTCCAATTTGTGATAAATAATGGCGGGCACTTGACAGATATTTTAATGTCTTAGGCCCTGGCATGTCGTCGAAAGATAACACAACGGGCTCTTTTGACAACACCATGGGCATTACACGGGGCGCTGTGAATATCACTTCTCTGATAGTTTCATTAGCAGCTGCACCAATGTTAGCGTGATCGTGATCTAGTTTAGATGGTATTTCTTGAGCTTTCAACGTTTGCATCCGAGTGCTGCACAAACCAAAGAATTTCTGCTGACTTAGCCCAACATTACCATTTATAAGGGGGTGAAAACAACGCAACTGATTTAAAAACATTTTAAAGAACTTTTTTACTGTTTGGTATATTCACTGCTGAATCACATCTAGAGCTGACATTGGAATTAAAACAAGTGAATGGACAGAAGCCTAGTTTGAATTTCGGCGGTAATGGCCAACGTCTATGGTTTAAAACCAAACTCTTAAAATTACTTTACACGCCAGAAATTATATGCTAAGTAATGGTAGAAAAAACATTTATAAAGTGGTAACATTGAAAAAAAAACCACTTAGGCGTTTTTCAGAAGCCTTAAATTTAGTTCACATTGATTAATGAAATTAAAAAGTTTAAATAATATAAATTATCATTTTTAATCCATGCTTGAATCACGATCATGAAATGATTTTTTTTTACTTTGTTTTGGTTAATTGATTTTGTAAAATATGGAAGACAAGATAAATAAACCAGTATGCCATGAAATGCCGAACATGCTTATCTTATGCCAGTTTTGTAAAAACTCCCTAAAGTACAATTGTTCTGAGAGTAGTAGATGCCTAGATGGCGGGAGTGATCTCCGTGTGATATAACTGTGTTAGATTAGTTTTTAAATTTTTAGTGTATATTGTAGCATAATTATTAAAATGACTAGGTAAATGTGCATTCTTTGTGTTAAGGATCAACAGTTCACCATTCCTCTTTGGGAAACTTGTCAAAACGACTGGATGTTTTCGTAGGTATGTCTGTCTTCGAATACTTGAATTCGCCCTAAAAGAATCCCTTTTGCTTTTCAGAGCTAAAATAGAACTAGGCGACGTGACGCCTCACAATATAAAGCAACTAAAGAAGCTGAACACAGTCGTATTCCCTGTATCTTACAACGATAAATTCTACAAGGATGTCTTAGAGGCTGGCGAGCTCGCTAAGCTGGTGTACTACAATGATATCGTGGTCGGGGCAGTCTGCTGTAGGATAGACACGTCAGAGAACTCTCGTAGGCTGTATATAATGACGCTGGGGTGCCTGTACCCCTACAGAAGACTCGGCATCGGCAGTCTCATGGTAGAACATGTGCTCAAGTATGTTGAACAGGACGCCAATTTCGACAGCATTTTCTTGTAAGTACTCCCTATTTTACAATACACTTGATAAACACCTTTTCGAGTCATTAAGACCCCTCTAGATTGAGCATGAAGAAGTAGAAAACATTTTAGGTGTGAAGTGTGATTGAAGGTTATGTTTGTGTGTTATTTAAATACATGTTATAAATATCCTTATAACGAGTGTTGCCTCTCCTTATCTTTGAAGTTAGGGCTTCATTTACTGAGATCACTGCTATTTTATCTTAATTGTCAAAAAATTAATACAATGTCATAGATCTGAATATTTGCATGTCATTGTTATATGAAATCAATGTAATTGCAGACATGTCCAAGTCAACAATGAGGGTGCGATAGATTTCTACAAAAAGTTTGGCTTTGAGATAGTGGAGACAAAAGAGCATTATTACAAGAGGATAGAACCCGCTGATGCGCATGTGTTGCAGAAGACAATTCGCCAGCCACAGAGCACCCCACTGCCCAACGGCACAGTACCTCATGCGAAAACAAACGGTCATGACTGAGCTCATCATTGAAACCTACTATGTACAAAACTGACGTTTCCATTGTGTGATGACGAAAATAATAAATTGGCCACAACCCAAGCCCATCATGAAATGGAAATATCTGGTTGTTATTGTGAATACCAAGTGATACAACATTTGTATAAAACCATAAGTCTCTTGTAAGTATACTGACAGTCATAAATTAATATTAAGCCAAAGGCCTACACATGTAACTTTGCCTGTGCAATGAGACTACTCTGTTTAGGAACTAAGTTACAAGCATAATATGTACCTAAATCATATTTCCCATATCTGGGTAAGGCCATGGGGTGTTTCAACCTCTTTTCTTTATAATCAAAATCCTATATCAACTAAAAAAAAATTCGAAGTTTTATAAAATAAAGATGGTGCAGTTGAAATGCTTTGCAGTCTTATCCACCTTATGTATAGTATTTTAAGGTCTCGTGTTATTTTATGCTACTCTGTGAGTAATGAATATTGAATTTCTTATCATCTGGCACAATATTGAACGAAGGAGAATTACATTTTACTATTTACCAAAAATGTATCTAATAGCATGTTTATGGCAAAGTTACGATGTTGGTTGCAATATTTGTAATAAATGGATTTATATTAAGATGTGGTTGTGGAATTTGAGGCCATAAAACATAATAGATATGACTGATACTTCTCTTAATTCAATGTCAGTATATCACATTTTGTACAGAATTCATTATTTGATAAGTAACTTGCATGATGTTAATCTATGTTCCACTTAGACCGGCAGTAAACAGCTGTATGAAGTATAAATAGGCCTTAAAAGATGTAATAAAATTCTTTCTTGATTTAATGATAGGTTATACTTTGGCTCTAGGCATTCTGTTGACTACACCGATAGGCTGAGGTTACACAGTGCTAACTGTAGCATGTTGGTGGCTTTTGCAAACACTGTTTTCATTTACAGTTAAAAAAAAGTGGTCAAGAAACAATACACTTATTCTTTTACTGTAAAATAAATAAGTTCAAAATAGTCATATTTTTATTATTAAATTATTGTTGTATATTCGTATGTCTGTCTTTTAATGTGTTACTAAATGATTTAATAAAAACAAGCAATTCAAACAAATATACAATGGACCTTTGTTCATGCACACAGCCATGAGCCACTGCTGCTTGGTTCGCAATGTGTAATTGGTTATAATCCAGAAATTCGGTGTCCACATTAAATTCATAAATTAAGTATTAATTAAGATGTTAGCGAGTTTCTATCTTGGTATCCAAACAGTAACTCGGGATTTGGATTTATCTGTTTTTACCTCGCAATTTACGCTAGTGCATTTGTCTTGTGACAAGGGAATAGGAATGACAACTTGATATTATGATAACACAACATTTGATTAAATTTTTAATCTTTTTAGCTTATAATTTGCACTGCTTGTGAGGAATGATGTTCGGTGATTTTAATCCTTTTGTTGATTTATTTTCAAATTTTTGTTGTTAAACATTTACTGATTTTAGCACGATGAAATTTTAAACAGCCCTTTTAACTAGGTATTGTTTTATAATGGTTATGGCATTTTTACCAAAAATTCAATTTAAACATTTCAAAGTTATGAAACTTATGAATCTGTCTACATGTTCTGTAACCTATTTGTTGAGTATCATGTTCACTACAATCCTAGGATTAGTATAATAAACCTGATTAACAATTTAATAGGCTTTTGATTGATTTTTTTAATATTATTGAAAGCATAGTCCGCAACATCGATATCGACACTTTCAAATGCCAAAAATACGCAAACGAGACCTTAACGTTGAGACTGGGCGTGTATACCTATATTTCGCACATTAACTGTGTCGACATCTTTCTTGCTGACTTTACAACACATAACCTTGACATCTAAACAATACGATCGTGTGTGCATATTATAAAAAAATGCTAGAAATGGCCACAAAACATGAGAAAGACATTGTTTTGTCTATACAGGGCGGCCCATCTAAAACGGTCAGTATGGGGAAGTCCGAAACTATACGAGATACGAAGATCTCTTCTTAGGAACCATGACATCGATTTTAATAAAAAGAAAAACTGCATTCATACATTTAAAAAAAAATGTGTACTCAGTCCGGGAATCAAACCCGGTTGTTTAGAAAAAAAAAGTACTATTTCTGTTTAGATATCGATTGTGTTGGTCTTAAGCAGTAAATATGTGTGTGTGTGTGTGATTTCTAAAATTAATAAAATGCATTGTTTTTACATGTTTTGATTTATTTTAGTAGGTGTTCGAAGTGACCACCGCCTTTCTCAATACCTACTACGTTTGTAACTGTGATCACTCTGAACACCTACTACTAAAATAAATAAAAGCATGTGAAAACAATGCATTTTATTCATTTTAGATATCATGTTTCCTGCACATATTTACTACTTAAGACCTACACAATCGAAATCTAAATAGAAATAGATTTTATTTTTTTTCAAAACAAAAGGGTTCGATTTCCGGACTGAGTGCACATTTTTTTTTAAATGTATGAATGCAGTTTTTCTTTTTATTAAAATCGATGTCATGGTTCCTAAGAAGAGATCTTCGTATCTCGTATAGTTTCTGACTTCCCCATACTGACCGTTTTAGATGGGCCACCCTGTATAGCGTTGTGTGTGATCTGCCTACCCTATTTGGGAATAAAGGCGTGATTTTATGTAATATGTTATGTACCTATGTGCATATTTTTGCATTTTGAGGCGCTGCGGAGACGACAGACTTTGTGCGATCGTGTCTGCGGCGCACAAAAAGTCTGCATGGATTGTATGCATCGTGCGCTGGACCTTTTGCGCGTCGTGTGCGTTACTGCATATAATTCCATTGGTTCTATTTTCACAGATTAAAAAGTCCGTCGCGGATAGTCTGTCGTCTGCGCAGGGCCTGACGGTGTCTATCTGATATCTTTGTTAGCACATACATAAACATATTGTCTGTATTCTCAAATAGCCGGGTCCTCACTGACCGAGCCTCCGCGCTATGCAATATTTTTTGGAGATTCTGAGCCTTAGGCATGTGTAACGAGAGCATGCCGTGTTCTTGATGGCTCGGTCAGTCAGTACGCCGCTAATAGAGTAAGCAATACACGCAATTTCACGGTTTGTAGCCATATTTAGCAACAGATCTAAACATAGATGAAAGAGATAATCGTGACAGGTTGTTAACCTGTCTCCTAAAGTATACCTAAACCTATTTCCTTAGTCGCCTCTTAGATATCCACAGAGGTTGAGAGGTGTTATTTTAGTGTTATTTTAAACTCGACACCACACATTTGTTGAGTTTGTTACGGTGTTGCTCTTTTTTTAGGGTTCCGTAACCAAAGGCTGAAAACGGGCCCCTATTACTGAGACTTCGCTGTCTGTCTGTCCGTCTGTCACCAGGTTGTATCTCAAGAACCGTAAGGCACTGCGCAGACGACAGACTATGCGCGACGGACTTTTTAGTCTGAAAATAGAACCTATGGAATTATGTGCAGTAACGCACACGACGCGTGAAAAGTCCGGCGCACAAAACATTCGTGAAGTTCGGCCGATCGCACCGTGCACATTTTAGTCTGCCGTCTGCATTTGCTGTGAAGTTTTTTCCCGGAATTTTTATACAAAAAAAAAATACGAAAATCTGAAAATATCGCGTAGCGTCGTGATGTCGAGCGATTGTAAGTTCGTACGCGCCGACTAACGGGACTTGCATACGGGAAGTAAGGTAGGTAAAAAACGGCGCAATGGCTTGAAAAGCGATGAAACATTTGTCTCCCATAAGGTCAATAATGAAAATTTTCAGGAAATACTTTACAAGGGGTATTTTCAGACCATTGGTTAAAATATTTACGGTCAATTTCGGGCCACCCTGTATACATATATCGTCCGTAAATCATACACATTTAAATCGGATTTCATATACCTACGTTGCCAGTCGACTAAAAAGGGAACACGCTTGTAGTATCTTAACATTAATGTCTCGAGATATCTTTGGAACTTTGCCCGTGTCAACATTGTAGTCTAACAGTACACACGGAACCCCAAACTCGCAAACTAGAAGAGCTATTAAATGCTAGACGCCGACGTTTTTAATAGCGCCAAACAAACTGGCGAGGTCAGCCTAAAACAGCGGTGCTCAACCGTATCTTGATCACTTGTTTCTTTGCTTTTATCTCAGAAAAATAAACTGAATCACTAAAAAATATAGCAAATTTACCACGACCCGATCTGTGACGAAATCCGATTACAACACGGCATTTCAATGTTGTGTCAAGTCCAAGGGTCGTGCAGCCCGGGTCCTTTCATACTGGGGGAAGTCCTGTTTCCTATATCCAAGTATGACTTTTATAGACTGTGTTTATCTTTTGTTTGGAATATGCTAAAGTATGGACTAAAACTATCGACTCGCCTTATGGCTTTTACCTACTGTCAACGAACTTACTAAATAATTCGGTCTATTCTCAATTAAGTATTAGAAAAAAGAGTGACAATGTACAGTCGATTTCATAAATAAATGAGCAGACAAATGCCAAAAATGTAAACTTTTCCACCTAATTGTCAATATCATAAAGGAGTACAGATATTTTTGAACCCTCAGTTTTGCTCATATATTAATGAACTCGAATGTATTTGATATTGGTATTTGGCGTTAAAATATACGCACGCCGCGTTTCGACCCCAGCATACCACAGATTGGCCACCACTGGCCCCGCAGCACGCGTGCGATAAAAAGAGGAAACAACAAAAACAACAGTATTCATTAGCATTTAATTATTCCGAGTTTATTGCAGTTAACATAAGATATCGTTTGATATCACCGGTGACTAGTTCTACTTTGGACATTGGTCGTAACTCTATTTCAGTATCAACTTTTAACACTATGTTCAACTCATTTCCATTGTTAAGGCCTGTAGGTTTTGCTCATAAATATTCTGATAATTTCGATACACGAACGACTATCGTTTAAAATTTGTTTATGACGTTTTATTCTACAAAAATATTGTTAAATAGTTTATACAATCTGGTTACACAACAAATATAATACAGTTACACGCGTATCTTATTATATTCGTGCATCATTGAATACTGGTTATGCTTTCAAAGCCTTTATATTATCACTATCACAGACATAGTTAAATATTGCATTGACGATATCGAGGACCGTATAATGGCCTCACGGATACAAACTAGGTACGTTCACACAAACATGGTACAAGTAAAGCAATTCGCACATGTTACGGAGTTTTAGCGGGTTGCGGGGGGACGCTTTCACGAGTTCCACTTGGATCCATCGATATAATGGGTTCGAGTGGATCCTGTTCAGAAATCTGTGGATCTTTTAATGGCCGAGTCCTTACTAACAGAGTCGCTTCGCAAGGCAACCATTTTTGGTGCTTTTACGAGCCTTATACCTACTTACGTGGAACAAAAGCATGCCTCATGCGCTTGCTTCACGAGGCTCGGTCAGTGAGGACCCGGGTATTTACGTATCAGGAACGTTACACATTATTTCTGTCCGAATCACATCAGCATAACATTAAATTTGATAAACATAGACTAAGCACGGTCTAAGCTTCACAGTAAATGTATGACAGTAAGATTACTTAAATGCAGCGCTATCTAGCTCATATTTCGGAGGAACACGTTTGTACGGAGATTGTGTCTTTACAATAAATACAATCCTCAACATTTAACTCGGCAAAATTTTAAAGCTGTGGGGCGCCATATCGTGGCGTGGGACGTCTATGGAAAAAGCGATGCACGAAATTACCACGAATACTTAAAATCGTGCAAAGTTAAATTTCGAGGACTACAGTCTCTGGTATTTGAGAAATATACATGTCACATTTTCTGATATTTTTTGCTTCAATTGCCAACCCGCTAATTGTCCAGTGTTGACTGTAAATCTACATTTTCAATCGAATCGTATCGAATAGTAATTCCAACGTATAGATGAATCGACGAGACATGATCCCTGGGACACTGACAGTAATAATCACGATACAACCTTGTAGCGGCGTCACCGTTACATTAAAATCGAACCGTAGAATTACGTTTATTAATTTTAGGTAGATTTATTCCATTACAATGATATTCCGATGGAATTATAACAATTCTTAACATTTACAAGGAATTATCTCAACCAGAATTTAATTTACGTTTACGTTTTGCAAAAGTTACATCGTTTGGAAGACATCGACTAATGTGGAAAATATCGATAAAAAAATGTCGATAAAAATGTCGATAAGTTGAAAAGAATATATGCCAATAGATGCACAAAGATATCATAAATAGAGGGATATTAACAAAAATTAAAAATAGTCACCGGCCAAATTTTTACTGGTATAAGGATTTTGTAAAAAAAACTTTTTGGTACGGTACGGGCCTTACATAAATGACCTGGTTCACAAAACGAAAGTTTGTTTACTGGGTAAAATTATACGATAAGGAAATGAAATGGATCCATTTCTATTTTTGGAAATTTAGGTTTTTTTTAGGTTTTAATTTATGCCAAAAAATTTAAATCACTTCAATGACAACATAACAAAACTCCTTTGTCTATAATAAAGTTAAGTTCCATCGACACGCCCCATCACTAACATGAACTGTCATGGATCATGTCAGGGATCATGTCTCGTCGCGTCAACAATAGTAGTTTATGTGACAATTTTGTCTCTATCTTTTTTCCGGAAGGAATAGGAACAGACGTAATTTTGAACATGGCAAATTTTATACTTGTACCAAAATAAATGTAGCACTTTACGGAATATGTTTCGAATATTTTATATCAACACTTAAGCAATTTAACATCGAATGTATACTTAAAGCAAGGTACGGTTACAACATCACGTGTAAATAATTGATGAGTAATAAATAAAGGAAAATCGAGATTGTTCATTTGTTTTCGTTGTTTAAAACAAGTTTAGAAGGTACTTTAAATTGTACATTAATCAATTCACAGTTGGTTGTAGTAAAATGTGCTACAAAAAATATATAAGTCCAAACGTGGACATCCGTTTATTACAGTATTAGGTACGAGTGCACAGATAAAATTATTAAAATATCATCACATCACCATGGACTAAAAACTAGAGGGAATCTAGCACAAACTAAAACGACGATAACGCTGAATAAATTAGGTAAGTAACCGAGTATTACACTTGTCGAAGATATGCGAGATATGTCTTCATGGATGACTATATGTAACTTTATAAAAATAAAAAGAACTTTGGCTTTGCCTCTTCCTTCAAACAGTTGACTATCAAATAAAACAACCGACTGTTTTCATAGCTTCAGTGGAAAGTTAATTGAGATATTAAATCTCAATAAATTTTAACAAACTATGTCATATTTACATGGTTAAAAGATTACAATTGATATCAGCCACGATTAAAAAGAATTGATCGAGAAAATTTTATCAAAAATATACAAAGACATAGTATTGAGCATTCACGATACAACAATGTTTATGTCAAGCGCAGATGCTGCCCGACACTGAGAAAGAATCAGAAAGATGAAATCTTACAAAATTAGCTAACAATCCATTAAAATTCAACATTTTCCGTTATTAAAAGGGTATGCGTCCTTTTCAATAATGAAATGAAATATCACAAAACACAAAAATAAATCTATTTAATATGTAACTACTTTTAATCGAAGCACTTTAGAGACCAGTAAATAATTTCACATTACACATGCGCCACGTTTTATGGATGGAAAAAATAAAGAAAACAAGCTACACTTTACATCGCGTAAAATTTGTTTACTGTTCCATCGTAATACTGTGCTGATTTAAGTAAAGTAGGTACATTATTTATACATATGTATTTACAATTTCATCAAAAGTTATTTATAAAAAAGCTTAAGATTAGGTAATTGTGATTAACGAATCATTAAAGTATTAGAAATGAGTTTCAAATAATTTAAAATAAATTAGCGTGGAAATCATTTAAATACATATAATTTTAAATAGCTGTGACAATCCATCAATACATAAAAAAAAACATAATATATAAACGTACTATTATATAAGCAGAACATGGCTAGTATTATGTATACATCGGATTATGGCCTATCCTAGTTAGTTAAATTATCTACAGGATAAAATTGTGATAATGATAAAATATTATAATTTTTAATTAATTTTGCACTCACAGACGCAAACCGCGTACAGGGAAACTTTGTTATCCGGGAAAACATACGGAATATTTTTTTAACATTTTATTTAGATTAAAATTTTATAGACAAGATTGGCGCGCAAATATATAAAAGGAAATTAGGTTTCGTGTGCCATCGACAGAAGTCAAATGAGTCACATCCAGACCTACCAAAAAGAGTAAAAATAAAGTCGCTTTCTTCACAAAAATCACATTTATGACGCGAATTCATCGAGTATGGTAACAATTTTATGCGACAAATTTTAGTTCTTTTTATGTCAGTTTTCTACTCTTTTCGGCAGGGTTATGAAGGATCCTTACCGGAGCCTAGTATTATTTGCCCATTTTTACGAACAACAGAATGACGAATCTGATAAAAATCACACTGATATAATTTATCTAATTGAGATTCAGAGACATCAATAAGGCATACTATGGCTAACAGCAACATTAGATCACAGAGAGCGAATTGATTATATAAGCGCAAAGTCTCTTTTAAAAGCACAGACTGTTGCCTGGAAGTAAACTCACTTACGTATATTATGAGCAAAGTACGAGCAAAATACGATACGGCAAAGTATAGCGGCCCAAGAAAGTGCTTCACTATTTTCAATGATGAATGGCTGATTGTCGCATTGCCTTTGCATTTTAAGACAGCTACAAATGACACTGAGCCTTAAACTCAAGGAGACAACATTGATACTAAAATATAGTGAAACTTAGAAAAGAAAACCACGAAGTATTGCATCATATACATACAGCATCTTCATCAATATCACCAATCATTGGAAGAGTCAAAGTTAGATTGTATGAAAGAAAATAGATAAAAAAAATATTAAAAGATGTCTTAGAATTTTATCAATAGACTATAATTTGATTTTAAACTTTTATTTTCGATCTCTAATTGTACTTAAGGTGAGATTTAACAATTTTGTTTGCAACAAACGGACCATTACTGTATAATGCATAACTTATACTTTTATAAACGGTACTCCCGACGTGCATGCTTTTTAAATGAACAAAACAAAACTCCTAAAATCCACAATTTCAATCTATAACGCACCGAATGTCTATAAACTTGTATACACTTGAAACTGTCACCTTTGATTGCGGGTAGTTGCCGCCGCGTGATTGGTCGAGCGTTCGGTTGTCTTCGGCTCCCGAAGATTGCCGAAGCGCAAGGCCTCCTTTCGCCGGAGCGCGGTATCACTACACATGGTTCTTGGGTTCCGCCAGGCGTTACAGCCGGGCGGTGTACGTATGGCAACACAGGCACATTCATAAGTTGTCGCTCGGCGGCGGCGTGTGGTTTTCTAAGTCTAAAAGCTGTTTGATTCGTTCCACGCAGAGCTTGGAGCCCTCGTTCGCTTCTTTGGCCATCTAAAAATAAATAATTTCAATTATGTCTATGCGAAACAATTAAAACTACAGAAAATTAAAACTAAAAACTGGGTAAAAAATGTAAATTATTAAAGTGAAAAATAATTTAAACCCTAGTAAATTGTCACTGAATAGAACTGAAGTTATCATAGATTATTTAACAGAGTGTATCCTTTGACGGATTTTTTACGAAAAGGTTTGCAAACTCAAGAAGAATTAAAAAAATGGGTTCTTTATTTTTTCTCTTTTTTTTCATATATTGTAAATTGACTCCTTATAACGTGCCATTTTACCCCCTTTCTGCTTTACTCATATGAATTTTTGTAACACGTTGTTTAAGAGGATTATTCTAAATATCCGCCACAAGGTAACCAAGGAATACAGAAGCACACTCACCAACGCAAAGTTGAGGAATCCATGCGGCAGCCCCTCGAGCACGTCTATGCCGACGACGTTGCCGAGCCGTTTCAGCTTCTTCGCGAACATCACGCAGTCGTCCAGGCAAGGGTCTAGGTGCACCGTCTGAAACAAACGACAAGCTATCTTAATCTATATGTCGCAGGCGGATTGTATAAACCGCCGTTTTACATAACGGCTAGGCGTTTTGCAAAACAGCGCCGTTTTGTAAAGCGGCGGCTCAACGTTCAGCCGAATTGTTATTGCGATACGTTCTTCAATAAGGCGGCCCACGTTTAGCCGCATTGTACTACTACTAAAATTGTAGGGTAACAATACTTAAGAAAATAAAGAATGCTAAATAAAATAAATATAAATAAAATAAACTAACCTAACCTAACCTAATCTAATGTAATCTAACCTAACCTAACCTATTAAAACCTCTAAATCCTCTACTGTTTATGTTAGGCAGCGCCACGAGTGTTGAAAATCTGAACTAAAAACGACAAAGTGGCGGCTAATCTCTCGCCGTATTACATTCTGCCTAGCCGTAATGAATAACGTTTAGCGCCGAATTCATTCCGGCGGTTTTTTATTCAGCCGCGTTCAATCCGGCTAAACGTTGAGCCGCCGCATTACAAAACGGCGCTGTTTTGCAAAACGGCTAGGCGTACTGTAAAACGGCGGATTATACAATCCGCCTTCGACATATACATAGAATACATACATACATATTCTCACGCCTGTATTCCCAACAGGGGTAGGCAGAGCACATGAATTCAAAAATCCAGTGACACGTTTAGCAATTTCAGGGTAACCAGATGGTTAAACGTGATATTGCAGTGACAGGTTGCTAGCCCATCGCTCACAATACACTAACACTTTCCCAGAGTCGACTCTTACGGCACCCACGAGAAGAAAGGGGGAGGTGCTATTCTAACCCGGCACCACACGGGGCTTAATGCAAATCCATACTAATATTATAAATGGGAAAGTGTGTTTGTTTGTTTGTCCGTCTTTCACGGCTAAACGGTGGGACGGATTGACGTGATTTTTTGGGTGGAGATAAAAGGATGGAGAGTGACATAAGCTACTTTTTGTCTCTTCATAACCCCCCCACTTCCCTAAAATACAATTGAAGCCGCGGGCAAAAGCTAGTATAGTATAGTTCAACCTTTGTGCGACCTTTCCTGGGAATGAGTCATAACGATACGTGATGTTATTCCCCGTCACTGTATCTACTCACTGTTACTCACGTCTGTAGTAACTCGGTCGCGTTATCTAGCAGAGTAGTAAGTGGTTATCAACCGGGCTAGTAGGTGGTTATCTACCGGGTTAGTAAGCCGTTATCTACTGGGCTGGTAAGGGGTTATCTAGCGGTCAAATGGTTATCTACCGGGCTAGTAAGTGGTTATCGACCAGACACGTAAGTGGATGTGGATATCTACTGAGCTACGAGTATTAAGTGGGTGTCTACCGGGCAAGTAAATGGTTAACTACCGGGTTAGTAAGCGGATATCTACAGGGCTGGTAAAAAGGGTGTCTACCAGACTATTAAGTGGTTATCGACCAAACCAGTAAGTGTTTGTCAACACAGGGCTAGTAAGTGGCTATCTATTGGGCTGATAAGTGGTCATCTATCGCATTGGTAAGAAGGTATCTATAGAAGAAGTAAATCTAACAGAATATTAAGTTATTATCGACAATACCAGTAAATGGTTATTTATCGGGCTAGTAAGTGGTTATCTACCGGCCAAGTGGTTATCTACTGAGCTAGTAAGTGGTTATCTACCGGGATAGTAAGTGGTTGTTTATCCTGCTGGTAAATGGTTGGATATCGGTCTATTCTCCAAAACTTTTACGTTCAATCATTTGCAATAGTGTTCAATAGCGCATTAATGTATTGTATCGCATGTCAATTACTAGGCATAGCCTCAGATGCACTGACCAGTATCCGACAGGGCGGGAAGCGTCGCAACAGGGCATCGTCGGCCCAGTACGGCGACAGCAGCGGGTCGCGCGGCACCGAGAATATAAACTCATCCGACGGACTGCGCGCTATCAACGCGTCTAAATTCGACCGGACTGCTAGCCTGAAAGGACAACATACATGTAACATAGACTTACAAATGTTATAAACATAGTAGCCTGCGTTCCCAAATGGAGTAGGCAGAGCACACTAAACGCTACATAGACAAAACCATGACTATTTCACGTTTCGTGGCCACTTCTGGCATACTTCTTTTAGGTATTTAGTTAGGAGGAAAAATAGTGACAGGTTGCCAGCCTGTAGCTTCCCCATCCTCCATTTCTTCTGTAGATGTCGTAAAAGGGGACGTGTATCTTGGGCGACTGGCTAGCAACTTGTCGTTATAGTAGGTATCTTTTGACTGAAAACCTAAAAAATATGCTAGAATTACACGCGGAAAGCAAATTAGTCACGGTCCACGTAGCGTTTCGTGTGATCTGATTACTCCATTTAGGAATACAGGCTTGATGTGTGTACAGTCATGAACCGGGATTGTTGAGCCACTTGCCACTGTTCGCAATTTAAACGTGTAATCAATGACCGATGTGACCGACTAGATGTCAGCTATTGGATTAGTATTACACGGCCAAGTTACAAACATAGGTAAGTGGCTCACCAATCCCTGTTCGCGATGGTACGTGTAGGTTTGTGAAAACGTTTTTAGTCAAAAATATGAAATATGTGGATAACTCACTCTTCTTGCGTTGACCTGTTGATGGTATTTGAGCCTGTGATGTAAGCGAGCCTGGAAGACATGGCGCCCATAATACCCGTCGCTGCTTCACTTATTCTACAGAAAATCGAGAATTCTATTCAATAAAACAAAAATATTTTTTGTGGACTGTGTTTTTTTTTTAATTTAAGTGACAAATACGTAATAAATCATACACAAGAATACACGTTCTCACCTAGTTTTTATCCTTTTCTTGCTTTCCCTGCAGTCTTGATCCTCGACTAAAGGCGGTTCGCCGACCAATGTGCTAGAGTTTTCCGATTCCGCTTCTCTGTTACTAAAAAAGAATTGTAACAATGTGAAATGCTTGTTTCGTGTTAAAAGCTCCATGGAAAGACTCTAGTGAGATCTCTAAGCAGATGTTATGCCTGGTGATCGAAAACCACAGAGAGAAAGTTGGAAGTTGTATTTAAGTAGCCGATCTACGAAACTTCGGTACCGCGATGTACAAATGAAGTTTTTCTACTCGACGATAGGCAGCGCTAGGAGTCGCTACAGCCTGTTGTGCTTCTGTATTTGTACTTTGTACTATAAAGAGGAAAAAACACTGAATCGTTCACCTATAGCGGTCGCCGCACGTGTTCCAAACTACGTCGGTCAACGAATGTCGTCTTTAAGCTAAGCGTCCACTTGTCGGTATCGTACGCATCGGACGTATCGCACGCAACGGATTGTAGTATTCTTTGTATAGAAACTCATACAAATGCGTCCATCTGTCCGCATCGTACGCATCGCATTTCGCCATACATCTGATTGAATCCGATGCCTCCGATGCGTGCGATGCGGACATGTGGACGCTTAGCTTAACACAAGACCGTTCGCCGACCGCTATCAGTTAGGCTATGACTATGACAGCTGTTGCTCGCCAAAATATGCAGCGAACGATTCAATTTCATTGCCACTCAATTTATTTGTTGATCCGTCTCATATCTACTCTCCGATTTTTTTTTCCTCCATTCAAAATGTATACTAAATTTGACAGATGTTTTATCGCTCACCTGAGTTCTTCTAACGTCCTGTTGGGCTTGATGACGGGTATACGTCGCCCTTCCGAATCGGTGTCGCTGTCCAGGACGTAGCGTTCGAGGAAATCCGATACAACTTGCTGCGATTTGTCTTCGATTGGTGTTACACCTAGAAAAAAAAGTGGCATAAGTACGAGTTAATCCATATGGTTTGTTTAATTAAACTCCCCATTAACTCTGAAGCATCTGGTTACCCTGAAATTGCTAAACGTGGCACTGGATTTTTGAATTCATATGCTCTGCCTACCCCCTTTTGGGAATACAGGTGTGAAAATATGTATGTATGTATGTATTAACTCTGAAGTTGTAAGTATTATAACTACTTAATATTATAAATGCGAAAGTAACCCTGTCTGTCTGTCACGCATTCCCGCTTAAACCTTCATCCGATTTTGATGAAATTTAGCTACCTTTTATTGCGAAAAAAAGTAATGCCCAAAATAACTATTCCACGCGGACGAAATCGCGGGCACAGCTAGTTAGCTATAAGCTGTAAAATTGCTGAGCCATTACAGGGTAAATGTTGAAGCGCAGCATGTATAGGCATATTTGTAATATCCCTATGTACAACATTTATGCAATTTCAATTATTTGAGTTTAGCTTACCTGTGGCCGTGTGCTCGCTCTGCAGCGACGCGGCGCTTATAGTCGTATCGGATGACTTGCGCCGCTCGCTACCCGACTTGTGCGCCTGCAGCTCGGCCAGATCCGACGGGGACACTTCTTCGAACGACGACGGACCCTCGCTTATACCTTCTGTGAGGTAGATGAAGTCGTTAGACCGTGTTATTAGACGCTATGGTTTATAGTAACATACTATTTAACTAATACAGAATATTCTTGTCAGTTTAACCACAGATTATATTAATAACATTTTTTTTTAAGGCGATCTCGCGATTGATGTCATGCTTATACTCAGCTTGTTTTGAGATTTGAATTTCAACTGCCAAAACCAAACAAACTTTTGAATAATTATAAGGCATCGCCGCAGACACTGATACCTTTTGTATTGAAAACTTTAATAAGTGTTGTTGAATTAGTCGTTTCCATTTTTACCTTTGGATTTCAGAGAAAAATATAATCTTTATTGTTACATTTGTAATCTTAAAATAAACAGAGCAAATAAACAATATTTATTTATTACAGAAATATACTTATCAATAGCATAGTTCGTTTTTAAAGACATGTTTTATTGGTGTTTTACACTTGTAATTAAGTTAATTCAAAGTCTTTTTATTTTTAATTTTAGTATATTTATTATTTTATTCCAATAAAAAAACTAAAAGTTAGTTAACTATTTACCTTGCGAAGGGCTAATTCTTAGGAATCCGTTGCCGTCTATCGGCGTGGTAGCGTTCGACCCAGGCGCGTGCTTCTCATCTTTACTGTTGCCTTTTGCAGCTGAGTTTGGACACGCGTATGCTAAAATACATAAAATAACGATTGTTTACTATACCTCGATGTTTAGTTATTTGATAAACCAAGAAACAAGTGTCTGATATTTTTCCCTTACTAACTAATTATTTTAAACTTATTTTTATACCAGTCGACATCCCTATGTCCTTACCTTTCAGGCACCTCATCATGAAACCAAACGGCAGTAACGGGTCCATCAGACAGAGCAGTCGCGCCGGGCTCGGTGTAAAGTTGACCAGCAGTGGGGCGTAGGCCAGGAACAGCCCTGAGGGTCTCCGGAGACCAGAAGAGAGGATCTTGAGGGTACAACTGGCCAGAAGGTTGGCCCCGGCCGAATCCCCAGCGAACACTATACGTTTACCTGTCGGAGAGAGAACAACTTGGCTTTATGTGAATACAAAGGTGCATTTGTTTAGGAGCCGTATTCGATTCTCGGGAGTACAATTTTACCATTCTGCTATTTTGTACATAAGGCTTTTTAAGTACTCCTATCGCAACTGAGCTAAATCCCTAGTTTTTCGCAATTAAAAATTAGATCATTATTATAAACTTCAGTTTTATTGTCTGGTACACTTGCGACGCTATTTTTCATTCTGTAAAGTAAGTGTTTAAAATTCGAAAATCTCTACTACATTTCCCTATTGTTATTAATCAGAAATAGGTCTGAATCGCATAAATAATAAACATAGTTCTTACTCGACGTTTCGGATGCACCACCTCATCCGTGGTCTCAACAAGACTCCTCGATCAAACCCATTTTGCTTAACAATAATGTGCGAAAAAAATGGAAAAAAATTAAGACAATACAGTCAAGGAAATTGATTCCTGTGCCACTTTGAACTTTTTCATAGTGAGTTTCATATTGCTTTGATTAGTAGAAAGTATTAATGGAGGCAGTATAGCTCTGTATACTGGCCATAATCGTGTTACATAGGAACACAGTTTAAATGTAGTTGTCGCGTAGCATAGGCAACTGTACATTATGTCATAACAACTGTTTGTGTTCTGACGGGCGAACACGCATCGTGTTTATATTGTAAATATTTGTAAATTTTCTTTAATATACCGCTTACCACCCTTATGCTGCTCCTAATTCCACAATAATCTCATTTAGTATGGTATGTCACAGTGGCATTTCTTGTGAAAAGGTACAAAGTGGCACAGTAATCAATTTCCTTGACTGTACATTTTCCAAATTTACCAACCAGTAGTCCCAATTTCCGCCAAGTTATTCAACATCCAGCAATACGCGTAGAAGACCTCCTCAAGCGCCCTCGGGAAAGGGGCCTGGGGGGCTAGGCTGTAGTCCACAGATAGTATAGGCACGTTCAGTTTGGCCGCCCATTCGCGTAAGTACATCTCGTGGGATTTAGAGCTTTGAGCCACGAAGCCGCCGCCGTGGCAGTGGAATAGAACGCCGTCGGCTGGTGGCAGGGTGGATTGTCCTTCGCCATTCTGAAATTAAGATATTAATTTGAAAAAAAAAGTCTCTGATAATTTTGATGGTTAGTCACAGGTCATTTGTGACTTTTTCTTATGCGATAGGTTTTCCAAGAATATATTTAAGTGGGCGTTTTTTAAAATATTCCTGTATACTTTATTTTTTTAAATTTGTATTTTTTTATTAATCTTACTCAGAATATAAGTTGGGTATTTTTTTAGGGAAACATAAAATTTCAAATGTTTATTTTTTTGGAAAACACCCAGGCACATTTTTTGTCTGGGCGATCTTAGTCATAAGTTAAACAACACTGGAAATACAAATTTTCTAGACAAATCATAAAACATACCAAACCTAACCTATTTTAAACAGTCCACAAAAATATTGCTCAAAATATTTTCAGTGTCAATTGTAGAAAAATCACTGCGAAAAAATTACCGTCGCAAAAAGCATTAAAACTTAACAACTAGACAAAGCATTTGCAATTCCATTGGTATCAACATTGCGGTTATTATGTGGATTATTGTTTCATTTTCCTGCAGTATAACAAATCAACAAATAAATATTTTTCATTTAGGTACTCCTATAAAACATACTCACCATGCCAACTCTCTTATTGACACTGATGAGCCGAACGTTTAGCCCTTGCAAGCCAAGATGAACTGTTGGCGGTAAGACCGTGATGTCTTTGCCTTCAATCGTGGTCACTGTCATTGGTTCAGGGGCGATGGTTATCACTTTGTTGATGGCCACTGTTGATGACATGAGGCTTGGTACCCTTTTCATTATCTCTGAAAAGTTTGCGTTTATTCAAGAATGTTTATTAATACATACATACATACATCACGCCTGTGTTCCCAAATGGGGTAGGCAGAGCACACGAAACGTGACATAGACAAAACTGACTGATGACTATATTACGCTTCGCAGCCACTTCTAGCATAGTCTTAGGTTTGCAAAGATGGAAGAGGTAGAATAGTGACGGGTTACTAGCCTGTCTCCTAAAGTATACCCGAACCTGTTTATTAATAGATTTTACCTATTGTACCTATTTCGAACTGATGAGGGCTAACTAAAAAAAAAGTCCGACAGTTGTATATTTTTCTGCGAAATTTCGATGTAGTCTTGGTAGGTTATAGGTCGTATTGAGAGAGCGTTTTCAGGCTGTCCGTTTTGTCCGATCTCCAAGTCAGATACGTTGACACATGTGACACGTGCATACCTATTATTAGGCTTATAAGAAGTTGCAACGTCGGTGTTTATTATAGACGGATCATTTTATGAAAACTAGTGCATTTCCTTTTTTTCTTAATAAATTTTTTTTTCGTACCTACCCAGAATCAAGAGCACAATCAAAACCCATGACAAAAAAATGTTCCATAAAAAATCCATGTCATTAGTATGGCGGTTACGGAACTGAATGATAAAATTTAAAAAGAAATTAGGGACATCCATAAGCGTCCATGATTCTGCGAACGAAAAAAACTATTTCTAATAAAATTTAAAGAAGGACAACATTTTATAACCAGCCAGTTTCATCAACTATTAAAAAAAACTCACCGCTTTCAGCCAAAAACCAGAAGGCCTTACAGAACTCGACACTGGCCGACTGTGATATGTTGACTATCCTCCTCGCTCGCATCTCCGGGTCTATGAGGTACTGGCCCCCGGTCCAGACCGAGCTGATGAGGTTCCCGTGGCTGTAGTATGCTTCTGAGAAGCCCGCCATGCATATTGATATGCCTTTCAGTATGCCCCGCATCGATGGTAGAAACTGAAGAGAAATATACAAATCTTTTAAACTACATTCTCATTCCTTTGTTACGCTGTCACATCCCGTTGCAGCGCGGGGAGCGACCAATCACCGAGCAGCCAATCATTGGGCGACCAATGAGCGATCACGACGCGCTCTCGGATTGGTTGCACCGTACGCAGCGCGATGCGGAACATCTATATATATAAAAGAAAGTTGTGTTAGTTACACCATTTATAACTCAAGAACGGCTGTACCGATATGGCTGAAAATTGGTGGGTAGATAGCTTAGAGCTAGGAAAAGGACATAGGATACTTTTTATCCCGTTCGACATCTATACAGGGTGTTCCATATTTGAGACATGAAGGGGAAGTACCTTAAATATCGTAGATAGGGTATTTTGCTCAAAGAAGACTTAATCTTATTTTTAAAAGTTAGTAATTCTGCATTAATAGATTTTCTAAAAATTACACAGGGTGTTCCAAATATATGACATGAAGGGGAAGTACCTTAAATATCGTAGATAGGGTATTTTGCTCAAAGAAGACTTTATCTTATTTTTACAAGTTAGTAATTCTGTACAGATAAATTTTCTAAAAATTACACAGGGTGTTCCAAAGTGGGACATGGAGGGGAAGTACCTTAAATATCGTAGATAGGGTATTTTGCTCAAAGAAGACTTTATCTTATTTTTAAAAGTTAGTAATTCTGCAATGATAGATTTTCTAAAAATTACACAGGGTGTTCCAAAGTTATGGGACATGAAGGGGAAGTACCTTAAATATCGTAGATAGGGTGTTTTGCTCAAAGAAGACTTTGTCTTATTTTTTAAATTCAGTAATTCCGTATTGATAGATTTTCTAAAAATTACTTGCTTCTTCTGGGAATCGAACCGACTATAATGTTAAAAAAAAAACATCCTACTTTTATGATGTCAATCGAAAGAATAGCTAAAAAATAAGAACTCTGCCTAAGTAACATAGTATTTTAAAAGAAAGGAACAACGTGAAATTAATAAGTTTATTTAATCAAATTAAAAACATACCTACATGCAACTATCATAGTCAATAAGTGAGTACATATATTGAAAATTTCAACTCTCTAGCTGTCACGGTTCGTGAGATACAGCCTGGTGACAGACGGACAGACAGACAGACAGCGAAGTCTCAGTAAAAGGGTCCCGTTTTTACCTCTTGGGTACGCAACCCTAAAAACAATATGTCAGCATTTCAAATCAAAGGTTTTTATGACTTTTTTAATACTTATTCTGTTAACTACGGTTTTGACGATTCAAAGTAATCCGAAATCATCTAAATCGGCTTAGCCGTTCTTGAGTTAATGCTGACATATTGTTTTTCTATATATGTAAAGTAGTGTTTGTGCGACCGTATATAACTCATGCTATCCTGGTACTTTTAAATCAAAATTCTGCTCATTCATTGTCTCAGGCGGAACAAAGTTCGCCGGGTCAGCTAGTCCTTACTAAAATATGTCAATCGTCCTTTTTACAAGCTTTTAGCTTTCACCTGTTCCATTGTCAGTAATAAAATCTGGCAAGTTAAAGATCCACTTCCCGGTTTCCGATAGGGCTGAAATTTTGTCCACTAAAGTAGTTTACATTGGATGACAACGCATTAATCTTGTAGTAGCTGTAGTAGACTTCTAGTGGTCCAGCTGGGACCGCCTCCGATGGGAACTCTTCAACACTTGGTCTGATGGACTTGAAATTCGACGCACGTGCTCAAGTGCGAGCGTGAGGCAATATTACTGCACACGTGCTCAAGTGCGAGCGTGAGGCAATATTACTGCACACGTGCGACAGAGATAGATAGTAGCGGGTGAACGCTCGAATTTCACTGTGCTCCGCGCCCGGCCTTTAGTACGAATGACAATGAAGTACAGTCGGCAAAAAAATGTTGCATCGAAAGCTTATGTTGGTTAGGTTATTGTCCGAACACAGTCCACTGCAAAATAGCGTATGACAACAAATCAGTACAAAACCCAACCTGAAATCCGAGACATCTTCCATAGAAGCAGTACTGGTTGATGGTGTCGGCTTGCGAGAACAGCTCCTCAGGGGACCTCGCCTCTGAAGGGAACAGGTCGCCAGCTGGTGCCCAGGAGAGCAGCGTGTGGACATGGTGCAGGCAGGTGCCGAGAGACGCGAGCAATTGGCCGCAGGATTCGACTTCCCTGAAATATAGAATTGGTGATAGTGACTTTCATATTGTCAGGTCAGGTTACTTTGGCTATAGTGAAACAGAGAGGTTAGTAAACCAACCTTCCCTTCAGCAGATTCTTAGAATAGTGATGAAATAGATCAAATTTTAATAGATCGTGAATGAGGCGAATGAAGTGTGCCAGAATAGAAGCGTATTACGCTCTTGTGTCTTCGGTTAATGCCCAGGAAATAAAGCTAGATGTTAAATTACTTGAATCGAGTTTTGTGTTAGCGTTTGGCTTTTATGGTTGGTCAAAGTACACGAGTTTAAATCATCTTTTCAAGCTTAAAATATTAAATGGAGTTACAAATTCCACCAAGAGCCACTTCTACAGGCTGCGATCATTAAAAACATTTATTTTTATTTTGCTGCATTTATTACTCGATCCAACAAAATCGAGGCTTTTAATTTATTTCCTTTCGAAGAAATAATCGCAAAAGCTCAAATACTTACAGAAAAATGAGGTGCACTTAATTTAATGAACCTCACCAGAACCCCAGGACATTACATAATGTCATCTATGTAGGCATCTAATATTACTTGGCACACGGCGAATCTTAATAAATTCAAAATTTCAATTCAATTTACTTAAACAAAAAAAAAAAACAAGAACGTTAGTTACCTAATTACAGTTTCCTCTAAGCCAACGATGACCTTTCGACCTATGGACTAGGCCGGATTTTTTATACTTGCTTCGGTTAACGCGTTATCACATGCATTTGTTTGCCGCCACTTCAGTACACAATGAGTGACGCCTATTCTCTGAATTATCCCAACATGTAGCGTAACACGGCGGCATAGGATATTTCTGACTAGATACGGTTACTTTTAATTTAGACGAGGTGGCTTACAAAGAGCGGAAAATTTTAATTTGAAATACATATTACTTATATCTAGCGCGATACAGTTAATTGAATTATGTCTTACTAAATAATAAGTAATCTTATTCTGAATTTTCGAAATTTCGGTTGAGCCATGTAGAACAGTTAGGTGGCTTACGTGACGCTAGAGTTGCAGTTGCATCCCATATCAATTTCAAATGCGTCCTTTTCAGCATTATGGACAAAATGTTGATACATAATTTGAATACAAGTCTGTTTCCTAGTCCTAGGGACCCACATATGGGCATAAGGGGGCGTCCATAAATTACGTGAGGTGTTTTTTTCAATTTTCTGAAAAGTGAGATGTCGTGAGATTTTGTTTAATCCCCTCCCCCACCCCCAAATCTCACGTGAGATTTTTCAAAATGTGGTTTTGTTACGTAAACGCGTTGGATTGTTATTGTAAAAAGAAAAAACATAACATATATTTATTTGAAAAGAAAAAATAACATGAATGACGTAACTTAAAAAAAACTTAAATTTTTCTTCGTTCGGATAGGTACACTCATGAAGTGTTAAATGTAATGCGCCATTTACATCCTCACTTCGGTTTTTAAGACCTTAGGCATCTGGATTAAATGGACAAAAATATTAGTTTTTTGTTTGTTCAAACAAGAAAATAATTGCGTGATATTTGGCGTCATCCCCCCTCCCCCCAAAGTGAGATTAGATTTGATTTGACTCGACCCCCTCCCCCCTTAAAACACCTCACGTAATTTATGAATGCCCCCTAAACTCGTGGAGCTAAATCACTGTGACCCTTTATGGGGAAAGACTCCAATAGGGCTTGTACACAAAACCGCGATGCCATGCGATGCGACGCCGCAAGTTCGCAAAATCCCGGCAATTTGTATGTTAGTTGAGTCGCGAGTTCGCAGGTTTGTTGTGCACAAACCCATAGAGAGATCTCTTTACAGGCATATGGAGGGTGTGTTTATGCAACCGATCGTCGAAACTTCGTTAGTGCGATGTAGGATACCATTTTGACAGTAAAAGTTCTACTACTCAATGATAGACGGCGCTTGGTGTCCCTCAGCTTAATAGGGGACTGGGGTGTGAGTGGGAACCTAAATTGCTCATGGTGGCAGTGTTCTCACCTGACAAAATATCCCTTCCTGAACAGCAGTGCGTCCCGTCCCGTGCACACTTGCCGACTCAGCTTCAGACCGTGTAGGATGCACGAGTCGACCACAGACACGAAGCTCCGGTAGCCGTTGCCAGGGGACTGCTCGTCGAAGTCGTACAGTGGTGCCACCTGGTAAAGAAGAATAGGTAGCATGTAGTAAATACATACAATTACGCCTATGTCCTCAAATGGGACAGAACTCACAAAACGTGACAGACAAAACCATGATTATGTTATGACTACTTTACAATCATCATCATCATCATCATCAGCCTATATACGTCCCACTGCAGGGCACAGGCCTCCTCTCAGTACGAGAGGGCTAGGGCGATAGTTCCCACGCGGGCCCAGTGCGGATTGGGAACTTCACACACAACGTTGAATTACTTCGTCGCTGTATGTAGGTTTCCTCACGATGTTTTCCTTCACCGAATAGCTCGTGATAAACATCAAATTTGATATCGCACATAAATTCCGAAAAATTCAGAGGTGCAAGCCCGGGGTTCAAACCCACAACCCTCTGCTTGAGAGGCCACAGTTCGAACCGCTGGGCTATCACGGCTATACTTTACAATGGTCTATTCAATTTCTACTCTACTGAAAATTTAAGAAATCATGTAAAAATAGTTTCTCTTTTAACTGAGTAGGCAACTAGCCATTTGTAGTAAATTAATGGTTATACATATATGTCTTGCTATAAGTCATCCCTATCATAACTATTCGACCTTTGCCTTCAACATGTGACAATAGAATATTACCCCTATGAGGCCAAACACCCAATTCATGAGATAAGAGAAACGGTTCAATACTCTGACTAATCTATTATCTAACTTGGAGTTTTTTTAATTTTGGAAGGTAAATTTATTGAATTTTGAGTGCTAGGATAATATGAAAGTAATCGGCAAAGCATGGTAGAAAGCTACATAGAATTGAGTTATCTGTGCAATATGGTAAAACTTCCCATTCAAAAACTAGATACATGTCAATAGAAAAACTATAGGATATAATTTTTGTGTCTGTAATAATAAAAGTGTTAAATACTGTCACTTAATTTTCATAAAATTTAATAATAGTGTCTGGTATTCTATTAAACAAGTTTCATTAAAATCCATTCAGTAATTTACATGAAAGAGTAGCCTGCATCCAATTGACAAATAGCACAAAATATATTAACTGATCATAAGATGTGAACATACTATATTATCAAAGAGAACAAAATTAACATTGTAAAGTTTGAGCAGTTTCCAATATGATAAGCACACAAAGAACCCCTGATCTTCAGTTGGCTATTAATTGGATGCAGCTGCACTCATGATTCATTTTCAATTACGCTAATAGTAAGTACCAATCACAAATCAAACAAAGTAACTAATAGATAATGAAACTGATAATTCATGAACAAAGTGTTTATCACAGATTTTGAACAAAAGAAGATATTTTAGCAACACCACAGTGATTGATCCGTTTAGTTATATCATACATACATACAGACATACATATTCTCATGCCTGTATTCCCAAGGGGTTTAGGCAGAGCACATGAATTCATAAATCCAGTGCCACATTTCGCAATTTCAGGGAAACCAGATGGTTAAAAGTGATATTGCAGTGACAGGTTGCTAGCCCATCGCTTACAATACACTAACCCTTTCCCAGAGTCGACTCTTACGACACCCACGGGAAGAAATGGGGAGGTGCTATTCTAACCCAGCATCATTAT
The DNA here is from genome assembly GCA_005406045.1 of Adoxophyes honmai. Taxonomy (NCBI): domain Eukaryota; kingdom Metazoa; phylum Arthropoda; class Insecta; order Lepidoptera; family Tortricidae; genus Adoxophyes; species Adoxophyes honmai. The sequence continues at coordinate 48,376 of BHDV01065359.1, forward strand.
TTTAAAAATATATATGGCTTTATAAGTTTTATTTAGAAAACTATAATATCCTATGACATTACAAGCAAGTTTAGTGTGTAATGATGATGTGTAGTGTGTGATTCATACCTTTTTTTGATGGCAAACTTAGTTATTTTATTGCAAAAGGTTTGGCTATACAGTTAAGTTTTTTTTTAAATGGTACTGGGGCTTTGGTATTTATAAACTAAGAAGAAGATTGTGTCTTCATGGAAAACCCACAAAACTTCAAACTTATATGAGTTAGTTTGTTAAATTAATTAATTAAATCTAGAGTAGATTCTTGATTACATACATATACATACATATTCTCACGCCTGTATTCCCAAGAGGGGTAGGCAGAGCACATGAATTCAAAAATCCAGTGCCTCGTTTAGCAATTTCAGGGTAATCAGATGGTCAAATGTGATATTGCAGTGAAAGGTTGCTAGCCCATCGCCCACAATACACTAACCCTTTCCCAGAGTCGACTCTTACGACACCCACGGGAAGAAAGGGGGAGGTACTATTCTAACCCGGCACCACACGGGACCGATTCTTGATTACCCGCTACAAAATCTGTCATAATATAATAATTTTCCTTAGTTATACTATCACTATCACTTGAAAATTTATGTTAAATTTGGGATTTATTTAAGTTTATTCGTTAATAATAAGCTCTATGAGTTATAACAGTTAGTTAAGGTAGTTTAAAAGAATGGCTCAAAAATATACAGACATTAAAAAAAATAGGGTAGACGATATTGATCAACAATAACTGTGTATAATAGAAATAATATCAATAAGATGAGATTAAACATACTTCCTTACCTTACGGACGTGATCTACAAGAGGCCAGACGGTGTCTATGTGATCCATCAGTGTCATGAAGCCCTGGTATAGCCTCTGCCCATTCTCACTGTCATCAGGCTGGAAAAACGTCGCGTTGTTCTGACAGGAATCCTTCAGCGCCTCATACATCGCGTAAGACGGCGGGGCTCCATCCGCGGACTCCTCACAACACAGCGACGCCTTAGCAGGTGACTGGGTAAAAGACATCTCCGACCAGTTTCTCACGCACCGATACCCACGCACCGCGCGACTAAACAACTTCAATTTCATCTGCAACGATTTTTATATAAATATCTCACGCACTTATTTGTTATGCATGATATTGACACCAGTGAATTAATAATTACAGATTGTGCCGCAAGGTAAGGTTACTAGCATTGTGTAACGATTTGGTTCCGTTCCCGGTCAGCCGATTTTATTGGATGTACAGCTGTTCATTATAGGTAATACTAATTGGAGATATTGCAAATTATTCGCCTATTCGCAGTGCACATTTACGTCGACTGTGGCACGAACGAGCAAGCGAGTTGGTCAGTCAGTCAAGTAAGCAGTCAACTCAAGTCTGACGGCAAATTGACATTGACTTTGACAGTTTACCTTCGCCATTTCAGTTTGTAAAAGGTTGCGAAAAGCAAAAATGTGCCTAATAGGAGTTATAAAATAAAATAATACAGTAGAAACATTTCGATTTGTTAATATTGTTAGTTTATATTCATTACGATTGGCCGTGTAATAATTATAACCTCAATGACGAGATTTCACGATATTTAATTAAAATAACGGAAGTTCCATGGATTTATCTAAGAACGAAAAATGTTTTCAAAAAAGTATTTTTGAAATATGGCTACCGTCTCTTCTTTTAAGTAGCGTAGAAGTCGATGAATGACTCTAAACCCTTTGCTCTTAAAAAAGAAGTAGATCAATGTCATTTTGCTGTCACCGTCACATTATCGTCGTGCTGTTTGTTTACTGCGGTTTATTCAATAATTTTAATGCATTATAGTTTATGTTCGCACGTTAGTAAAAGACTTTTACTAACTAAGCAATGGAGGAAACATCAATGGAAACTGACGTTCTTGAAACCATTCCCAAAGTCTCCGAAGAGACCTTAGATACAGAACCTATAACCACCGGCAATGAGGAAATTTTGTTTCAATATCCAAGTTTATTCAGTGGAAGAACATTATTAGAACTCTGCAATTCTTCGTGGTCTATTTCTCCCAAAGCTAAAGGTGATGTGCAGCCTTATTTGCGAGGTTGCAAATGGTCACCAGACGGCACCTGTTGTCTGTCCGTGGTCAACAATGATGGAGTGCACGTCACGGAGTTGCCTAGAGATCTGTATTCGGAGTCGGCAACTGCAGACCGAACTATAGATGTATTGGATTCTGTTATACATGTGAAGGAGGCGGGACTAGTGTATGATTTCTGCTGGTATCCTGGTATGAATAGTAGTGTTCCAGAGACTTGCTGGTAAGAATTTTCATTACGATTTGATTATATTCATACGAATACAGCAGACTTCTCCTGAGAGAGAGATATTAACTTTTTTTTTTACTTTTTAATATCCTAACTAGACTAAGGCTTACCTTTCCATCTGCCACCTATCTCTGAGCTATAGAGAAAATCAAACTGTAACAAATTTTAAAGTTCCTGATTTATTAATTTCAGTTGGTTGACCACAAGACAGAATGCTCCTGTGCAGATGTGGGATGCATTTGATGGGTCCTTGCGTTGCTCATACAGGGGCTTCAATCCTGTTGACGAGATGGAACCTGCCGTGACCACAGCATTCACAGTAGATGGTGCTCGAATTATTGCTGGTTATAAGAAAGTTTTGCGAACTTTTGAAGTGGAAAGGTACTATATTCATCTCGATTCAGTATTTGTCATTCTAACTAAAATTTATACTAAAGGGTATTATACACAATAAGAAAAATTATGTATCTGTTGTAGAAATAAAGTTCTCAATTTAGCTTGGAAATATGCATGGCTTTCTCATCAAATATTTCAGTGATAAACCTAAACCACTTCATTGTCAACCTGTAGCAACGGATGTAGATACTTAAACCTATTTCCTTGGTGACCTAGGACTGCCACAGAAGAAATGGAGAGTTATAATACAACATACATACATACATAGCCGTCACACCTTATTCCCTGCAGGGTAGGCAGAGACAACAGAGCACCATTCGCATCTATTCTGACATACTTCTCTCGCTTCACTCACATTCATCATTCACTTTATAATACAACTTTTACTAATTTCACTTTACCATTTGTAATCCTTAACCACATAATTTATTCTTGTACTGTCTTTCAGGCCAGGCAGAGACTGCTATGAACACAAGATCTCATTTCCAGCTTCCTGTCTGGCTTTGGACAGTAATATGATTGCTGTTGGCTCGTGGAACACCACCATATCACTCTTCAATGTCAATGAAATGGGGACATACAAGAGCATTGGAAAAATGCATGGGCATTCAGGTAATAAACATTAGCTTTCACTTGTCATCTCCAAATCAAATTTCAAACATCTGAAAACAAATGATGGTTCAATGAAAAAAACAAATTAAACAAGTTATTTTAAGTTAGGAATACGGGGTCGGCGACGCTGGCAGTGCGAGCCTGTGAACCTGTGATGCAGATGCACAATTTTTTGTGGATTCTGTATTTGTATTGCAACCATTTTAACCGTTCTTAGTGCGTCAAACGAGTATAAATGTTTACAAAAATAGGCATCAAATTCTCGTGTTTTGAAACTATACTCATATATTATTATACATCAAAACTTTTACTATACATACATAAAAACCGACTAAGTGCAAGTCAAACTAAGGATGTTCAAGGCTTCTGAAACACACTTGCCTTTGATATAGCAAAAATCTTGTGGGCAATATTATCTAACTGAAGTAAAGGTCGCGAAGCACAGAAAAGTTCGAGCATTGACCCGCTGCTATCTATCTCTGTAGCACGCGTGCGGTAATATTGCCCTCACGCTCGCACTGTGCGAGACACGTGCTCAAGTGCGAGCGTGAGGGCAATATTACTGCACGTGCGACAGAGATAGATAGCAGAGAGCCAACGCTCGAATTTCGTTGTGCTCCGCGACCGGCCTTTACCTATAGTAGAGACTTTTAAGTACTTAAAAAAGGTAAACGAACCCGACAAAGTCAAAAATCACGTAAGGTATGTGTTGCTACATTAAAAACGACACTTTCTATTTTAGTCGCATTACAAGGTGAATGTAATTTTTGATTGTTGACTTTGTCGGGTTTGTTTACCTTTTTATAAGTACCTAAAAGTCTCTACTGTACTGAGTGTACTGGACTGACTGTAGTACCCAACTGAGAGTAGTATTTAATATGTATCCAGACAACATCCCTAACGTTGGTTAACGTCTCACTTACCAGGTGGCGTAACTCACATGAAATTCACACCTGATGGCTTAAAACTGGTTTCCGGAGCCCGCAAAGACCACAGACTACTAGTTTGGGACATCAGATACTACCGCAAACCGTTGAACATCCTCAACAGAGTCGTTGACACCAATCAAAGAATATATTTTGATGTCTCGCCGTGCGGGAAATATTTGGTCACAGGAGGGACAGACGGAATTTTGAAAGTGTGGGATGTGGATAGTGTAAATTGGAAGGCTGATTTGGATGTCACAGATGTCGAAAGTGATAATGCTACGTTTAAGGTAAGATACAACAGGGCTGTAAACCCTCCTAAAAATCACTATCAATAGAGGAATAAACAGATAGTTCACATCTTTTCATTGAGTTCAGTTCACATCACTCTTTTGGACTAAATTATAGTCTTTATCCGTTGAATATTTAATGGATAACTCACGTTGTTTACATCGAGTTTAGCTCGACATGTTTCCGGCTAATTCGTAGCCCTTCATCTAGGATCTAAACATGTCGAGCAATACTCGATTTAAACAACGTGAGTTATCTGTTTAATATTCAACATGAGTGAGTCTCACGGTAGTTTAATGTTCTTTATTCATGTTCGCATCGTAGCCATTCATCTGGCTGCTTTTTGTGGCAATTGCAGTAGTCATTGAAGTCGATATAAAGAAATGAGTGATGCGTTCGACATCACTATCCACGTGAAAGCCACTTTATTTTGGACACTTATTTTTGCTCATGTAAAAATATTTCCTGAAGTGTTCAAATACTTTTTTTTTCAGTTTCCCCTCCACAGAGACTGCTGCAACAGTGTATCCATACACCCATTTAGGCCAATACTTGCGACAGGCTCCGGCCAGTATCATTTCAAGGACCCAATTGAAGAAGAGGGTGATGTTAACGGACAGAGTGAGGATGCAAAAACAAATGAAGACTTAAAATATTCCAGCCAATCGGAGAACAGTTTGGTGTTTTGGTGGATTGGTGATGTACCATTACCGTTATAGTCAGACTGTTATTTTAGAATTAAATTATAAGGAAAAGTTCAGAGTATGGTTTTTTTAACCCGTGAATGGCATTCATAGTAAAATGTTTTAACTACTGAAATTAGGTAGTAGTAGGTACTAAAATAAATAGGTAACTACCGTAACTATCAGCAAGGAGGTCCACTCCGCAGTTTAGGTACCCGTCGGTGAGTACTCGTGAGAGGTCTACGGCAAGCAAGTAACGGTAGAAGGAGACAGCAATATTTTTAGACCTAAACATGTTCGGGTGTGGACCTTCAGTTCTGTGCGTAGTACTATTACCTATTCTGTGTTAACAGTAGATTCTTATTTAATCTATCTTGGTACTTTTGCATTGATTCTTTTTAATTATTTTAGGTTAGATCTTTATATTTTTCTGTATTGTGTCGGGTTAGAAAACCACGTCATCATTTCTTCCGTGGATGTCGTAAGAGGCGACTAAGGAAATAAATAGGGTTGGGCATACTTAAGGCGACAGGCTAGCAACCTGCCACTATTACTATGATCTGTTATTATCTGTTTTTAAACATTAAATTACGCCAGAGCTGGCTACGAAACGTGAAATAGTTATAGTTTTGTCTATGTATCACTTTTTGTGCTCTGCCTACTCCATTTGGGAATACAGGCATGATGGTATGTATGTAAGTATGCAAAGTGTAATTTTTCGAGTTCGATTGCTCGATATCGACACGTGGTAGGTATGTAGGTAGACATATTATAGGTATGAATACATACATACATACATATTCTCACGCCTGCAATCCCAAGAGGGGTAGGCAGAGCACATGAATTCAAAAATCCAGTGCCACGTTTAGCAATTTCAGGGTAACCAGATGGTTAAACATGATCTAGCAGTGACAGGTTGCTAGCCCATCGCCCATAATACACTAACCCTTTCCCAGAGTCGACTCTTACGACACCCACGGTAAGAAAGGGGGAGGTGCTATTCTAACCCGGCACCACACGGGAATGGTATGAATGATTGCTATAAATCACATTAGGTACTTAGTTATAGTAAGTAAATGAACGCAAACCGTGGCCCTCGGAAGCACCCTCGTTACGGCTCGCATGGCCGCCGCCGAGACAATAAATTCTTCTAACGTTACGACCTTTTGGTCAACCGAATCTGTACCCGACTCGGGTAAAAAGGTTAATTAATGGTTTCGAAGAAAATAACAATAACAGACGATCGGAGTCTATCGCTAGTCAGTTTATAATAGTTGTTATCGTAACTGGATATCTAGGTATAGTTTATAAAAAACAAACATACCTACATACTTATATTATTATTCCAGTATATATTTATTTTCTTAAATTAGGTTTTTCACAATATGAATATAAAAAGTAAAATACAAAATGCACTTACAAAAAATAAACACAGTATAAAAAACCTAATCTAGGATGCCGTCG
>BHDV01065359.1:56992-69672 GCA_005406045.1 Adoxophyes honmai
AAGTCAATACGCTCCGTGACACAAGCTAAATAATTCTGGGGCTGAATATCAGTCCCAGAAAAAGCTTGGTTCACGTAGCGCATTTCACGAGGACGATCGTAGTGATACGACGCTCGATTCGTACTTGCCAAGCGGGCACATCTCCAATTATTATTATTATTATCTAGCCTGGGTCGGTATCCCACTGCTGGGCAAAGGCCTCCCCCCATGTCCTCCACTCCTCCCGATCTAGAGCGGTCTGGGGCCAGTCGCCGAGAAATACGTCCAGGTCGTCCCGCCATACTTATAGCCGAACATAAAACCTCCTTCTCCTTTTTAGACCTGTGTTAGAGAATCTAATACCTATTTTCTTAGTCGCCTCTGACGACATCCGCGGCAGAAACAGAGAGGTGCTATTCTCATAGCTGGGCACCCTTAATCAAATTGTTAACTTCGTTAATCGCTAAATCGTTAGGTAATGGAAAAAGTTAACTTCGATAAAAGTTAACTTCGATAAAAGTTAACTTCGATAAAAGTTAACTTCGATAAAAGTTAACTTCGATAAAAGTTAAATGGTTAGTTATATTATATGACAAGGATCGCGGAAGGATATTATACGTGATAAAATTTTTACTCTGAAGTAAAACTGTATAAAGAGTAATCCGTTAAATGACCATTAACGGATTAACGAGTTAATGCCTAGCTATGGTTATTCTAAACGAAATAGAAAGGTAACAAAAAGCCAGTTTTAAAAACAGCCCTAAATTATGTTATGGGCATACCTACTTACCTACCTGTGAGTGTGAATAGAAAAGTAAGAAATGTTCCTCGGAACAATTAAAAACCCACATTCCCAATAATCCTAAAAGATCATATTCCAACTGTGAGAAATCCTGACCGAAAACTGTCAAAAGGCAGCCAATTAAAAATAATTGATAGTCGATATTGAATCAGACGGGGCGGTCATTCGCTGCTGACCATTTTCCGCATGATTGCAATCTAAAGCGGCCCCATATTTTATTGCCTACGAAATTCTCGCCTATTGGCCCCAAATTCTTCACCCTGCGAACGTAGGTGCCGCGATAAAATCAGGATTCCTCAGCAGAACATATAGATAATCGACATAAACGTCGTAAAACGATAGCTCCAGCTATATCTCCTTAAATCAAATTGGTTGTAAATCTTTCAGCTGCCCCTATTATATTTTATCTAAGCCCTATACTTTATTATCTGAAATTACTTAAGGTTACACAGAGAAATTGGTCTTGGATTCTAACTAATGTTCATAACGTGTAAAAACTGATGACTAGCGAAATGGCCGTAAGAAATTGACCAGCGTTTGTAAGTGACAGGGAAGTGAGAGCACAGGTAATTTAATGCGGAGGGCCTGGATTCTACTGGCATTTCCAACGCCGTAGTTTTTCCATGACAAATTATGCTCTTGAATTCAGAGCTCGGCCCGCGGGGCACCAATTTGAAATTGTAATAAGGACTCATGTCCAGCTTTACGGCCTTGCTTTGTCGCCTCAATGATCTCACTCACCAAAACCACTTTAAATGTCTTCAATTGTAGCTATTCTGAAACTTTACTAGCCCCTAAAGTTACGCTCTCTTGGGGATTTTCAGCATTTGCCGAGTAATTCATTAATGAATTATTAACGTCCAAACTTAAGTTTACGACTGTCTTGTCCATTTTCCTGAGTCCCAGCCGGGAGTTGCTAGGCCCAGGTATTTAAAGAAGCTTTCTGGTTCGAAATAAGCGTCAAATTAATGCATTATTTTCCACAACAACTTAATAATTTTGCGGTTTCGCTAAACGAAATGTAAACGATGGTGGAACGTTAAAGATGAATCCACAATGGCGTCTTCGATGAAAGTAATGAATATATTCAAAGGTTCGATTCCAAAGAAAATGCACAGAGCGTAGGTATCCGAAGACAAAAGAAATCAACGTAACTGCGTCACAGACAGATGAAATTGTACTTCATTACACAAAAGACTGTGCAAATCGTCACGGAGAGATCTAACGATGTTTGAGTTGAATGGGGACTGTTCCCGGAGACAGATATTCCACACCGCGCGGAACAATCGAAGGTTCGAGATGTCTATCAATATTTCGGTGTGATTTATTAAGAACATTCAGGTAAACAGGTCTTTGTTTCGTGGAATTTCGGCAAATAAACTGTGTTGTGATTTCGGGACAGGGCGTAATACAATAAAGTTGATATTTTGGTACAAACTTAGAGCCATAATCATGAGTTGAGATTCTTTTCATTTCATTGACTAACCTTTCATATCATTCACTAACCGTTGACGGTCATTTGAGACGTAAGTTCATTAATGCAATAATTGCCTAGGGAGATGTTCTGTCGGGTTAAGCATTACATTTTTCCATTTCCGCCGTGGACATAAGTGCCCGTGGGTATATTGAGAATAGACCTTTCTCTTGAATAACTTAATCTATTGAAATCCGTTGCGTAGTTTTAAAGATCTAAACATACATAGGGTGGGAAAAGACTTTATTTTATACTGTGTACCTAGTGACTTCAAAAGCGGCATTTTCAAGTATCTACTTCAACACGTATTCCCTAACCCTCTAACATCAATAAAAGTACATTCGAGCCGCATTTAATACAATCCGTTAAGACAAATAGTGACAACATCTTATCGGCCAAATCTAAGAGGGTCGTACGGCTTAATTTAATATTCAAGTAGTAAAGCTTTGAACCTGTTTACCCCATTAGAGAAGTTCCGAGGGGCTGAAGGTTACAGAATCCAAACCTTTTTAACCCTTAAGAATTATCTGTTCCCCTCTTCCACTTAAGCGGCTAAATGAAGTCAACCTTGAAATTAAACGCTTCGTTAGACAGGACGGTTTATTTAATTAGCCTGTGGTAAATTTACCTACACCTTAGTCGTCGAAACTTTTGTCGAACTAAGGGGTGGGTAAACAGCGCCAAATAGGTACTCGCCGAATCTGTGTACAGTCACCAGCAGAACTTTTCAATGTATTTTTCAAAAAATTACAAAGCATTAAAGCATTGTAGTGACAGTACGAAACACATAATCTGTGAACATTTTCAATCGCCTAGCTCATACGGTTCTTGAGTTACAGTCTGCTGACAGACGGACAGCGAAGTCTTAGTAATAGGGTCCCGTTTTTGCCCTTTGGGTACGAAACCCTAAAAACACAACATAGATAATACAGAATAGAGGATAACAATAGGAAAAACGTAAAAATGGAAAATTTACTGATCAGGTAATTAAGTGAAGACGGGCGGTCATCCTTCGCCTCACAGAACTTCATACACTCGCTACATATTAATCGTCCAGCTACTGCAAATTGTGTCAGGTATTGGTGCTGGTGACTGTACATATTCGCTGACACGTTTAAGTTCACAGTTGCAACGTCTAGGTAAGTAAACCTTTTTTCATATTATATAATATGGTTACATTTTTGCCAATTTGGCAAACCAATGTTGCACCAACTTTGTTTAGAAAACAATGCGTCTTAACGATGTGATTACTGAATTTATATTTACTTATGTTACACTACATAACTATTGTTATGTTTGCGATTTTTAGAGCTCTAGTTCAAATTTTACATACATACATACATATTCTCACGCCTGTATTACCAAAAGGGGTAGGCAGAGCACATGAATTCAAAAATCCAGTGCCACGTTTAGCAATTTTAGGGTAACCAGATAGTTAAACGTGAGATTGTAGTGACAGGTTGCTAGCGCATCGCCCACAATACACTAACCCTTTCCCTGAGTCGCCTCTTACGACACCCACGGGAAGAAAGGGGGAGGTGCTATTCTAACCCGGCACCTAGTTCAAATTTTGACACTAGAAAACATCTTGAAAGCGTTTGCGCTGACGTTCCTTTTGTTACCCTTGAAAAAGGGGTAGCGTCTGCAGCGCTTGGTATTGACAATAATTTACTCTCACAGTATTTGACACGTAATTGTAATTGTGATAGAAATATCCACTAGATAATTCTAAATTCTCTGACTTTTCTAGTACTCTCGTAGTAAACGGTAGCATGATCGTAGCAAGTTCTACGGAGCTACGAGGCTACGCCACGCACTACGGGAAGCTTGCAGTTGCAAAGCGGGCAGAGGAAATAACAATAGTTGGTAGTTATGATGCTTAGGGTAAAATGGTAACAATTTACAGAACAATAACAGATAAAAAAAAAAGAGTCGAAACAGTGTTGTATAGCGAAATGTGAAAACACGTTATCTGAAGGCAGCAGAATTTCCGCTTGGTTTCTAAAAGACCTTACAGTCCAAGAACGAAATAAGACGAAAGACATTCATATTTATGAAACCCTGTTAACAAGGCAGAAATTTTAAATTGCAATAATATATGGAATGTTTCGTATTTTTACTTCAAAGCTATCAAGAGTCCTTCGTTACTCCCGAGTGCTTGCGCTCGGACGGGTTGTTTTTCTCTTATTATATTCAAGGACGTGCCTATAATATCAGGAGTACGTTTCGGATAAGTGAAGCTTATGATTGTTATTTGTTTTGACCCACTAATATATTTATGCGAACAAATTCTTTGACATTGTTTACGTAACAAATTACAAACGTGTTTTATGAAGAAAAATCAGTCGAGTTTCTTCATAACTTGTTCAAAGACTTCCTTTCAAGATATTACAAAAGAGGACACCTTTGAACAAATATACAAATATAATATTTTCCACTTTGTGAACAATTAGGTAATTAAATTAGGAGTGATTCATTATTACGGGCCCACCAGTTTTAATTAGGGACTTGTCTCTAACGGTAATTAATTTGTAGGTCTTAGGACCACGGAGATGTTGCTCGTTTGTGGACACAGATTTTTACTTGTTTTATTTGTAGACTGGGCTATGTAACTGATATATTTCCCGAGGAGAGAGAATCCTACTCACTCTCTAATTATAAAAGCCTTCAGTCATCAGAACAAGCACAGCAAGGCACCCCAATTAGCCTACTAACCCTATATTTTACGCGCAGGCCATAACACTAAGGGTCAATTCCCACCAAAAGAGCAGCGCGGCGCGGCGCAGCGCGGCGCAGCGGAGCGACCTGCTCCGTGGAGAATGCGCGCGGATTCCCGCGACTGCTCGAGATGTCGCTGGAATGCGCGGGACATCGCTGGAATTTACATAATTATTGACATATTGTCATATGTATTGACAGCGGCCGTCGCGACTGCTCGAGCATCCTCGGGCATTCCAGCGAAGGCTCCCGCAGTCGCGCGGCTTCGTTTATGGAATGCGTTGTTATTACCATGGATACGCGGGCATGCGCCCGCATCGTTAGAGTTTCTCATGCGATAATAAGTCTTATTGTAATGAAAATAAAGTTGAAATTCTCATTCCACGGAGCGGGTCGCTGCGCTACGCCGCGCTGCGCTGCTCTTTTGGTGGGAATTGACCCTAAAACTAACACTTCGCGGGAGTCCTCGAGCGTTCCCAGAGCGAAATATTTCAAGCTTCATTAGCGCCGAATTATGATGTCATAATACTGCGTAATATGAAAACGCTATGTGTAAGCTCGTTACGATCGTTAGCGGTCGAAAATTAGTTCCAGGAGATCCAAAGGTCCCACGGACAAATGACAGCGACCTCAAATTTTGTTCAACTCCAAATTGTTGTCATAACTGCTTAGCTTATGAGGCATGATGAATGGCCCATGTATAAAGCTTGCACATTAGCTGGCTAAACTTAGCGTAGAGGGCACTATTAATCATTGGACTAATCTAAATCACCTTAAAGTTACATGCGAAAGTGGCAACTTAATTGCAATGTCATCTAATTTATCCGGCGTGACAAGCACGTCTGGTCGGTCTTAATTCATATAATCCATGTATTCAGTTCGTAGGTATTAAAAAAACCGGCCAAGTCCGAGTCGGAGACCAGCATGTATGGTTCTTTACCATTAGCAACATAGGTACTAGTCAAGCATAAACATGCTATCAAGGTTTGTGAATCAAATTTAACTTTATCGTCATCTACACCGACTGGGATATTTACTACAAAATGAAGCTTGTAATCGCATAAGTATTTTTTATGATGCACAAATACATTGACGATTTTCAGTTTTTTCCTTACTTGTGGTATACGATCATCGGGAAGTTCGGTACGGTACCCTATAAGTAGGTTACCACAACATTCATACCTGCCGTGAGACAATTTACACTATTCGATTAAGCCCAAAACTCCGAAACTAGGCAAAAGCATCCTGTACTAGATATGTAATAGGCAACGGTTAAAATGCCAACTGAGATGTAAACCTGATTTATAATAATACTAAGTCTTCATAGTCTAGTTTTCTAACATCTAGGCTACCTGGTGCTAAGTAAATATTCTCTTATTGACAAGCCGCTAATTCTCTTTTCCACAGACAAAGGGGTTTTCGAACCGTTAAAACACCATCACAAGAAAAATAAGTTCCAAGGGACCGTTTTGTGAAGCCATAACAGCAGTTAAATAGAGTTCGACCCAACCATCCTGATGAAAGTTTGATGGCCAAACTTTAGTTAAACACGCGAATTCGGGGCATCGAACGATTAGGAGGCGTTACTGAGTGATTAATATCATGCTGCTTTATTCTCTGTGCTCTAATGAAGGTTCTTATGCCCCTTGTAATGATGCGTGGATGCCTACCCATACCCCAACACTGAGCGACGACGGTAGATGAAATTATGTTGATGAATCGCACCCAAATGAGCTTTAAATCTGCTTGTTTAGTTGCCATGTTGTGGTTTTGTTACGGTAATAATGGAAGGCAATTTATTTTTTGACACGTTTTTTTCTAATGCGATTAGTTAGTTGTACATCTTGGGTATAGGTACCTACCTCTAAATAGAAAAAGAAAGAAGTTAGCGATGAGGCTAGGGGAAATAGTTTGAGGCAAGATCACGTAATTTTTCCACTAGGTTGCATCTAAAACCTAATTTGAATTTGAAATTATTAGTAAAACTGTAGCTCAGTTGACTTTTTTCAGAGCTCAGCTGCTATTTACAAGTCTAGATCTGATATATTCGAATGACCTTTTAACCTAGCATGAAATGCAAAAATGTAATTTGAATATACATGATTCTGATAAACACAGCAAAAACTCGCGATACTACTGAGATTCTAGCAATATTTCATAAAGGAACGTCACATGAAGAAAACGTTTGCAATAATTTATACCCGGTACACTGCGATACGGGGTTTGAATAGGAAAGCGCGGAACAAAATTCATCTTTTTATTTCGATGAAAATGAAATTCTATGCGTATTCAGATTATAATGTCGGTTAGTGCGTTGTGTTTGTGTATAGAGTTGAATGCTTCACAGGCTGGGTCCTATTATGTTTCGCAATATTCTTTTGGAAATATTATATTGTCCTTTTTTACGGAGCCGTTTGTCATGTCTCTCTAAATCGGTATATTTATAATGCCGTCTCAGTGCTTAAAGCAATAAAAGCTGTGTTACACGAGGTTTATGACCGGGATAAGCACGATACACGCAGATATTAACACGAACATTCGTGATACAATGTTGAATTGTAAATGCGATTGGCATGGTTTAATATCTTTATTTTATTAATTTCCCCCGAATCAAATTATCCAAATGTAAACTAAGTTTTTCGACACCTTCTCCTTTTTAAACATATTTTCGGGATGTTCCTGTGTAATGATTTGCGAGATAATTAATTTTCCCGAAATCGTTTAATCTTAGTAGCATAGTAGCAAAACTTCGATTCGCTTTTTTCCGAAACGCTTTTATTTCGCAGTGGAATTTTCCCTCATTCGGGAATACATGCATGATGTAGGTATGTATGTTATGTATGTATGTATGCATGTGAGTAGAGTTTTGCCACATTTAGAATCGGCCCAGAAACAGTGACGACGGAGCTCCACGGAAGTCTGCGTGCTTTGGGCTTCGGGCCGACAAAAACCTAACATAATTTAACTATACGAACGTTTCTGTGTAGATCCAATTTGGGGAAAAATGCTACAGTAAAAATAAGCTCGAGTAAAAAACGACAGAGGGAAAAAGCCATCTCTGTAAAAATGCGAATGGAAATTTTCCTAAAATGCATTATAGTATACATCAGCCTGTATTCCCAAATTGGGTACGCAGAGCACACGAAACGCCACATATAGTCAAGTAGTTTTTAAACGGTTTTACTTAGCTTACCCCGTTTGTTTTAGTCTTTATTCTTTAATCTTTATTGGTTCAAATTTAGAAATTGAAATTTCACCCTCTTTCCGTCAACTGATTAATCTGAAATTCGGTATGCGCTTTTAGTTGTGGTGACAATACAATAATATATATTCATTGTCATTGTAAATTCAAAATGGCAGCCGCTACTAAATGGCGGATGACCTAATTCTTATCAACCCCATCAATATGGGTATCAATTGAAAGGTCTTTGCAAGGAGAATACAGTGCACTATATAAAAAAAAAAAAAAAAAAAAAAATCAGTTCCAAGTTAGGCGTAACATAGTGACACCACACCTACTAAGAAATAACAATTCTAATTCTAATCTAAAGAACTCTCAACATAAAACTAAAGACTTCCTTTTTATCAACACGATACCCACAACACTGGAACACACTAAACCAAACTGAACTGCAAATTCTCTTCGCTGGTCATTTGTCAGTCTTATCAGGGCGGGCGATTACTCGCTGCCAACGGCCCGCGGCTAACTCTGGCTAACTGGACTCGCAATGCGTCGAGATTGCGCTGAAATACGGTGCAACAATGCGGTCGAGGGACACTTAGAACTAGTGGCCGAAACTGTGGTGTTATTTTCTTACGAAAAAACTTTACTCGTCGACGAGTTAGACGTCATTTTTGTACATAAAAAATAAGCCTGTGTTCCCAAATGGGGTAGGACAGCACACGAAACAGAACCATGACTTTTTCACGTTTAGTGGCCACTTCTAGCATAGTTTATTCATTAAAATCTGCCCCGACCGGATATCGCATCGGACCTTAACACGTTCACTGCGAAAGGAGGTGGATTAGACCTCATGCATAGCCGCCATCCCGTGCGGCAGTGAAAATAGCGTACTTTCCCCTGGTGCGAAGAGCACAAATTAGTTAATCTTTGGAGTAGAACAAAGATAAATATACTTTTGAGTTCGTCTCTTAAACTAGTATTTTAAAACATATTCCAAATACTCGAGAGGCGGATTGAACCTCTCCCGCACAGGTTAACTTTTTTTTCTTTTCAGTGCGGGAAGGGGTTGAATCCACCTCTGACCCCTTGCACACCCCGCACCGCACTGAATGTGTACGATGTAAACAGCCAGTGATGTGCCGTCCACTGAATAAGTCGAACGCATCATAAGTTTAACTATTGTTTATCTTGAGACGAAAAATTACTAACCCACTTTTCTATTATGGTTGCAATGTTTCAACGACAACCATTCGAAATAAATACATACATACATACATACAATAAATCACGCCTATGTTCCCAAATGGGGTAGGCAGAGCATACGAAATGTGTAATAGACATATATGATTGTGACTATTACGCTTCGCAGCCACTTCTAGCATCTTTTTGGGTATGAAAACAGATGTAAGAGGTAATATAATAGTGACATGTTGATAGCTTGTCGCCTTCAGAATACCTAAACCTATTTCCTTAGTCGCCTCCTACGACATCCACGGAAGAAATGGTGATGTGCTATTCTAGACCCGAAACCACACGGGATTGAAATAAATAATTGATTATTATTTACTATTACTTTCATTGATAACTTATACGTTTCCCATCCCTACTTAGGACTATGTCGGTAATTTCAGTGCGAAGGGAGGTCTAAAAGACCTCATAAAGTTTTTATTTTTTATAAATTGTTCTAAAAGTCCTAGATTCGGGCGAAGCCAGAATCAAATTAAGTAATAGATTGAGAATCCATAGTAAAAAAAATGGAGCACTAAAATAAACCTCCATCGAGATATAAACGTTTTTTCTTTTCTTGGTTGAAGAGGCGGAATAGACCTACTGACGCACTGGAGATAAAATGGGAAAGGGGTTGTTTCAACCTACTAACGCACCAGAAAAACAAACACAGAAATCAGTCTCGCAGTGAACGTGTTAAGCTTCACAGTTAGGTTCTGTAACCACTGGGCTTAGGTAATATAACTTTGCCCACTTTCCGTTCACACATTCGTTTAACTCATACCTATAGGTTATAGGCATACGTAGGTATCTAAAGGGCAAAGTACCAGTAAGTACTGTAATTTACTACCAGTTTAAAGTTAAGTAACGCAGTAGCTAGTACTTAAGATGTTATACTTACCCATATACTTTTTACTTTTATGTGGAATTTTTGGTGATCTCGATTGTAAAGCACATTGAATTTATGCTAAACAAATTAAATAAATTTGCGTAATGAAATGCATAACAAAAACCACCATTCTAATTTACATTTAACGGCATGTATAATTTAATCGTCGATTCCCAGAAGAGTAATATTATTTAACATAAACGAAAGTACCTACCCTATGAAAATTTGACATACAGGATGTTTTCAAAAATGGGCATTGTACACC
Organism: Adoxophyes honmai; assembly: GCA_005406045.1. Taxonomy (NCBI): domain Eukaryota; kingdom Metazoa; phylum Arthropoda; class Insecta; order Lepidoptera; family Tortricidae; genus Adoxophyes; species Adoxophyes honmai. Next base: position 67,531 of record BHDV01065359.1, read on the forward strand.
CGCAGTCAGTTTTAAGGTTGAGTAGATATTAAAAAAAGGAGTATGTCGAAAATGATGGCACTTTAACTAAACTTTTTTAAATATTTGGTAGGTGATCAGACCACCTATCTCCCCGTTATGTTTGTCGTACTGGACATTCTGGTAATTTAATAAGTGACTTATCACTTACTTCAAGTCACTGCATCCGAATTCGTTACATTTTTTTAATGTTAATACTGCCATAAAACGTTATAATTGTTACAGTCGGTGTTAAAATAAACGAAATCTACTTAGTAGGTACTTAGTGTTAGAGTCTCATAACTCCCATAAGTCAAGTCGTGCCTCTGCCTATACACCGATTCATATGGCATTCAACGTCCAAATCTTCACGGATAACTTAAAAGTTAACCCAAAGCGTCATCCCAAATGATGCCGTTTACTGTATTGAGTACATTGTAACAAATAGTAATAAGTGTTACTGGAATAATAATTTCCAGTCTTACTTACCTTTGGATTCCTGAGAAAAATTAAAATTGTCTGAATTAAAATGTTGAAAGTCTATTCTTAACACGTTCAGTGCGTTACGACCAGTATTTTGTCGTAGGGTCATTTCGCCGGTTCGCGTCCATTTAGTGGAGTTGGCAAGTTTGACAGCAAAAATAAAAATGTTCTATAACTAATTTCTACGAAGTATTAATGTCATATGATCATTATATTAGTCTATTTTGAGATTCAATTTTTAGTTTTGTTCCAAACATCGTATGTTTTTTATTAAAGAGAAAAACTTCAGAAATAGGCGTTTCACCCAGTTTGCGTCCACAAAATCCAGATCGCGTCCACCCCTGGACCAGTTTGCGTCCACCACTTTTAAATAGGAATATAGGGGTGTTTTTTTGTATTTGACAAGAAAAAATGTATTTTAACAATTTCTTAATTTATTTACTATTTATTATTAAATTGAAGAATGTAACTAAATATTAAAAATCGACATTATATAAAAAAAAACACTTAAAAATAATGCTTTTCAACATTGATCGAACTTAAAATTATGCGACAGGCTATCCTGTCACTATTATACCCGCCACCCTAAAATCGAAAAAAATATATGCTAGAAGTGGCCACGAAACGTGAATATTTTGTCATTGTTTTGTCAGTGTAACGTTTCATGTGCTCTGTCTGCCCCATTTGGGATTAAAAGCGTGGCGTAAGTATGATGTTTTACAGTATTGGTAATAGCATCTTCATTGCATGTTATATGTATTGTATTTATCTCACAAAAATAAAAAAAATTGGTTCAGGTATGTTAAACTACCGTGAGGCTCACTCATGTTGAAAAATTTACGGATAATTCACGTTTATTAAATCGTGTTTAGCTCGATATGTTTCGGGCTAATTCGTAGCCCTTCATCTAGGAGCTGCGGCGGCTGCTGCTGCCAAATGCGCACTGCGTGCCTCCGCTCTCTTCGCGCGACTTCTTAGATTAAAGGGCTACGAATTAGCCGGAAACATGTCGAGTTAAACTCGATCTAATAAACGTGAGTTATCTGTAAAATTTTCAACAAGGTTCAGGTATGCCTTAAGCGACAGGCTAGCAACCTGTCACTGTTATACATCCTCCACTTGTTATCATATCTAAAATTATGCTAGATAGAAGGGGCTGCAAAGCGTGAAATAGTCATAATCATGGTTTTGTCTATGTCACGTTTCGCGCCCCGTGTGGGTGGTGGCGGGTTAGAATAGCACCTCCCCCTTTCTTCCCGTAGGTGTCGTAAGAGTCGACTCTGGGAAAGGGTTAGTGTATTGTGGGCGATGGGCTAGCAACCTGTCACTGCAATATCACGTTTAACCATCTGGTTACCCTGACTTAGCTAAACGTGGCCCTGAATTTTTTGAATTCATGTACTCTGCCTACTCCTCATGGGAATACAGGCGTGAGAATATGAATTGAAGCATACGAAACATAAATTCATATTCTCACGCCTGTATTCCCATGCCCTCATGCCTGCCTAGCCCGTTTGGGAACATAAGTATGTTAGGTATGTTGTATGTATGTTATCTTATAAATCTACTTGTCTCTCTAATTTCACTTAACTTTCTTTAAATGAAGTAGGTAAGTAAACACTTTATTCTACAAAATAAGAAGTCTTACAAAAAATTCAAGAA
>BHDV01065359.1:72323-120342 GCA_005406045.1 Adoxophyes honmai
TCAGAAATAATATAAAATAGCACTTACCGATGATACGAAATGCCGCCATGAGTAATATTTTTGTTGCGGCTATCGTTTTTACATTATAAAACTGCACAATAGGGCATATTTACATAGTTTCAGAAAAATTTTCGCTCAACTGTCACGCATGAATGAAAGCTGTGCACTGAGGGGAGTCTTGCGGATGTCCGCATAAAGTTGACACACGTGCCCCGCCCACTCAGCACTTCTACTAGTTTTTTCTGTTCTGTGCCTGGGACTAATTTTAATCAGAACAGAAAAAAAAGAAAAAAAATGGGATTATTTGAAATCATGGTCACCCTAATTTTATTTTACATCTTTGAAACGTTTAAATTATTAAAAGTAATCTAATCGGCTGGTTCGTTTTCAAAAAGGTTGTAATTGGAAAGGTCAGGTGATCACGCATTTTAAGTTGCTAAACTACCGAATCATATCTGTTTCAATTGAAATATACACAGGTGTCATCGCAATCGTTTACTGAGTCAAAAAATGGTTGACATCACGAATCAGAAATCACCCTGTATAGGTCTAAGTACTTTCAAGTATTTGAAAGTAAGTAGTCGCGAGGGCGTTCAAGACATCTCTAGCGTAAAATTTTCAGTAAATTGGAATTTCAATAAGCTGGGCACGTAACTTGTAGGGCGGATGGTCAGTTGACGAAAAGGGCCTCTGGGCTAAGTCTTTTTAGAAATAATAGGCACACACAGTTACGAGAGCTTTCATTAGGGCACGAATTTTCTTATTATAATATTGGTTATCCTCGTAACAAAACTAGTTTGTGATTCGGATCCAATCAAGGGGCGCGATTGTATAACTTTCCTATAATAAACCGACGGAACAGCTACGGAAATATCCACGATATTCGTGCGTGAGATGATATTCGCAGCGCCATTTTGTGAAATATATTCAAGTCGACGATTTTTTGTTGACACGTAATCGAAAGAACAGACGTATTACGAAATAAGATTGGGATTTCATGATAATTATTAGTTCTTTTATTTTAGTACATGTAGTGCATACATAATTACATTCTTTCATATATCATACCTGTATTTTCAAGCGCGGTAGGCAGAGCACACGAAACGTTACATAGTCAAAATCGTGGTTATTTCACGTTTCGTAGCCACATTTAGCATAATGTTCAAACACAGGTGAGAGGTATAATAGTGACAAGTTGCTGGTCAGCCACCTACAGCGTACTTACTAAGTATTACTTAAACCTAATTTTTTAGTCGCTTTTTCCTACATGCACGGCAGAAATGGCGAGATTTTATTCTAAACCCGACACCACTCATCAATAATCAATATTATCTACTAATATGAAGTAAGTATGTAGTAGAAATTTTGTAATTTGAAAGATAGCCAAGTTTGAAAAAAAAATTGGGACTAACGATGTAAAATACCCACAGCTGAGGCTAAAGTTCACCTTCTCCTGCTTGTTCATCTGATAGTAGTAGTAGCCAAAACCTAAAGTTAACCAACCTAATGATATTCGATATTTTCAAAACATTTTACCATTTGTAGAACCTCACTAGGTTTTAACTGAAAATTTAATAACTAGCTTTATAGTGCACTGCTCTGTCGGGTTCCTAGCCCGGCCACTCATTTGTCGGTCCGATCGAATAGTCCTTTGTTCTCCGCGGCCGACGCGTCAGGAATATCAAGCTGGCCAAACACAGTGCCTTCGGCGGAGACTTTTGTACAGGCAGCAGCGAAATAACAATAGTTTTCAGAAAACTTATAGCAAAATAGTCTATTATTTTCTCTATTGTCCATGGTGTTCAATGTAATGGCTCTGCATTTATTATTAACTTGCGACCCGCCCCGGATTCGCGCGAGTGCAATGATGCTATTAAAAATACCTACCTCATACCAGAAATACGTAAATTAATCGGTGTTACTCTATAATATTACGCTTGTATTATACATAAAAACCTTCCTCTAGAGTCATTCTATCTATTAAAAGAAACCGCATTAAAATCCGTTGCGTAGTTTTAAAGATTGAGGTAAACATACAGACGGACAGACAGCGACCGCGACTTTGTTTTATAATATGTAGTGATAGTGATAGTTAAGCGACCATTCTTAAGTTAGAGTCGGAATTATAAGTGTGGCCAGTATGTCAGTACATACGAAGACGGCAGAAGATGGCAATTCTATGTTGCCTCAGAAAACTGAGTCGCTTAGCTCTGTTTAACTATTTTGGGAGTTAAACAAAAACGTTAACATTTATCTGTTTCCAAATGGAGTATGCAGAACACACAAAGACCATGACTATCTATTTTACGTTTCGCAGCTACTTTTAACATAATTTTGGGTTTGACATAGGTGAAAGAGCAATAATAGTGATAGATTTCTAGCCCGATGCCCCAAGTATACCGTAACCTATATCATTAGTTACCTCTTCTATTGTTTTCTTGTCTTTTTGTTCTTTGTCGATTTTTTTGTCTAGCCGAATGTATTGTATCATATTTGTTAATTAATACTTAGTACAATACCACATACATACCCTAAAGATTTTACATACATACATACATATCGTCACGCCTGTATTCCCAAGAGGGGTAGGCAGAGCACATGAATTCAAAAATCCAGTGCCACGTTTAGCGATTTCAGGGTAACCAGATGGTTAAACGTGATATTGCCTAAAGATTTTATTGTAGAAAAATCAATTGTTTTATTATACTACATGATACGTGAGTGTCTTCAGGAATTTCGGATATACTTGTACTCTGTCTCTTAAAAGACTAACTTAAAATACTTACTTATATTTAAGAATGTGCGGCTCTGCAATCGGTCTGGTAATAAAATGCAATGCAACGGTTGTCTGTAAGTAAGCTATGGATATCGAAAGCGCTGCAAATATTATCGTCTTTGTCGAAACGTACGAATGATGGCGAATTATGAAGACGCCCAGCAAATCCACTTTGATATCTGTTTTCCAATACATCCAATATTTATTATATCTCCATGTAAACAAATGAAGGATATGAGATTTTGTTCCCAACATCTCTTTATTTTTCCTCCACACTGGTACAGACGGCAGCAAAAGTTTTCGACAGTCAGAACTTCCAAAACGTATCCATAAGTCGAACTTACAGGACAATAGGGTCGACTTTCTAAAGTTGTGTTTTTTGAGGTTTCGTGCTATTTGGCAACATTTGTTGCTGGCAGTCATATTACGTTTGTACAAAATCTTGTTTATTTAACTGTAGTTTTCCGTCTGCCTGAGGATGAATCTTTATTTTATGCATGGAAACATAACCCAAGTACGTTGCACGTGGCCACGTCAAAAATCTCATTAACAAAACCGAGTGTGACACGCTAGGCATCGTTGAGCCACTACCCTATGTACATCTGCAATTTGGCCGTGTAGTTATCAGATTAATTAATTATAATTATGTGATTAGTCAGAGGCATCGGTCATTGCTAACACGATTAAATTACAATCAATGACAAGTACTTACTTAACCTATTACGGTTCGCGACTGTACCTGTAGACTTGTGACAATAATGTAAATAATATACAATGTGTTATGTATGTGTGTGTTTTCCGTATGGAGTAGGATAAGAATAACACACCTCAATTTTTTCTACAGGCAACTAAGGAAATAAGTCAGGTATGCTTTAGGCGACAGGTTGCCTACCTGTACCTGTCACTTCATACCTCAATGCTGGAAATGGCTGTAATTTGTGTGAAACACCCGTGGATTGTCTTAGTAACGTTTCATGTGCTCTGCCTACCTCTTCTGGGAACAGGTGTGATTGTATGACAATTAATATAGAAATATCTTTTTAAATAAATGCGTTAACTTAACTAATTGTAAGTCTTTAATGTGTATCCATAAAAGTAAGTTTATCCGTTGTCTAGTAGGTACCCATAGCACAGGCATTAAATTGCCTAGGTGGTGAAAAACCGGTCAAGGGCGAGTCGAACTCGTACTCGAAGGGTTCCGTATCAAAAACTGCAAAAATACTTTTTTCACTGGAAGCCCCCCCTAAAACACAATACATATTTTATTTTAACTTAATTATGTATTAACTTTTAAAGTAGTTACTATGTGTAGGTACAACCAAATATTTCGTTAATATTTCAAGTGTCTAGTGTCTACCTGTTACCGTTATTTATATCGACTCAAAAACACCAAAAAAAATCACGATTGTAGTATGGGAGCCCCCCTTAATTATTATTATTAATTTGATTTTAGTATTTGTTGTTATAGCGGCAACAGAAATACATCATCTGTGCAACTGTCTAGCTGTCACCGTTCTTGAAGATACAGCCCGGTGTCAGACGGACATGCAGCGAAGTCTCAGTAATAGGGTCCCGTTTTCACCCTTTGAGTACGGGACCCTAAAATAGGAACCGAGTGTCAAGTAAGGCCGCACAAAGCGTACCTACTTACCTAGTCATTACTGTCACGAGAAATCATCTCTAGGCCAGGCACGCGCCTGTCATTCGCGAACATCCAATATATTTGAATTGACTGTCATGTACAGAAAATTCAGACCCCGTTCGTAGCGAAATCAAAGTTAAGTGCCTTTGTTGTGAATTATTATAAGGAAAATAAGGGTTGATGTCTTCCAGAATGAGTTTTCAGACATGTCCAATTAACCATGTCACGCATCATTAAATTGCTTCGCAGAAGGTTTGCTTGTATGTATTCGTGATGTTTTTGTCGTCTTTTAAGATGTTAACCGTGTCGGGTTTAGAATGGCATCTCTTCATCTCTTTTGTAGATGTTGTGAAAAGTGACCAAGGAATATCCTTACTAATATTATAAATTGGAAAGTGAGCTTGTTTGTTTGTTTGTTTGTTTCGTTCCGCTTTCACGCCGTAACTATTGAACCGATTGCTTTGCAGCCGTAAAGATAGAAGTCAGGATTAAATAATAGGGTACTTTTTATCCCGGAAAAAAATGATGTTCCCGAGGGAATGTTCGCTTTATACCGCAATATAACCGAATTACACGCGGGCGAAGCCGCGGGCGGAAAGCTAGTGGTAAAATATATTACAGGTTTTTCAAGACGTTCCATTATTTGAATCACTTCAAAAACGGCAAAATTTCATACTAACTTTACACCTCCGTTTTACCCCCTGAGAGGATAAATTTTCAAAATTTCTGTCTTAGTACACCCTTACGTTATAAAAGGAACCCGTGTTCTAAATTGCAAGTTTCTAACTCTGTAATTTAGGACCTGCGTTGATGTCAGTCAGTAAGGTTCTGCTTTTAGTATTGGTTATTCGGTGGCCGGAAATTGACCGTACTTAAATATTTTAACCATGAAGATTTATCCCAGATAATTCATGTAAAAAAATATAATTTGAAAATATTGTCCAGTCTTTTGTACTCTAGCTCTTACTCAACCTCGTAGCATCGCAGTGTCAAACAATTGCAGCTTCTTACGAGCAGACTAACTGGACTTGCGTAAGGGACGCAATGTAAGTAAAACACAGGGCGCAATAACCTGAAAAGTGATGAAACAAGGTCAATAATGAAAAACTTCAAAAAACATTTTACAAGGGTTTTCCGACGCGTATACCCGACCATTGTTTAAAGCCCGTCACACATTAAGCAGATACGGTAAGGTATCTGTTACAGAACCTATATCTGTCAATATCGCTCCCTATACAATTCAATGAGCTAACACACACTGCGCAGATTTACCGTCAGGTATCTTTTGACACCGACATATGGAAAAATGGCATTTATACGCAGATAAAATGTTATCGTATATTCGTAGTCTGTGACGGGCTTAAAACAATCGATCAATTGCAATCACGGTCAATTTCCGGCCATCTTGGATATTTGAATTGGCACGTTCAACAACTTATGCAATATGCATTTGTGTGCGTATTGGTGTTAATGTTCAAGCATGATTGAGGCTTCGATGGTCTACATTAGCATGTAGCCCATAAAACACATACCGTAGGCCATTTAACCTCGCCCTGACAGTGATATGAAGGCAAAGTCCCCCTTTATTGCTCTCTTTTGCTCTTCGCAGCAATTTTATTACGTTGACATGCGAAAATGGCCAAATTATTCGACTTCACACTTGCCCGCAAATATTTAGATAGGTAATTTCTATGAATGAGGGCTGTGTGGGCGGACTTGTGTGGAAACTGTAGCAATGGCGGATTTTCGGGTGATTACGGCGCAAATTGTGTAGGAAGAGTAAAACTAACCTAACGGATAACCGTACCTCTGACGAGTTCCTTACTTTCTATTAGAAAATACACATAATTATAGGTTCAAGAGAAAAAAAAACATGAATTGCGCTTGTTATTAGAGAGAGCGAGGAATTAAAATGTTGTTCAACACCTAAATACAATTATTATCATGACAAAGACGACAATTAGACAACGAGATTACAGTAAACAGTAAAATCTGTTACTTTCGTTGTAAGAAATAATTATTTTTAGTGCTCATCCAAAAGTTTTATTTGTGTGACACCAGGTAGATCTTAAAACGGTTTAGTTTACTTAACAGTCTAGTATCAGCTATGTTTAGTCTGGGCAGCACTTGGATCAACTCCCATTCAAAATTGATCAATCTTCTTTAAGAAATTCGAAAAAAATAAACCGCATTTTTTTTTATTCCGTTAGGTTTTCAAGTTTGTTTGTAAAATTATTGGCTTTAAAATAGTTAGCGGTACAAACCGTACTTAAATATTTGAACTTCGTTGATGGAGGCACAGCCCCGTTGAAACTTCTAGTTTGCATGTCTAATCACGTGTCTCAACACGGTTACTTACATAATACAGGAATTCAAAATAATTCAAGAGACTCGGGTGACTATCGAATAAAGGAACGATAAAATTACCATCGTATTTTTTTTACAATGCTGCAAGCAAATAATACAAAGAGAAATATGCGAGTGATGAGTATGCAAGTCATCTGATGGAAAGTAATAACGGCCACAAGGGGTGTTTACACTTTACAGGTGTATTGATGGCCTTTTAAGAAATGAACAACGTCAGTTTTTAAACGACCCTATGTTGTAAAGTTCCGGAAAAGTTGACCCAGGAAGTTGATTCCATATTTTCGTCGAGAGAGGGAAGATGTTCCGTTACTGCTCTGCCTATTAAAATAGTGAGGATGAAAAAGACAACTACGTGAAGTACGACAGTGGAAATACTAGGTAATTTAAATTTCTGGCAGTTTCTGAAGTTTCAGTCCTGAAATGGTTCATTAGCCTGAATGTATGTGTATATTACTAGCCTGCTACAGTGTCCTACTGCTGGAAAAAGGCTTCTCCCTTTAGGGTTGCCAACTGTACTGTTTCATGACTGTACTATATGTATTTTCAACACCAAAATATACATTAACTTTTGAGCAAGGTGTGCGTGTATCCGAAATCCGAACGATCTCTAATCCGCTATCCTTGAATAACATTGATCTAAAAAAACATTATGCCAGTTTCATTTTAAACAAAACATTGATAAAAACAGTGCGCCAGCGGTCGCATTAGATGAACGACTTATTGTAATCGCCGCTTAAGTTTTCCCGCTGTCCCTACACTGTCGATTCAAATTTGAGAACACAGTCACATAAAGATTGGTCTTTTTGGATGCCCCATATTTCGCATTCGAACAGTATTTGGATGTCTTACGTAAAAAAAGGTCAAATGTTTTCCTCGCTCACAAGCTTCAAACCTAAAGTAAAGGGGCATCGCACTGAAACATAAACCCATATAATGCTCTCCGCTAATTAAAAACCACAGGTGTGACAACATAGAGGCGTTACAATGAAATATGTGAGTGCGCGCGTGCAAATTATTGCCCTGGACTTTCGCGTGCCTCAAGCCGTGATGCCCTGGATATTTTGTCAGTTTTCTCGTACAATTGTTCGCTCACAAAGGGAACAGGAAAGGTTAATACCTGCCTCGTGACTTACAAAAGAATTCTATTGTACTTCACCGCATTGTGAAATAAGGCGATACTGTAGCTGTGAAATGAATTCATGTAGACGTTTTACCACGAGTATGTATCTTGAGAATTAGTACACCCTTCAATTCATTAACTAGGTAGTAACCACTGCAGGAGCAGAAATGACCACTATAGGAATCAGACTTTAGTTTAAGTATTCACCATTATATATTTTACTTAGGGAACATACTTAAGTTTCAGTAAAATACATAAAAAGACTCTCGTAAAAACATACATACATCACGCCTGTATTCTCAAATAGAGTAGGCAGAGCACATGAACCGCGACATAGACGAAACCATGAATATTTCACATTTCGGTGCACTATGCAAAAACAACAACACTAAAATTTACCCATAATTCAAGAAAATTCTTCTAGACTACATCCATATGGCTTACATTAGGAAGCCTGTATCTTGTAGTGTGTAATATAAAATTTTGAGTTCAGTTTTTTTTGGTTAGCATAATTATTAAAAAAAAAAAAATATTTCAAACAGTATAGTTGTGTTGACGTAAGTTGATGTTTGTAGTAAGCATTCATTCGGCTGTAAAATACGTTGCATCTTTCTATATTTCCCCTTTCACATTGTGGAAATACATCGTAAAATTACATATGCATTGACGAACCCTATATTCTGTATGCAAATGTAATAAAATAATTTACATTCTTTTTTACGTACGGTCCATAAAAGATAGGCGGTCTGCACTCATTTGTAGCTGTAAATTAACAGGGGAATAAAACATATATGACATTGGGAGCGATTCCGTTACATACTGATTAAGTATTGTCTCATTTACATCTTTTATGTCCGCTGCGAGCCCGAGGGCCGTGTCGCGCATCTAATTTAATACTCGCGCACTTATAGCCTAAGATCCCGCCATACAACAACCTTCACCGAGCGGGATCGAGTGGATCAAACACATTTTTTATGTAATTTAATATATCAAAGAATATATTGCAAGTGGGTTGCCTAGCAAATTTCAGTCCAGGATAAAAAAAATATCTGTATTTCACCAGTTTGGTTGATGGATAAATTTTATACCAATCGAAAGTATGCAGCCCATAGTATATGAAAAAAAATGAGGTTGCCCATTTTTTCCTGTCACAACCCTTGGGTTGCCAGGTATGAACAGGTAAATCGATACTAGTAATTTGCACCGATCTGCTACAACTACAGGAAAAAAATAGGCAACCTAGCTTTTGCATATACCTACTACGGGCTGCATACTTTCGATTGGTATAAAATTTATCCATTAAGTAACTAAACTGGTGAAATATAGTTTTTTTTTAATCCTGGACTGAAATTTGCAAGGCAACCCAAATAAGTATTGAGTTCAAAGAGGCAATCTTGTAAAATTGCGCCGAGCCTATCTAATGTCTGTTTAATGCTTATTGGGTCTCAATTCCACTACACACGATAACGTTCAATGCTGATGTGATTGGAAAACTTTATAGAGCCATTGTATTTTCATGAAAATGTTTTCGTTACGACTTTTTTAAATGTAAATCAGGTTTGTATGATGGAAACTTTATTAAAAGTTGGTTTCGATTTAATACGTGCTATTCTACGCACGTATTCGTTTTATGTTTGTATGCAGATGTATTGGTTATATATCTTTAATATATTCTGTCTGACTTATGTTTTGATTAAAATGATAATCTTCGTGTCAGTATCATCCAATTCGTGTTTGATAAAAGAACACTTGCGAGCGAGGAATGAAAACCAGTAAATTGGCTGAATTGGCATTTTTTAAACTTGTTTATTTTTGCCGGATAAATAATCTTTTATTTATCTTCTTATTCACATTCTTTAAATCCAGTGTAAGAAATGAATATAATGTAAGTACCTACAACACAAGTTTGTATTAGTTATTTTGTGCGTCTATTGTAAAAAAAGTAAAAAAGTGTAAATAAAAACATCTCAAAGTCGTCACATCCGACCCTACGTACTAATATTGACGATTAAAAGGCGAAATGGTATAAACGACATTTTTTTTACGGCTGTTTAGCTTACAAATGACAGGAAGATGGTAGATTGCACTTTGAAATTGCATACGGGCGTTGTGTCATTTTCTTATATCAAGTAAGCTAAATCATCGATAGATTGACTACGGGGACGTGCCGTTAATCTACACAGGAGAGGTGGAAAGTGATAAATAACTTAACAAGCGGCATAATTCACACAACAGACAATATTTTTTACTTCTTTTGGCCAATAAATCGAGAAACATCGACGGGGCGTATAATAGCTTGCCTCTGGCTCCGAATAATGGCAACCCTTATCTACTGCACAGATTACTGGACTTTATTTACCGGTTGTTCAAAGAACGGACCTTTTCAGCAAGTTTGGAAAATTAAGTTTTTTAATTCAAGTTAGTTTCTGATTTAGCCAGTGATTTCATTGGGAAACGCGATGGTTTTCAGGGCTGGTTTAATTCAAAGTAAAAGATAAAGTTACAATGCTTCGGTAAAACGTATAAGTAGATTAATTTAAAAAAAAGCGAGGAGAATTCATACACTCTATTTAATAGTGTCGCTTAGTTGGAAATGTGCATTCCTGAAACTATCAACTGTGACGGACAGAAAAATGGAGTCCGTCACGCCGTAAGGGCCGGCGCTCACTGCCGGCATGGCACAGGACGGCATGGTAAGTTGTGCTGCAGCATCCAAAAGAATAACCCGAGGAATGCTTCGGCACGCTGTGGCATGCCGCGGCCTCTCTCAGCATCGTTGTATCAAAATAAAGTAACATGAGTTCTAAACTCATAGTAATAAGATTAAAATAGCTTTATCAGTAACGAAATCCTTTGCCATGACCCGCCGTGCCATGCCGGCAGTCAGCGCCAGCCCTAAGGGTACTTCTTACCATTTTGGATCAGAACCCTAAAACTGAAGTAATCTTAACACTTAAACTGCTTCTCTACACAATACGGCGTTGCTGCAATCGGTAGGGTAGCTCCGACGTAAATGGAACAGTCCGTAGCACCGCTCTTACAAATAAATCTATTGACTCTGCCATTCAGACGTTGTCTCTGAGGAGTTACCTCGCACTCACAAACTTAAGACGGCATTAAAGGCTTAATTCCTGAGGCTAGGCTAGTCCTGAAATATCCTCTTGAGAGTGGGAATCACACTTGACTTAAAACTTTACAACATTGAGACGTATTTACCCACGTTTTTCAGGAATTATGTTTTTTACATCAGATCGATTTTAAGTACACTCACATTGCTCTTTAAATACTCGTACCTTGTCTACTCTATTTTAACCTAATATACCCCTATTATTTTTATTTGTAGCCCCAAATGGCGTAGGTAGAGCACAACATTATTAGCACAAGGATTTAACATAGATGTAGAGATTGCTAGCCTGCTGCCTGGAGCATACTTAAACATTTCCTTAGTCGATCTTACGATATACAAGGGCTAAATGGAAAGTTGTAATTCTAAACTCTACATAAGACGGTAAAAAAATATTAGTAAAGTATACTATGTAGTGTCTACTGAGGCTACAGTAACTAACCTTTGTTCCTTCGAAATGACTTTTACAAGATGGCTGCGTAATGTATACCGTTTAAGGGTAATTCTTGAGAATTATCATTCCGCTGGCTATACTTATTTTAAAAAATATCGATCAATTTGCAACTAAATACCATTTTGATTAATGCGTAATAATGCCCCTTAAATAGGCTCCACTTTCTGATAATTTGTCTATAATTAAGTCGAAAATCATAGTTATTATGACACGCCAGGGAAATGAGAACTCTCAAGAAACACCCTTAAAGGTTCATCTAAGATCCATATACTTAATCGTGAGACCATGGTTACACAGCGCCATTTAGCAAAGCACATAGTTCAGAGGACTCCAATTTAATATTGTACTAGACCGTTTGATCGTATTGTCATTGACCAGCTAAGACATCGAAAATACGGTTTTGATTTCCCATTACTTCAAATACATTCAAGTTTCCAATAATGTAATGAAACTCGCCCACGCACTCACGTATCTGTAATAATAGTTAAGCACTTAACTTACCCATTTAAGTTACGAAGATTGAACAAACTCTTTTGAGTGGGTAGACTCAATATGAGACCCAGTTTAATAATAGGTTTAATATTATAACTTTAGCAATATTATCCTCCTACACTTGAACAATATTATTGTTTACTTATTTCGGCTGGGTTCTGGAGTTCTTAAACTTTATAATCAGTATTTCAATGACATTCTCCTCCATTATTGTTTACATAGGAAATTAACATAAACATTGAACGTGTATTACGCTTTACGCTTATCGTAAACACTGGAAAAAATTGTTTTACGGAAATTTCGTATCACCAACATGATAAAATGGGAAATTCTCCATTGGTGCCTATAGGTAAAACTCAATATTAATACTAAGCGATGCAGATGCTAAGTCGTGCAGAATAGATGCTCGATGGGTCTATAGACTAATAGCTAAGTCTACACCAGTGCGCTTTCACGTTCACTTCGCGTCTTCCTCTGACGCATGCCCGTTTGCCCGTGCAACACATGTGCTGAAACTAGATCTGTCCTCAATGAAGACGCGCTGGCGGCATGCGCTGTTGTTGGTGGTTGCACGGGCATGCGTCAGAGGAAGAAGCAAGGTGAACGCGAAAGCGCACTGGTGTGGACATAGCTATTAGCTGGCGAGCTGTGACCTCTGTCACTACCAGTAGGCTTAGCACAGGAACACGCGCGAGTCGTATCGCGCCTTTTAAATAGCGTTAATAATTTTGAGGTGTCCATATAAATATAGATGTAGTTATTTCATTCCACCTTAGTATTTAATGAGGCTAATTTTAACAATTGAACTAATGCACTATATTGCTGTGAGTATAGTGAGATTAGAGAGTAAAAAGCTCTAATGTCGTATCACCAATTTGATTTCACCTTTGATGCATAACAATTCGAACGGTACTGAAGTTTGCAATCAGTTACCCACAAAAGTGCACGGGTTGGCTTTTGCTCACTATGTGCCGCCTACCCGGCTCAGCACAGCAAGGCGCGTGATAGACTATACCTGTCACTGTCTAACTAGACACGTCAGAAAGTGACAGATAGTCTAACCCGCGCGCGAGACGACTAGACTAGAGTGTGTTGATGTGCTAAGCCTACAGATCAGCCTGATCATGATCACCCCTCCCTAAAGCCAGTAATCCACGTGCACCTTTTCTAGGCATTCTTCAGCCATTAATGGAGGTCAAAGTGATGTGAGACCATAAATACTAATGGAACTCCGTAATTGCTCTTGTTCCCTCTTAGCACTAGCGTTAATACAACAACTATAAGTACTTTACTGCCCCCAAGTTCCCCAACTTGTATAAATCAATCTGTATCTTTATGCCTGCAGTAGTTCTAGTTTTATAACAATGCTTAATGGCCGTACAGAAGGTTGAAAAAGATTATCTTGCATAGGTGTAAAGCTCGTTTAGGTTCACTTGGTCCACATTCCCATTTCGTTCACATTCCTACTTCGTCCAAAATCCCACTTCGTCCGCAATCAATTCCCAATTTGACCACTTCCCATTTTGTCAGCATTCCCATTTCGTCCACTTCCCGTTTTGTCGAGATTCCTATTTCGTCCATATTCCTACTTCGTCCACAATCCCATTTCGTCCGCATCCAATTCGTCTGCATTCTCATTTGGTCCACATTCCCAGTTCGTCCGCATTCCCATTTCGTTCACATTTCCAAGACACCCACAGCCACAACATGAAAAAATTCAATGGAATTGATTTTTTCTAAAAGTTTGCTCTATGAACATACTAAATGTTCTCGAGGGTAGAGGTGAGCGAAAACCGCTTTGGCTAGAAATGTTGACGAAATGGGAATGTTGACGAAATGGGAATGTAGACGAAATGGGAATGTTGACGAAATGAGAATGTTGACGAAGTGGGAATATAGACGCAATGGGATTGTTGACGAAGTGGGAATGTGGACGAAGTGGGAAGAGGACGAAGTGGGAATATGGACGAAATGGCAATGTTGACTAAGTGGCATTTTGGGCGAAGTAGGAATATGAACGAAATGGGAATGTGGACGAACTGAACCTAAACGATAATGTATTTGGACAATAAAATTTTAAGTCATTAAAATTGATACCTCGTGCTATTAAATTCTGAGTAGATCTGTGCGAAAAAATCTAAAATAAACATAGATTAGAGAATAAACATAATTCTACCCTATTTTTGAAATTCCCCATGTAAGCTTTGGAAACATAATCGGAAATAAAAACCAGTAACGTTAACATACTATTTTATTGACTTTAAAACTTAGCTCTAATCACAATTTTGTGTAACACAAGCCAACCCGATGGTTTTCGTGTCTCTTGACTTTCCATACCGCTTCTGGTAGAAGTCGGCAAAGAGGACAAAGAAGAGGAACAGGTTGGAACAGCCCACCCAGTACGTGATTGGGTGCATGGGGCACTGGGTCCTGTAGGTCAATACCATCACTTGCCCTAGCACTAGGGCAAACTGAACCTGTCAAACAAAAGATTATTATTAGAACCTGGTTATCTTTCAGGGGGCAGCGCCTTCCGCTGACTGAAAACTACAAGAAAAAAGACGGCGGCGGCGATTTGTTTGTGTCCTGCATCATCTAAGGATCTGCAGTTACAGATTGCATTCATACTGGACAATGAGTACAGTTGTCACATCGGTGATTAATGACTTTTCAGGTTTTCTCAGTGTTCTATGCGGTATTGTGCATCCAAAGCACCTGAAATAGCTACGAAATATTTCGCTGGCTGGAAACCGGCAAATGCATTGCAGTGTATGTAACTAACATAGACCAGAGTTCTAACTAATGTTTTTAATTTGGAAGTTTAAACATTCTGCTGGTATTATCAAACCGCGATTAGAAAGGGATTGAGCACATATGTCATGTTTGAACTAAATGCATGATATGACATTGTCAGTGGTAGAGTATGCAGATAAAGTAAATTGTTATTTTGGTACAATGAATTTCTTAATTACAGGCATGGAAAAAATATCAAATTATGTAGCGTTTTTCTATTGATTTCCGATAGCATTAAGAGATAATACTTCAGATCAAATAGAGTTACTTTCTTAAACCTGTAGCATTTTAAAAGTATTTTAAATATTTTTTTATTTATGTATTTTTGAACAGCTACGGCAATTTGATAAAGCGAAATAATGTGGTTAGTGACAGATTTGTCAGATATGATATTATATTTTTTTATTAAAAAATTACAGTATTTACCGAGAATAGAGTTTAAATATGCAAATCATATTCAGCTATTAATTCTATTATCTATAAGGGTCTGCACTTATGAAGATATCAAATATTGGTTTATAATTATATTTAATCTTTTAATAAGTACAATTTTATTGTGCTAACGGTACTCTCGAATCCCTTTCTAATCGCGGTTCGATAATATCTATAAATTTTGTAAAGTCTGCAGTAGTGTTTTTGACATGTTAAATAAAAAAAGTAAAAAAAAACTTTTAAGTAAAACGGTTTTATTTTAGTCTAATCAATGTATATAAAACCGTTTTACTTAAAAGTTCTTTTTTACTTTTTTTTTTTCGAGTTTTTAGTTTTTTTTTAATTTATATAGTGCACTGTATTCTCCTTGCAAAGACCTTTCAATTGATACCCATATTGATGGGGTTGATAAGAATTAGGTCATCCGCCATTTTGTAGCGGCGGCCATTTTGAATTTACAATGACAATGAATATACATTGTTGTATTGTCACCACAACTAAAAGCGCATACCGAATTTCAAATCAATCAGTTGACGGAAAGAGGGTAAAATTTCAATTTCTAAATTTGAACCAACAAAGACCAAAGAAGGACTAAAACAAACAGGGTAAGCTAAGTAAAACCGTTTAATATTAGGTACACAGGTATTTGTTAATTACTGTGTGGTGTCGGGTTTGGAATAACACATATCCATTTCTTCCGTGGATATCGTGAGAGGCGACTAAGGAAATAAGTTTATGTTGTAAGGTACCTGGGTCGAATATGGCCAGCCGAAAAATATGGCCATACCCCTACACAGCCATAACTATAGCGAGATCTACAACTTTGTTTATATGCACTGTTACGTCTAAGTGTAAGTAATGCTCAGGCCTCGCCACCATCTTCCCTGCTTCAACGATGTTTCTGCAATGACAGTTGATAGAAACCACGTGTCGCGGATGCAAATATTCACACATAAGTTTTAATGTTTTTTTGGTTTCTGTTCACTTTTAGCTAAAACTATGTAGTCTATTTTTGTCATTACTAATCGCAAATTATATGGGTATGTTTTTTTTTCAAGCTTACTTTTGTATATTTTGTTTTTTAACTTTTAAGTAAAATGTGAGTACAACTGCAAATATGGCCACTATGTGGCCATATTAATCTTATTGGTTTTTGAGTTTCGGCAGCGGCTGGCCATATTAATCATATAGATATTTGTTTTCAGTCTTTCTCAATTTTATTTCTTTCTTTCTTCTTACAGAATATTATATATCTCCACAATAAATATCAAAATAGACCTGAGGAACTAGGTTACTAATTACTAGTTAAAAAAATGTTTTGTTTGTTCTTTTTGTCCATTTTATGTAATTAATTAATTTAATGTATCGCACTAAGTCAAGTGTGGTCTGAGGTTTAGAATTACACCTCTCCATTTCGTCTGTGAATATCACAAGAGGTTACTGAGGAAATGGGTTAAGCTATATTGTAGTCGATGGGCTAGCAACCTGTTAGTATTGTACCATTTATATCCAGCCTTACGCCCAAACTTAAAAGTGGCCCCAAAAGGTCTTAATAGTCATAGATTAGTCTATGTAAAGTTTTCTGTGATTTGTCTAACCCGTTTAGGAATACAAGCGTGGGGTTATGTATGTGTACAGAGGACTTACCCCTTACGTATAGAAATTACTTCTATGATCAATTCATACGGTTAATATGGCCCATCACCTGGCCATATTCACATACACTGTCGGAAATATGGCCATTTTCCCAACTTTCAAAAAATGAATTCCCAACCCTGACTTATTATATTCTAGATATTTTTGTGCCTGCCATATATTACCTAAATAAACACATTATCGAATAAATAGGGATTCGTCACTTCCAGTATTATACAAGTGCTTTATATTTAGTGTCAAACCTTAACGTGGCCATATTCGACCCAGGTACCTTAGGTGTCAGACTAGTAATCAGTCACTATTAAAGCGACATACATACATACAATCACGCCTGCGTTTCCAAATGGGGTAGGCAAAGCACTATTACAGCTTTGAACTAAAAACGTACAGAAGATGCTAACTGTGGCTACGAAACGTGAAGTTTATATGATCAACCTACCTTTTTTGGGTATACAGGCGTAGGCGTGATGATTTTAGTACGTGTATTGTATGTGTACATGTTTATGATGCGATATCGGTCTATACAATATTTTCAGCCACCTACAAATTTAATTCGGCAACCCAAATAAAAAGCGCTACTGAAAATGTATTTTACCACAAAAGCCTATTCAATCTTCTGGACAAGACGCCACTGCAAATTGTTTTATTCCGGAGGCTTTCCTCTTTACATTTCCTATAGAGTTTATTTTCTAGATCATTAATCTACACGGTGGTGGACGGCCATTGAATAAAAAGTTCCAGCCTCTCTGCTAATGGCGTAGAATACGAATTACTTTGCCATAATCTCTTAGAGCCGTTTCATAAACTAGTAAAATGTTTCTACAGAAATTATGAGTACAATTTGAAAACTGTAAATGTAAAAATGAGTACATTTCTTCCCGTGGATGTTGTAAAAGGCGACTAAGCAAATAGTTTAGGGTACATTTTAGGCGACAGGCTAGCAACCTGTCACTATTATACACGCCGACTCAAAAAATATGCTACATGTAACGTAAATGTGAAATAACATGGTTTTGTCTATGTAGCGCTTCGTGTGCTCTGCTTACCCTATTTGGGAATACAGGCGTGATTTTTGTATGTACTTAAATATTAAAATAAAGTTTGAGAACATTGATTTCTGTATATGCCTACAAGTAAATCCACTGTCTATCTGTCTTTTTCACGCTTTAAGCGTTGAACCAATTTCAACGAAATATGTATCCCGATAAAACGCACAATTACAGAAAAATGCGAACTTTGCGAACCTTGTATATCCGGCTGTCTGGTATTTTGCTACTATGTTATTACAGCCATTAGCAAGTGGAAGAGTGGAACTCACATGGGCTGGATGACGACAGACTTACCAGCTGCATCCCCGTCAGGTACTTCTTCCACCACAAATACTTGGCATAAGCTGGCCCTAGGGCAGCCAAGCCGTAGTATGTATACATGGTGGTATGCACAAAGCAGTTCAGGAGGGCCAAAAACGCCCAGTGATCGGACGGGTCGTACTTCAGAGCCGTCCACGTGCAGAGCACCATGAACGTGTGGTGGTAAACGTGGAGAAAGGTCACTTGGTTGTACTTCTTGCGGACGACGAAGAAGACCGTGTCAGTCAGGTCCAGCAACTTCGTGGCAAAGTACTTCCAGTAGAGCACTGCTACGACCTGGAGATGGAGGTATTGCATCTCTTATTTGGTCTTTTGGTGACTTATTTATGACGTTGACTGTAAAATAATTCATCTAATTGGATGGTGTTTAGTAAAATGATTTGACGCCAATACGAGTTAATCCATATCGTATCATTATTATATTATAACTATAATATTATGCTCACGATACGCAGGGAAGGATCCTTCCGGGGTCGGCGGTGGGACGATGAGAAGACATTGCCATAGGAACCTGCTGGTTTACCACAACAGGGCGCGAGATAGACTATACCTGTCACTGTCTAACTAGATACGTTAGAAAGTGACAGTATGCTGCTGTGATAAGCGTACAGGGACATACAATAGTTTGACCCACTTACATGCATTGTCACTTCATCGTGGTAGCATTTGTTCGGAAACAGGCCCTTGTCGAGAATATAGAAGAAGAACTGAAAAACAAATAGTTAATAATTGAGACAGTAAACATTTACCAATGGTATCATACCAACTACTTAAACTTTTCTTAGCCAATTCAGTTACAAGTTGTTTTACATGTATCCCCACTAATTTGCCATAACTTACTCTCGTCTTACTTAGCCGTCCCTAACAGACAAATGATCGGTAATCAACTTGTATTTATTAGTTAGTATCTTGGCGAACAACTCGACAAAACTATTCGACCTCGGCCGAAGACTTCAGGGAAGTTCGGAAGTATGATAGCGGGAAGAAATAGGCATCAGCGTGAGATGGATTAAATTCCGGCCTGTACCCGACTCAAACCTGAATCAAGCCCCTAAATACTAATTTACAGCGAATTGCGTGTCGACTATGAATGTTTAAGCAGACCCTGATGTCAGTAGTTAAAATTCATTGACAATAGATGTTAGATCAAATAGGTTACCCGTGTGGTGCCGGGTTTAGAATAGCACCTCTCCATTTCTTCCGTTGATGTCTTAAGTAGAGACTAAAGAATTCGATTTAGGTATGCTTTAGGGGATAAGCTAGCAACCTGTCACTATCATACCTTAAATTAAGTTATTAACATCTAAAATTATGCTAGAAGTAGTTGTGAAGATAGGCTTTCTATGATGATGAAACGTTTTCTATTTACCTACCCCATTTGGGGATGCAGTTTTTACAAAACAGACCGATTATTATTTAAATTAAAATTGTGAATCACTGCACTCTATTCTTATTTTTCAGATATCGTATGGCAAATATCATAAGAGCATTACTTCATATTCTCGGATCGTCTGGTAAGTTGTGTCCTTCGCGGTATTAATTTCTTTCCTGAACTTCATTAGGCGGCACATGAATAATACAACTATTGTCCACCTGTCGCGAGGTCCTAATGAAGTAATCAACTTATTGTAGTATATGGTGTGTATGTTAGTTACAATGTTCACGAGGAAATGGGCAAATAAGTTAGTGTGCCCATCTTTTAATTAGGTTTATTAACCACTGAGTCAGTTCTCCAAATAAAACAATAAGCTAACCTATCATGGTTTTGTCCATGTAGCGTTTCTTGCGCTCTGTCTACTCTGTTTGGGAATACAGGCGTGATGTATGTCTGTAAGTCTGTATGTAAAATTTCAGCTCACTCGGACATCGGGAAGTAGATCAAATTCTACTTGCAAGAATTGGGTATAGACAATGGGACAGGTGAACGTGAATAAAAGGTTGTAAAAAGGAAAGGCCAAAGAAAAGCAGGCAAATGGTGTGATTAGAAACACTACGCTCCAACAATGATGTTCGAATTTTACGCTATCAAAAACATAGTTATTTGGTTGCTCACCTTACATGTTAAAATCCCGCTGTTAATGATTTTCGACATGTTGTATACAAGGAGGAACCCTCTGATTTGCAGCGGCGGTCGCCTCTCCATCACTTTGGGCCCAATCTTCAATACAAATGTTAAGTACGCAATCAGTATGAAAACCAGATCATTGGAGTTCATCATGGGCCATTTTTCTACGAAATCCACTGAGAAAAGCAAAGGAATGTGTCAGACTATGTAGTAAGTAACCTGTTCATATTGTAACCCTTTTAACAGTGGTTACAAAACGTGGCAAAACAGGCGAGATATGAATTTAGATAGGTATTTCTGTAAATATAAGTAGGTATGCCAGGGAAAAACATTACGATTTTATCACTTACACTGTCCTTCGGGCAGCTGGAAGTTCGTTAGGAAACACCACGTCATTTTTTATTAAGCTTACTACTCTAACGATACTTATTTTCAGCGTTTACTTGCTGAAAAACATAATCGAGTGCTAATGGCTCGCGAACTTGGCGAGAATACGCTGAAAACTGTCAGGAAAGTGACATTATTCTAACGGTGACAGTTTTTTAGAGAAGAGCTAAACTTTTTGCTGCTTTCTTCGCAAGAAGTTTTCATACCAGTATGACACGAAGTTTGATTATCTTTTCCAAGCAAGTTTCCAAGTACCAATCAAAACAATTTACAACGATTATTTTTGTAATATGTAAGTGAACATACGAAAGGAAAAAGGGGAGGCTTTTGCCCAGCAGTGGGACACTATATAAGCTACCAAAAAAGTGAACATACAATGTTGGACAATATGTAAAGAAACTAATTAAGATATGGAATTTCGCATCCAAAATAAGCTAAGTAACATATTTTTTAGGTTTCTTGTTTATAGTAAAATGTGTCGCCTAGAACATATCTTAACCTTTTGAAATTGTCGCGCCTTACGACATCCACGTAAGAAATAGATACGTGTTATTCTACATATAACGGTTATAGTCTATAGCCGACACAACACGGGCGAATATCCACATAACAAAATTTATTTAATGATAGTAACATGGGCTCACGTTGCGTGTTCTCTAAGCGTTCATATTTACTTGTAGGCTGCTATTGCTTCGAACCTTTGTTGATTAGACGATCTCGCAGAATCCGAGCATGATTACGTTTTCATCCAAATACGAAGATTTGATCGGGTCCAATACTGATTTTATTATAATGACCAACCAACATCTGCTTCTGTGAAAATCCTGAATAAAATTACAATATTAAGGAGATCCGACGCAGATTTGATTATAGACTCGAGTAAGTAGTGGTAGTAAGTTAAATATTCACCGTGTGGTAAAATTAGAGACGTCAGTTTAATTTAGGAGTGACGTCATAAGCGCCCTTCCGAAAGTTTGATGATCTAATCTAAACCTATGCCGTTTTTAATTACATATTTTATGTAGATGAAATATATTTTTCAAAAGTCTAATAATGATGACGATTGGACTAAAATTTTGTAGGTAATTCTATTTAGTCCGGCAGTTACATCATGAAACCGCAGTGCAAGTATCTTTTTATAATTTTTAGGGTTCCGTACCTCTTCAAGAAAGAAGGAACTATAATATTTACTCTTATGTGGTTAGTTTGTATGTACTTACCTAATATTTATTTGAGACTTTTACAGTTAAATTTACGTTTTCTGGTTGATTATCGTCGCCTTACTATTTTCACAATACATTATAAGTAGCTTTAAACCCCAGTAAACTAGAAACGTGATATTTAAGAACCGTGGCACATATAATTTATGAATTTATATGAGCCATAAGGCGTAGTCGGAAGCATAAGTCTGCAATTACTTTTATGAGCGTCATAATGCCCATACTTCTCGCGCACTGCTCGCAATTTCATATTATTCTCCAAATTACGTTTAGAATAAAAATGAAATAAAATTGTGAACAACCTCTGTTGAATACACTTGATGACTAAATTTCAAGGAGGAATAACCGTCTCGTCGAATAGTTAACCTTTTGACCGCCAAGGCGCGAAGTGAAACGCTGTGCTCCTAACGCCACGACGTGAGTCGGCGCTTAGATAATGCTTGTTTTTTTTCGAATGGTGCTGTATTATTTTATTTAAATTAGGTATAAAATAACTTACACTACCTATAAATAAAGTAAACCTAGAAAAAATGTTGCAGCATTTTATATTTCAGTTCTTTCGCAATAACTTCGACGCACCATTTAACGTCGTGGCGTCACGGGCACTGACTTGCGATGACGTGATATGGCGTCTTTGGCGGTCAAAAGGTTAAAAGTCCTTGAAGAGGAAAGAAAACAAGATTTGTTTATAAGCATCGTTTAGTGGCCGTGATAGCCCAGCGGTTCGAACTGTGGCCTCTCAAGCAGAGGGTCGTGGGTTCAAACCCCGGGCTCTCGCACCTCTGAATTTTTTGGAATTTATGTGCGATATCAAATTTGATATTTATCACGAGCTATTGGGTGAAGGAAAACATCGTGAGGAAACCTACACACAGCGACGAAGTAATTCAACGTTGTATGTGAAGTTCCCAATCCGCAATGGCCACGCGTGGGAACTATCGCCCAAGCCCTCTCATACTGAAAGGGGGCCTGTGCCCTGCAGTGGGACGTATATAGGCTGATGATGATGATGATGATGATCGTTTAGTGAAACTTTTACATGCATATGTACATCAAGCCTGTTTTCCCAAATAAGTAGGCAATGTATACGACACAGTCATTACATAGATAAAACCATGATTATTTCACGTTTCGTGGCCACTAATTGCTTACTTGTTAGGTTTTAAGTTTGCCCTATCTAAATTGTCCAGAAATTGTTATGCCACTTGTATAATAAACAGGATAGATTAAGGAGCAAAGGAACTACACAAAAGCATAAAAATTATTCTTATTCAATGGAGCACGAAACTCCTACCTTTTTTGAAGTAAGTAGGTTAAGTTATCGCTTCCATTTTATAATTTTCATTTGTAAGTACTTTTGTATGTCGTGTTTTCTTGTACAATAAAGTGTTATATTATAACCTACTTACTTGCTACCATGTCCCATCATTATTGAATTTCAAAAATGCTCCTGTTGTTGACACCCAACACTGGGATGGGCTGACACATTTCTAATAAGACCGGCGTTTATGACGGACGCGGCCCTCATAATCGATATTTCTATAAAAGGGTCGACGCAACTTGGGATTTACGATGTGACACAAATCAATATAGGATGGTGTAGGATTCTCTTTAGCAATTTCGCCGCTCATTGCTGCTATGGATTCAGTTCAGCTTAACTTTACATACAGTTCCCGGAATCAGATTTGACAAGGTTTTCAGTAGTAGGGGTAAGTTCGCGTATCGCTTTACCATGAAAAATTCTAACCAATTGGACTACCTAACCGTTGAAGAGTTCCCTTCCGCGGAGACAGTTCTGGCTGGGTAACCAACATCCTTCTATCATTTGCATAAGTATATATATAATATTTTTCCTGTGCCATTATACATATACAACATATTATCAGCTCAATTGGTAATCGGGAAGTGGACTTAGATTGAAACATTTGGTTAGACAGTAAATAAACTAAAAAAAACCGGCCAAGTGCGAGTCGGACTCGCGCACCGAGGGTTCCGTACAAACCTGCAAGGTTTACAAAGTTCGTTCATTACGACAATCGAGTCATAACTATGGTATTTTTATTATAGATAGCTCTACGCGTTCATGAGGAAAAAAGTAATAGGTTTATATTTATTAAAAAAAATATATTTTGTAATGTAACTAAAAATTTAAGGTTTTCGGAATTTTTCCTTTATATGTGCTATAAAACGTTGCTTCATGCCAAATTTCAAGATTCTAGGTCGACTGGAAGTACCCTTTAGGTTTTGATTCCCTTGCGAGTACTTGCGAGTTTCAAAATATGCAGCTTAAATTGCTGTTTCTTTTGATTGCGTTGACATAGAAGTTTGATTTTGTTACAGCTTAAAGGTATTATAGACTTGAGTATTTGGTATGAATTTCAATTTAATACCTCTACGCGTTTATGAGGAAATGGGTAGTAAGTTTAAAATTATTAAAAAAAAATATATTATGTGATGTAACTAAAAATTTATGGTTTTCGTAATTTTTCCTTTATCTATGCTATAAGACGTTGCTTCGTACCAAATTTCAAGATTCTGAGTTCACGGGAAGCACCCTGTAGGTTTTGATTCCCTTGCAAGTGTCGAAAATTTGCGGCATAAACGGCTGTATCTTTTGATTGCGTTGGCTTAGAAGTTTGATTTTTTCACAGCTTCAAGGGACAGTAGACCTGAGTAATTGATATAAATTTCAGCTTCATACCTCCACGCGTTCCTGAGAAAAAGGGTCTCGACAGACGGACGGACGGACGGACGGACGGACGGACGGACGGACGGACGGACGGACGGACAGACGGACAACTAAGTGATCCTATAAGGGTTTCGTTTTTTCCTTTTGAGGTACGAAACCCTAAAAGTAGTAAAGGTAACGAAGGCAGAATTAGGCCCAAAAGAATCTCAAAAGGTTTATAATCGTACTTGCAAAGATCGAGCAAACGCGCCAATTATTCATTTGTCTCACTATGAACGAGTCCCACGTAACTTCAATGTTCAAAGTACATCCGATAACAGCGTAAATCCCTAACAGCACCCAAAAGGCCTGAAAGTGGCCGTTATTCATGTCCGCAGTTTGTTGCTTAATCTATCGCGTTATTAGTTTACACCCGCTATACATTTCCGTAACTGTTCTGGGGAAATGAAACAATTAAATCTCTGGCCCCGTTCCGGGACTAACGGTAACTTCCTTTGCTAACTACGGCGTGTATGAGGCGTTTATGGATTTAACTTCCTACTTTCCGGTTGGAAGTTGGTATAAATCTTGTAAAGCGACGGCTTTGCTTCATACCTAAGTTTCGCTTTGTAAGTTTTCTTTGAGTCGGCTTCGACAGTAGCAGTGCTAAGGTTGATCTATATCCAAATCTTTTTGCGCCTACTAAATGTGTTTGGACACAGTAAGCTTACATTAAGAAACCTACACCATGTGGTAGCTGGTAGCATTATAATATTTTTACATTATAAAATCGATATCGATTTAACATTTCGAACATCTTAAAACGATTTTCAGAGAACAAAACAAATTATTTCAAATTTGGAACACGCGGTCGGTGTGGCTGGCTGCGTGAGCGTCTGACGCCGATGCGCAATTGTTTGCGGAATTCCGTATTACCGTCATTTTAGCCGTACTTTGCACTTTGGGTCTCTTGGTATTAAAAGAAAGGGCAGTATTCAAAAGTAATTTTTAAGAATAGAGTGGCAAAAAGTAGTTTCAGGAAACGACAAACTTTTTAAGTTGTGTGCTTATTTCGAAAAGACAACTATAAATTGTGACCATGTATTTTTAGATACTCAATAAAATGCCATAAACAAGACAGTAAGGGATACTGCTCAACTGACCGTGCAAGAAAGTAAGCTCATACGCGACCCTTGTCAGATAGAGCACTCGCGATAAAGGAACAGCGCCTTTGATTTTATTTCCATTTCTTCTGATTCATACATAATTTTTCCCACGCTACGGCCCGTAATTGCTTTTGTTTTGCATCGAAATAGAAAAAATATCCTCGTATTTCCATAAAACATATTTCGGCGTGAAAGTTGTTTTTTGCATAAACTACGTCAGCGCAAACGCTGTTTCGGTTTTACCAAATCCTTTCAATTATTTCGCTTGTAGCTTGTTACTTTGAAATCTTTGAATACAGTCTGTCACTAAAACCCTGTACAATATTTTAAGACGTAAAATGGTATCAGCTACTGATTACGTACACGCATTTATTTTATGGAAATTAGCACATTGAGAAATAGGTGAAATATGCCAAGTCGGAGTAAAAATTTACGGCTAAGAAATAAAATTCATGTCATTGATGTAAAATTTGGTTTCATTTTCGTGACAGAATTTTATTTTCAACATTCTCTCCGTATGTTCACATTTCAGTAATTATTGATCATCTTCTGCACTTAACCAGTTAGGTATTATTTCTACATTAAATAAATATTTGTTAAGCATTTAAAGTATACGTCTTCTAATTCATTTACACGATTGTAAATTTTTACTGACAAATGGTTCCTTTAATACTTTACCACAATGTTCAGCTAATGCTGACTAGAATGTAAAGCAATTTAAGTAAAAAAGTTTGGCTGATTACGTCAAACTTAATCGCTGAATTCATATTTTGCTTCCGAAGTAAATCTAGTCTAACGATGTGAAGCGAAAGTTAGGATAGGTAATTCCTAAAAAGTTGTAACTGTGTCGGCACCTCCCGGGTCGGCCTTCCAAAGTTATATTGTATTGAATGCTCTAAATGCCTAAATAATAATAAATGTGACTCAAAAAACATATATCGTAAAATTGTTTCTAAGCTAGATAAGCTAATTGTTTCTATAAATAAATTACTTAAAATAGTGAAGTAAGTATACAAAATTTTATGAAATGATGTGGTGTCAACTAAGAAAATGAGCTCTAGCAATAATTTTAACACGACACGTGTAGGTATTTTTTGCAAAAAAAAAAAAGAGTTTAGACAGCCGCCAAGTAAGTACTTTTTTAAACATTCTAACAATCGAAACCATATGTAAAGCGTAACCCAAAATGTTACGAAACATTTTGATTGTTCCTATTTGCTATAATTTATCAAATATTAATTCATTTCGCAGTATCAAATAATTAATTTCAGATTTGATCTCAAGTTAGTAGGTACTTAACAACTCAAACTGAATTCCGAAGTTGCCAAGTTTAGTCCTTTTAAATACATAATTAAAGAACTATCCAAACGAAGATTTCAAACCTTATAAAAGTCATATATTAACTAGACATTAATTTCATTAGTCTCCGAAAACTTTTAAGACTTCTAAATTTCGTCTCAAATGTAATTTGAATTATCTTAAGCTTGTGATATTTTCACTCATATTTGTACGAACTTTAATCACGACTACTCCAGTCTACTGTTCCTTTATTATATTAGGTTGGTTGGTTTTCTAAATATTTGTTACTATCTGGAGAAGGATTGTATGACATTAACAAAAAGGCTAAAGGGGCAAAGCCGCGAACACCAAGTAGTCGTACAGTCAAACGTAAGTCAGCCAGCCAATAATTTCGGAGCTGAGTTCTATTCACTGCAGTTCTCGCTCCGTTACCTCCGGTATTACGCCCGTGGCCGCGCGTCTCTTACAGATAATAGAATATAGTTTTAAAAACACCTGGAAATGGCTTTGACTCTAAATTTTCCACAGATAAAGCGAAAATGGTTCTGGAAATTTAAACATCAAGTAGTTTGTTTCAGAAGCGTGAGACTTGTCAACTAGTTTTAAGAGTTCGAATGTTTCGCAAATTTAAGAACTCGCAAAAGTTAAAGGATTTAAAACTACGTAAAAACATAAAAGACAACTAAACCAGTAAACTCTGTTGTTTGTTTACAGGAAATGATCTTTAGAATTACATAATTAAATGACGTAAATGTTATTTCGTCAACAGACCGCAACACCTGACAAAACACAATAAACAATTTCAATTCTTCAATGGATCGTACGAATTATGTTTCGTAACTTGAGAACGAAAGCGGCCTAATTCGAAATGTGCCACTTCAATAAAAATACCTACATATCAACCATAGAATTTGGTTTTATATTGAGATGTGTCATATTTGGAATTAGGTCTTTCTGGTTCTCAAGTTACGGTATGTTATACCGGGAAAGATCACACTACCTTCCCACGAAAAGTGGGAATTGTGTCAAGTAAAATAAAATTTTAATAATATAGCTAGGTATTTAGCAATCTATTGAAACAAAAAAAAAACAGTAAATTCACCAGTCATTTTCGTGTAAATTAAATTGGACGACCTAGTTTACTTGAACGTCTGAAAACATGTCCAGCTGTCCACTAGACTAGATCTAGCGAAACCTAGAAACTAGTTCTAAGTAAATGACGTCCATCAAGTGACCCACATCTTAATGGTGACAACACTCAGCAGGATTGCTTGCATTAGCGTGCTAAGTGGCAGTGTTTATTCTTACTGGCAACATTATGACGCATATTCATCATAGAGGTTGGTTCAGTTTTTTTTGAGGTAGGTAGGTATCGTAATTTAAAAAGTATTCCTAGAATCAAAGTGTGTACACAGCAAGTCTAATGGACCCAAACTTGATAGGGTTATGTTGATTTATTACAAAGTTCTGAATGAAAAAAATATAATAACGTGATTAAGACCAGCTCAATAAATGTCATATCAGCTCTATGTTCCGCAGAATTTCAGGCCAATCGGAAATGAAAAAGTAGGTATCAGGATTTGACCCATTTCAACTAAAATATTAATAGCGCGAAGAACAAAGTTGTCTGGCACCTTTCACGGATACTCGGAATCTAAACTAAGTAAAGTGTCAAGCGTAGTAAAGTTTTTCACAACTATGTCCAACAGGAAAGGGTAAAGCAAATTTTTGGCACCTACTTTTTTACCGGTGCGAACTTTATTCCTGCCATTTGGCAGGGCATCTCCAAGCTTCCTGGGGTGGGGAAAATTACTGGACAATATGTAGTTTACGACCCGGTGTCGTTTCGCTGGGGAAATAACTGTCCGGGCCAGCCCGTTGCCTACTTTGGGCGGTTATTCGAAATTTTCTAGGACATAAGTAAATAGACGAGAACTATGTGTCCAGTATACGGGTGTTTCGGGAGGAAACCGCATAACTTTACCACCGTGTTCCTGACCATATTTAGAAACTATAATGTCATATAATGTAAGCTGGATTCGGCTTAGTTTGCCAGTAATTAACGTTTGCAAATGGAACTTTTTATTGTATTTTACTTGAAAATTATTTATTTTTGACAAGAAATGTCTTTGTGACTCTGCCAGCGCATTTGTGCGTTGCCAGCTCATCCTAAAACATTGTGTTACTGGTGAACCAATATCAATTTATTGAGTTTGTATGAAAAGTGAAAAAAAGTTAAAAGTCATATTTCGACCTATGTTCATATAACGTTTTTTAATCGTTATGACCTCAGCTATGCGCTGGTGAAGTTATGCGGTTTCCTCCTGAAGCACCCTGTATAGTTCAATTATGATGTAGAGATCTAAAAAAGCTTCTCTCATGAACGTATCATGTCCTTTACACCAAAATTAGGATAGAAAGTTAGATGTAACATTCCCTTCAGTAAACGTCCCTGTGCTCGACACTGACCCAATGCATGACACTTGCAACCTTATGTCATAGTAAGACAGGTGACAGATGGGTATCATCTACTGGGCGTTGAGGCGTCGAGCATTGGTACAGTCAGCTGCAGAGAAAAGTAACCCCCCGCCCATATAATGTTCTATTACTGGGGGGTTACCTTTCTCTGCAGCTGTCCGTACATTTAAACAGTACAGTGTACATTATTTAAACACATTAACAGTTACCACTTTGTAAGGTACAATCCGCTGCATTTAACTTGGCAAAATTTTAAGTAGTGCTACCAGTTTTGAAAATCTTGCCAAATTAGATTCTGGGGACTGTACCTTACAAAGTTGTAACTGTAGTGTAACGTGTTTAAACTTCTATGTGAAGCCATACCAACTAAAACTTCCCACGGTTCCAGAAGGGAAATTCGACGGAACTCTAAATGCGTGCGACAAAACAAAAGTTTTCTTAGGAACATTATAGAATTAACAACGTTCTTGCATACTCCTAATCTATCACTTAAATTATCGAATACCTACTTCCCCGCATTCACAGGGTTCGTAAGAAAGGGACGGATAATGTAGTCGTGATTACAGAAGGTAGCTACTGTTGACACTAAAGCGGCCAATATGCGCCTAAACTACACAAGGCCTTTAGTTAGTTGAACATACTAAATGTCCTGTCCTGATAAACTTTGCGAGCCACCGCCACAAACTTCGCCAATGCTTAGTAAGGGCTGGATCATGTGATTATCTTTATTAGGGTAAAGGTACATTACAAAATGCTTTCAAAAGTTGGTTTATTGTGGGTTTAGATAGGAGTAATGTAGGTTCACTAGTCACGCTAAATTGTGAGCCGATAATGTCTCGATGTTTAAACGAACAAGAAACAATTTTTGTTGGATTAGTCTCTTTTCATTGATTCATTTAGTTCCGAGAAGAATAGTGATTAATCACGTACGTATATAACACGCCTGCATTCCGAAATGGGTAGGTAGAGTACACGAACGGCTACACAGACAAAAGTCATGGAACTTTATCAAGTTTCGTGGCAACGTTTTTATGGTTTTAAGTTGGCGGGTATATTAATGACAGGTTGCTAGCCTGTCGCTTAAGATTTACTTTAACCTATTTCCTTAGTCGCCTCTTACGACATACAGTGACAAAGTGAGTAACTAAAAGCCCACCTAACTTACTCTGATACTAAGAACCGATTTTAGCTCCTTCTTAAATACGGAACTCCTAATTGAATACGGAATTCTTTAAAATTTCATAAAGCTATGTATACATAGACAGATGTTTGATTCCAAGGTATTGCTAATGTGAAGTCAGTTTTTTTTGTTTAAAATTTCTTTTGTATAAATTATTAGGGAACCCTTTCAAGGGTATCGTGAAACCGAAACCACGGGGTTCCGCGGAACACTTAGATTATGGCTGTATGGAACACATTTTAAAATTTCTTCAATTGGTTTACAGCTGGAAATGTTTTGAAATAACACAAAGAAAATTTTCTGCATTGTTGGCCGTATAAAAGATTTTCTCTGTCACATCCCTAAGATCCTGGGGGATTTTCTGTCTCTGTTATGGACTAGGTCACCTGAAATGACTTTAGCAATAATATGGAATGTTCACGAGGAGCTTTAAGAAAACAAAATATTTCTAGTCTTCCCAAAGAGCGCTATAAAGTTTTAAATTGTGAAAATGTTTGCAATGTTTAGAAACAGTCAAACAATGAGATCCACGGAAGAAATGGAGAGTGTGCTATTCTAAACCCGAGACCATAAAGTTAGAGGCGACTAATGAGGTCAAAGCACATTTTAGGCGAAAGACTAGCAACCTGTCACTATTACACCTTAAAACCTAAAAAAACGCTAGAAGTGACAAAACGGGAAATAGTATTTTTTTTTTCTGTGTAACGTTTTGTGTGCTCTGCTAACCCCATTTGGGAAAGCAGACGTGATATGTGTGTGTGTGTGTGTGTGTGTGTTTAACAACTGTTTCCCACCATCTCCATTTTCTTGCTTTAAATCGATTGTGGGCCCGTAAACTCGATTACGGATATCGGAAGAAAGAATTTGAGTCAACACCGCCTAGCGCCTCCGAGGGCAGCTGAAATATCGCACAAACAATGATGTCGTATGCTTGGGATATTGCTTTTAGTTGATTTATAACGTTTTCTTTTCATAAAAGAAATTTGTGAATTATAAAGGGACTGAATGAAAACACACGATTATTCACTGGCTGTTCACGGTATGGGTTTTATACATTGTTACAACTGTAAAAGTTTGACATGTAACTAACCAGCTACTTGACACCCATAGTCTGTCAAGTCGTCAAGGTAACGACAGCGTTCCATAGAAAAAAGCAGTGTTCCAAAAATAACAAAACACAACTTCAGCTGGATAAAAATTCTTCAATTTGTTTACGTCGATAATTCATTCGCCGACTTGTATGTACTTACAAAAACATGATTGAGAACCACCCTTTTTGTTGTTGGTTGAAAAGTAAGATTTGACTGGATAAATGCATTGCAAGTCTATTGGTCTATTGACATAGGCGGGATTTGTATGTATATGTATGTATGTATTATTATACATATCAATCTTCATATACAATCTTGCCTATGTCTCAAAAGGGGTAAGCAGAGCACACGGAGCGTGACAAAGCAAAAAAAAATCACTCTTCCCAGCCACTTCTAGCATCATTCTAGGTTTGCACAGAGATGGAAGAGTTAGTGTCTATTACACAGGTAAGCATACGTAACCTGTTTCTTTAGTTGCCTCTTACGACATCCACGCAAGAAATGAAGAAGTACAGGAAATAATAATAATGGTTTTAAATAATAACGCGCCTGTTTCACACAAAATAGTTGCTTACTCCATTCATCATAACGTGACTTGCTTTACCAAAAAGTAAACCCTCTTTACTTGGAATGGGACCAAAAGGGCATAGACCTACAATTAAATCCATGGGCAATAAAGAAACAATCGGACGAAATGCAATTAATCTGATGTAAGCCAGATCTTGGCACAGGATGTTTTCTTGTTGACATCCAATCCATCGTAGTCGTTAACACTGGGAAATTAAATTACGAATGGAACTCCCACACTTCTATCGGTGATTATCCTTTAATGCGGGCATTCTGCTGCATTGTAGAATAATGTTGAAAGGACGCTCATGAATTCCTTTCTCGATTATTTAGACCAGCGGTTCTTAACCTTTTTGCTTAGCGACCCACAGTTCAAAAATGATTCAAAAGTGATTGCGGTTTGTTTTTTCAAAAAGCCCAGCGGGTCCTGCGACCCATCTCGATATGGTCCGCGACCCAAATTTGGGTAGCGACCCGAGGTTAAGAAACGATGATTTAGACAGTAAAAGACAACTTTCTTCGCAAAAGAAAACATTTCATATTTTTATTTAAAAATCGAAACCTAGCTAAACACTAAAAGAGCACATGAAGCGCTAGCTTCAAGTCAGAACCATGACTATCGCTTGAAGGTCAGCAGGAAGAGATCCCTTTAGGGATATGTTCGCCTTTGTACTTGTATTTTGTTTTGTACTTGTTTTTTGTCATGTGTCTATTTTGTACAATAAAGAGTTACATACATACATACTATTTCACGTTTCGTGGCCATTTCAAGCTCAAGCATATTTTTTTAGGGTTTAAGTTGGCAGGTATAATAGTGATAGGTTGCTAAACTGTCGTCTAAAATATACTTTAACCTATTTCCTTAGTCGCCTCTAGCGATATCCCCGAAAGAAATGGAGAGGTGTTATTCTAAATGAGACACATGTATGGCAGATTTATCGATATTAGCTCGACATGTTTTGGGTTAATTTGTGACACATCATCGAGAAGCAACGCGCTACGGCGGTTGTTGTTAGTGTTGTGTACGACCCGAGTTTTGGCAATTTCGGTACAAGATTTTTGAAAATGTGGGTAGTTGTGAGCCGGTATCAGTTACACAAAGATGTATCACGAAACGGAAACAACATGTCAAGCTACTCTCGATACAAAGACGTGAGCGTATCCACTTTATTCCACCACGAGTTAGTAACGATGCTTAAGTACCATCGCGAACAGGGATTGTTGAGCCACTTACCTATGTTTGTAACTTGGTCGTGTAATACTAATCCAATAGCTAACATCTAGTCGGTCACATCAGTTATTGATTACACATCTAAATTGCGAACAGTGGCAAGTGGCTCAACAACCCCGGTTCGTGACTGTACATCTAGTTACATCTTCATTCAAACAATCAGGTTACGCACGAAGCATCTTAACCTAAATTTCGAGACAACATAGAATTATGTTCAACGCGTAATAAATCTCGAGCTATTGTAAGAAAGAAATAAAAAAATACATTAATATTCATTGCATGTCTGCGTGAGATTACTTTTCCTAATGAATTGACGTAAATATAACACCGAGTGCTCAAATTGTGGGAAACTCGCGGGTGGAAGCCATCTTTTCTGAGCTACGCGCACAAAAATGTCGGGGTTGTGACATTGTACTGGAGTCGAGTTACCTACTGATCTGGCAAATAATGTTTTGTAAATTTTTAGCCAATGTGTAGCGAGAGAGAATAGTGAGGAGCGTTTTCGAAACGTAGAGGTAATTTAACAAAAGTGTGTTTAATGTGAAGAAATTCAGGTAAATAGTTGTAAATACTTAGAAAATTCTATCCTTCTTTATTTATATTAATTGGAAGGTGAGGAAAAGAACAGTTTATTTATAGATAACTCATATAACTCAATACAAAGCTTCTTAACTTCGTTAACGTCATGTTATTTACAGAAAAAAAACAGAATCAGGAAACACAAGTCCCTATGTTGTTCTCGTAAGTATTCTTAATGTATTATAAGTCTGCATTCCTAGTCGTACAATAATTGTAAATGCCTATTGACGTATTATCATAGGTTGGTCTTATAAAAAAGGTGAACTACGTTATCCTTTTCATAAATGTGAAATACCAAGGCTCTTGCATACTCAGATTCATGGGCACTATCGATACAGACGAACAAAAATTGCGCATAAATGTTTCATACAAGTTTCATGATTCCATTCCGCGAACTGCGTTTTAAAAAGTGATGTATTGATAAATAAGGAGTATGTATTATTTCATTTCTTGTGCACTAGATTCTGAATTAAACAAGAAACCATTATTTTTTATTGAGAAAAAAAAAACGTATTTTTTTTTATAAAACGGCCCAGGTACCTACCGAAAAGTTCTGACTGATAACTCTGCGACAGTAAAACAAAAAGGTACAGATGCTGCGAAAGACAGCGGCGGAAGGTGATCGACCGACGGAACTAGGTGTTCGTAGTCGTATTTCAAGGAAAATAGTTACATAAATCACCGAATCGCAACGATAACAGAACACAGTGTTTTTCTACTGATAATAATGGCCATTCGTAAGTTCTTTTTGTGCTAAATATCAATTATTCAGGAGATTTACTGGCACAGATGACGCCGTGATTAGTGGGACGAAAACATCGCATAATCAACTGACCGGGTGCCCCATGAGACGCGTGACGGGAGAAGGCACCGAAACAGTTCATTACTGTTCAAGAATAGGTAGAAATATATAGCTGTTGAACAATTAATCCAATTCATAAGGTTGCCAATTTTTCAAACAATTTGTCAAAGTTATAACGTGGATTGTCTTTCGTGATGTATGAAATTACAGATGATAATCCTTACTTACATTGATAACGTTTTATGTATGTTTTTTAAACAGGCTGACAATATTTAAACATACATTCGGGACAAAGTGGTCTCTGCCTACCCCTGTGGGAAAGAGGCGTGACGGTATGTATGTATGTATGTATGTACATTCGGAACATTTGGATTTTAAGACAATCTCTATTAAAACTGCGTTTCTTTGGCCAAAGTATAAATTTTATGTCAGAGCGCGGAATGAAATCTAAGTGTGTATGGAATGTAATCTACCACTTAAAATAGATTTCTAGCCGACTAGGCCGCAATTATTGTTTATCTGTAAGACAGTAAATGATTAAGTAAGTAATAATTGACATGATCATAGAAATCCCTTTGAGTAGTTTTACAAAATAAATCGTAACGTCGTCTATTAAGGGTCCAAATTAAACAGCAAGAAAACTCAGCTCGAATTACAATTACGTAAATCGGTCTGACTTAGATCATCCTCCAACTTTCTAGATGACTTGCCCAACGTGCCCTAGGAAACAAAGCAGGTTTCCAACATTATCAGACCCCTCACACTGCGTGGCATATAAAGAAATGACTACCACATCACACGTCTGATTAGTAACATATAAATTATTCATCCACTAACTTCATACGGATTCGGAGAAGGGTGACGTGATATTCTACTTTGTTGTTTTACGCTTCTTTCAAATATTTACCGTGATCCGTCAGTCCGTTTACAACACGAATCCGTTTTTGCGAATCATTTTGTTGTCTTTTTATAGATATGTTACTTTCTCATCAGTGTCAAGAGTTTTCATAGCAAGATTCATAAGGAAATTGGAGTAAAGGAAAAAGTTTCAAAATCTACAATCATTTAGAGGAGTAGTGTCTCTTGAATAAAACATAATTAAATTACGTTTTGGCGCTTAATTTTCACCTGATAAATTTTGCGGCAAACAGCCAAAACTATTTCTAAAAAGTATCAGGAAAGGAAAGGGAAATCTTATGTTATGCAGACACTTGATATGCCAACTTCAGGGAGACGGCTATCACTAAGTACGTGCCAAAGTTCTTTCCCTGATGCTAGGTTTACACGGGGTTAGTAGCTGATGCTTAGTACTTGTCACTAACACTTGTAACAGGTGTGTAAACATGTTGTATAAGTGCTTAGTATTAGTGGAACTGCAAGTGCAAGTAATTAGAAGCCGTTCCTATTTACTAAGCGACAAGCACCTACCCCAGGTAAAAATCGACTAATACTTGTCACTTGTCGAGTGGTGTAAACATTGTTTGATTAGTGATTAGTAGATTACCTAGTCAAAGCTGCCGAAGTGTTTTGTTACTAATACCATTCACTAACACCACTGTGTAGACGGTTACTTGCCATTTGTCACTGTGCATATAAGTCCCTAACCACCTACACTAATGACAAGTACTAAGCCCGTGTAAACCTAGCATGAGTGTCACTTCGGCTAGTAAGCAGCCAGCGCAGTATAAATATTTCCTTGTTACCTGGGTAGACACAAAAGTTTGGAAGTCCAAAACAATATTTTCCAGTTGGAGCAGATTTGTAAGTTTCGCTTGCTGTGTTTATTCTGAATTCTGATTAGAGATTTTTCCAACCTAAAAACTGGCTGCCGTGTCTTGGCTTACAAATAGGTGAGAAAGACTATAAGAAATATAGTCTGGCGTCAACTACGTATAAATTATACCAGCCGACTTAGCACGGCAGGGCACAAATCAAATAGCTCGAGAGATAGAATACCTATATCTGGCTCCGTCTAACCAGATACGTCAGAAAATGACAGGGAATTTATATCGCGCGCGAGTTGATTCGTGCGTGTTACCGTGCTAAGCTTACAGATCAAAAAGCCACGGACATTAACTGCTGAATACCTACCTACCTACG
The DNA here is from genome assembly GCA_005406045.1 of Adoxophyes honmai. Taxonomy (NCBI): domain Eukaryota; kingdom Metazoa; phylum Arthropoda; class Insecta; order Lepidoptera; family Tortricidae; genus Adoxophyes; species Adoxophyes honmai. The sequence continues at coordinate 109,383 of BHDV01065359.1, forward strand.
TGAAAAAAAAATAAAAATAAAAATATTTTGTTTGTAGATTAAAACTTATTTTGCAACAGGCTCGGAATGGTTTTTTTCTCCAACAGCCTTAAACAATTATCGGGGATACTCATAAAATTGTTCCATAATTTGAAAGTCCGGATGCAAATAATTTAATGAATCAGAAATTATTTAGACCGTCGCCCCGCCGCCATCAAGCAACGTCGAGAAATGTTTGTTTAAAAGTCGGTTAAACAGAGTTCAGAGGCATTAGTAGGTAATATTGATGTTTGCAGCCTACTTTCATATAAATTACGAGTAAAAGTTTGTTGTTTATTCAATTGCACGAGCCATTAACGTTTTTATTAAAAAAGTTTTCGTATATTTGAGGTAGCGATTTGTGGTAATCGCGGCAATTTGTTTACCGGCCTTTATTCCGCATTTGGCATGAATAAATAACGCGGGTGCGGGCCTCGAGACGTTGCCGGCAACTTAAGTTTGTTGTGACGTGGACGATCTGTTAAGAGGCTTACGACAATGTGCTCTTGCGAACGATTAAGTATTAATCCTCGTCTCGGAGGACGGCCGTAAGTCGATAAAAAGTTATACCCGCTCAATTGTAACTAAGAGTACATTCGATTTCTCGTCATGATTGGAGCTGATGGTGTGTTGTTTCTCGCGCTGTCTCTAAGTTCTGGAGTACCCAGCCTTATTGGAGCAATAGAAATACAGTCTAGTAAGTGGTACAATTTCAATTTATACTTCTTTTCAGTGCCTCGCTATGAATGCTACGCTCTGACGTTGACGTGTATTCATACATTCTCTTTTGTCACGTCAGGTTTTCTTTTGTGTGGTATGTCCTTTCTTTTTGGTAGAGCAGTGCACGGCACGATATTATTTGTAGATATAGGTACGGTGTGAATCGCATCACCACGTATCAAAATGTAACGTGAAATTGGGGATCCGTGTATCCACAAACCGTTTTCACTATCAATCTGTTATTCTGTATGGTAATGGGATTTATGCCGTCTGATGTCTGATGCCGTCTGATTCAACTTTTAATAGTTTGTTAGTTTCTTATGTAGAAACTTAACTTCATAGTGATATTGCATTGATCGACAAAGGAAATCTTTAATCAACGTTCTGCGATGAGTCGGAAATCTATTAGTTCGACTGCACTTGTCTTAATCTAGTAACCCATGACTTCAGATTGTTTTAGCAGGCACACACTAGTTATTTAAAAATTGTACGAGTACTGAATTATTACACTTACATTACATGTTCTAAAATCTAAATCATCCAATCCATGCTGTTTAAAATAATTTTTGGATATGAACCCTTCTTTGCTTTGCCTAGCGCTTTGCTTGACTGGGTTGCATCCACTTTGTTGTCAACTCCCCGAAACCTGGTTGTATTAAATTTGTCTAGCCCCGCGGTTTCGTCGCAGACGCCATGAGCACTTGGATATTGCATTTTTCCACCTTTATCTTCCACAAAAATCCCGTATTTTACGTACATTTCTTTGGGCATTATTCAATTTTACGTTTCCAGTCAGACGGCTGGAAAAAGATTTGAGAGAAACAAAAAAATAATCGTCCGAAACGTTGCCCGGGGAGTCGAAAAGACATCCATCATTCTTTTGTAACGCTGTGCGGCTGACGTAAAGGATTTACTCACGTGCGCTCCTGCGCGGGAAAAAGTGTTGCCCAACCCTTGCCGATGTAAACCTGCCTTTTAATAATATCCTTACTGCTTTTCACTTCTTTTCAAGAGATTTTACACATCAGTAACTAATTGACGGGAAATTGCAGTGCCTATTTGTGCAATACTTATACATACAATCACACCTGTATTCCTAAATGGGATAGGCAGAGCACACAAAACGATACATAGACAAGTCATGCCCTTTTCAAGTTCAGTGGCCATTTTTTTGTTACTAGCCTGTCGCCTAAAGTATACCTAGCATTATCATAATTATGCATTTTCATAGTCACATTTTACGACCTCCACGGAAGAAATGGAATACGTATGATTGACTATTTTTCCTTTGTAATACGTTCGCCTAATCCCTGTTACTAGGAATTGTAAACAAATTCTCATGTTAAAAATTCACCGAGCACCTATTCTTTTACCATTCAAACTTTATTTAAAGTTTCTACAAAAGCTTAGTCTACGAATGAATTGTTAATGTAAGTCATAAATCGACAGGGTTGTAAGATCACACCTTAAATTTACGTAAAAATAACCTTTGCCCCTCGATAAGATAATGTGTGGCACGTGGAATAAATTCCCCTTGAATTTCGATATTAACGTCTACTTATCGAACAATACCTCGCCTCTAGTTCGAGCTTAAATGGAATTTCCATGTAAAGCAGTTGACGTGACATCACAGAACTATGTTATCTTGTACGCAGCACAGCAGCGCCTAATAAAATAATAATTCACATGCTGTGAGCGAGACATGCGTCGATAGGCATGACTAAGACAGTTAGAGTAATATATAAATTACTTATTATTCTTTGATTTTATGAATGGATACGTCACGCCTATATTCCTAGATGGGGTGGACAAAGCACATGTATGACCAGCTAGTAGGTAAGCTGCTAAACGCGCATTGCTTAGCTGAGGGGCTACGGACTAATTCGAAATTATCTCCAGCTAAACTTGGTTTCAAACATGAGTTATCCGTATTTTCCATTACGACACGTAACTAAATGTTCGCGACCCGTTCATTTGTGTGAAAACTAAATCTATTATTACAATGAAACATCTTATTACTCGTAATTAACCAAAATTGGTTGACAGCTGCTTTTGACACAGAAAGAAAAAAATCCTTTGGGTATTTAAAAAAAAAACTAAGTATCTTCTTTAAGTCAGTCTCGCCTCATACCTGTGATAATAATTTTAGAATAATATACCCTATTCCCTATTATCTGTGAACAAAAGCGTACAATTCACACTTCCAGCCCATCCTAAATCCCGTAACAACGCGCTAGGCGTTAAGTTGCGGCGCGGGGTAACTAAGCGTTAGACCTCACGTTTGATCTGTGCCTGTGGAATACGCCCGAGCGCATCTGCTTGTCAATATTCTTTGCGCCTGAGTGCGTCATTGTACCTGCCGAATTTGGGAGCGCGTTCTCGAATCATATGTAGGTACCGAGTAAATTAAACTATCATCTATCGATGTAATTTCTCACAGACAAAATAAATACAGTTTGGGTTTTATTTATCGCATATACATGTTAAAAAACATAATACATGTTCAAAAGGTTAAACAGGTTTCCCATTCGTATTTCAATGACGACTTTTCCATGTATAGTCTTTTATCTTTATTCATTTCGGGACTTTATTCATGTATCATGTCTTAATGCTTTATTATCCCATTAGAATAGGCCTGTCCCGGATATTATGTCTTCCCTGGGGCTGTTAAATGACCCGTGAGCACCTGAATCGTTTTTCCGACCAAATTCTAGATACAGGCTGCGACAGAGAAATAATGGCCCTGGTAATTATTAGGACATTACTTTCAAATGAGATATCTCGCCGTTAGCTCAAATGGAATGTGGGTAACGGGAGGTAAGGTCATGATATTGAATGGTAACATTGTGTTAACAATAAAGTCTGTGTTAGCGATTTTGCTTATAACAAACCACTACTTTTTTTAATTGCTTACATACATATTATTTCAAGATAGTTTCAAGGCAAGAGAATGCTCATGACATAAATGTCACAGCGTAGCGTAGCCTAGCGTAGCCTAATAAGTTAAAGATTTTACGTTAAAAGTTTTTAGACATATCAATTTCTAGAAAGAGCCTTCCTGAGCCGCTTACATCCAGTGGTTTTCTGGTACTTACTTTAAAATATTATTAGTCAACATATGAAATTATCATTAAACTTCTTAACCTGCGCCCTCTTCCTGCGCTCAAGTTACTAAGAGGTGCAAAGACACCGTAAGTGCAACAAAACCACAGCGGAATTATTATTACCGTAACTTAAACGCGAAAAACCGCGCCTAATTGCCTTCCAGTAAAATATTTTATAAACGAGACCACTTTGACACGTCGTGTTTAATTTGTGTTCGTCAATCAACAAACTCTGTACAGGCTTTTATGAGCGAAATATTTTTTTTTTACAGCGGTCGGTGTTAATAGGCAAAACAGAGTGTCAGTTTCAACATTTTTAGAAAAAAATTGAACATAAATCTTGTTAACATTTTTTTGAAATCTGATAGTGAGTTTTAAATTTAAAAAGGTTTGTTACTTTCGTAATGAGTCTACAGTAATTTCTTTATACTGCAAGCTCAACTCCAAGTACAGTTTTATGTACGAAAAATAAAACATTTTTTGTATAAATAATGATTTTGTTGAACACATATTTGAGTTCACGTCTGATATTACATGTTGTGTTACGAAATTGCGTTGACTCCCGACCCGTGAGCTTAATAACAGCACTGAGCCCTTGTCTAATATGAATATTTATCAACGTCGGGACCCCGATACCAAACGTTGATTAAATAAAGGATTAAATATTCTTCAAATTTGTTTTCACCATAGCAATTTCTGAATTTATTGGGAGCCGAATCCGAGTGATTTACGCTTCGTTTCGACTGGGACCTATCAAAATATTATGTTAATTTTTTAACGGCATTTTTCTTAATAAAGAGTCATTGAAATTAAAAATTGATGAAAGTATTCACAATTATGCCTTAGGTGTAATAAAATTGAAGTGACTTGCTCTGAAACTTGAACTACTAGTCTCAGAAATAGACAAAAGTGTGATACAATATATGCTGATACTAAGGCCTGTTCAATTTACTAAGCGGACACACAAAATTTATTATTTTTATGATTTTATTTTCGCTGTTATGTCTTAATTTGGCTAAAAATATTATTAAAACGAAAACAAACAAAATACCATTTAATGAAAAAAAAAACTTAATTACATCGCTAAAAATTACAGACTTTTATTCGGATACTACGCATAAGTGCTGCACTTCACTTTTTGACACTTTTCGACTAGCTGTAACCCAGTTTTTTTTTAATTCTTCCAATGATTTTGTTTCACGATCATCCTTTCTTAAGTTCATCTTCACAATAGCCCAGTACCGCTCGATAGGACTGAGCTCCGGACGATTTGGTGGACTGTGTTTTTTTGAGTGAATTCAATGTTTTTTGAATTTAGTACCTCCACTGTCGGCCCAGCATAGTGGGAAATTACCAAATCAGGCCAAAACAAGGGTGGGATATTGTGTTTCCGATAGACGGCAATTAACCGTTTTTGGATGCATTCTTTTCTGTATATTTCACCGCCAATAGTGCCTGTTGCAAAATAAGAAACACTTTTGAGGCCACAGGAACAGATTGCCTGCCAAACCAGGTCTTTCTTCCCGAATTTATCCATTTTAATAGTTCTTCCTCCTCGGGTACAGACTCTCCTACGACGGCATTGTAGTATTGGGGCCCCGGTAATGTACTGCTATCATATTTTACGTAAGTTTCGTCGTCCATTAAAATGCAACGAGATTTATCTTTTAGTAAGATGTTGTACAACTTCCCGCACCGTTTTTTCGATCTAAATTTGCTGTTCTACACTTCTTTTCGGAATTTTATGCTTTTCGTAGGTTCGTATATGTATATTTTTTAATATTTTGTACTGTACCTACGCTGACGCCAACTTTCTGGGCAATTTCACGAACGGATAGATAATTTAGCGATTTTAACGGCCGCATTACATTTTCGTCGACTTGAGGATTTTCCGGCCCGTTTCCGTGTCTAGATTTCGGTAAATCTTCGAGAGTATGATGCTCTCCAAATTTTTTAATGATTTGGTACATCGCTGACTTGGAATATTTGTACATTTTTGCTGTTTGTCGCAGTGAATACTGCACTGTATACCATTTTTGCACTATTAATTTGCGATTATCTAAATTAATACGCTCAATCGCGAAAAATAGTTAAAAATGAAAGAACAAATATGTCGCAATTGACGAAGATGGATTTGCTAATATCATTGCTGCCAATAGTATATCAATTGATTACGAATTGTAAGTTTAAAAGACGTTTAAGCGTGTCCGCTTAGTAAATTGAACAGGCCTTAGCTTATTACTACTACACCATCATATTTTCCAAACCAAATCGACACAATATAAAGCTAATTAAATTAGCATTGGGAACCTTGACGACTCGGTAATCATAGCGAATTATGCTTATAGATATACGAGTACAAGTCTTCACAACAACTTCCAGCGTACGTTATACTCCTTAGTTTATTATTATAGTGAAAATATACACAGATAACTTCCCACTTGACGTAGCGCCAGCCAAAAAGGTCATGGTAGGTAAACAAACATTTTGCGTTAACTGCCCGGCCAATAGGGTCAGGGTAAACAAACCTAATAGTGGGTCGGCATCATATACGATCGGTTTATTTAAAGTCACTTCCTTACTAATATAACCTACATAAAAATGGCATTTAGTTGAACTGTATTTTGCAGTTTCGATGGAAGTGTAGTAAGTGCTGATGCGCTCGCTTCATTGATAAGTATTCTGTGACGGCATCTCCATTTGATTTTATTTTTTAAGCTTGGCCACACCGCAAGGTCCGAGAGAAGTCTGCCTGTCTTCTTATGATTCTTCTGGTTTAACAGTAACAGTGTAAAAGTAAGATGACGATCGCTTCCTCAGTGTCGCCCAAAGCATACCTAAACCTAATTCCTTAGGCCCTTAGTTACCTACCTACGTATACAAAATGTAATTATCGTAAGAGGACTTATTTCTGTTACAGCCCTTTATTGAAAATTTACAAGATTGGGGGAGGGGGATGTTCCATGTTCCTTCAGATCATGGCTTTTGTTAATTAATCTTATAACGATGATTTGAATAAACTTTCACTACCCTAAATTAAAAAGGTTTCAATAAAATTGATTGATAGATTGTTTTACTACTAACCACAGAATAGTATAGGCATAATAATTAATAATACAGCAACGGTCTTGGCCTACGACTATATTAGGAGATTGTAATTAAATCCAAATAATTCGACCGTCTTCGAAACTTCGCAGATTAAGTTCACTTGTACCAGATCATTTCTCCGTGTAGTGGTCAGACGATCCCAGTACCGCGGATATATGAAACGGAGTCGAACTGAAGTTGGGTCATTAGCCTGAGTTTGAAACGGTTATTTTACTTAGCCCGGTGATTTATCTGTTTCCCGGGCTAATGATTCAGACCTAAATGCTTTATGCGAGGTTTGTGTTTGATTACAGTTTAACTTAGAATTTTAATTGCCCAAGCAGTTTACTTTGGAAGTGCTCCCGTTGAGTAGTAATGTCTTTATTATGAAGAAAGGGGTGATAAAATTGACTGAAACGGATATTGTGATGAATTATCCTAATTTACATTTCCATTAGCCGTATTGAGTATTGTCTTTGTCTCGTAGATTTTGACTTGACACTTATTTCGGATTGAACGGATTAATTCAGAATTAATTTTAATAGAAATATTTCGAACGGTTGATCTGTAAGGCTGTTTGTGCTGACACAAACACTAGTTCCTAAAAATCAAGATATTATAATGAATGACTGTGAGATTCTCACGAGATACAGAGTTTTCTCCCTTGAAAGCAAAATCTGTCTGTGTTCCGATTTAAAATGGTATCGTTTCCAAACAATATCGTGAAAAATTACAAAAAAAAAATACACAAAAAGCGCAAGGGAATTCCCAAACAAAATAAATCGTTAGCTACACGGTGTTTGCAATCCAGGTCAAATATATTCAATAGCAATGAATGCCCACATTTATAAAAGGGAAATTCGATCTTGGGACCCTTACGTGAGGCGAAACCGGAAAAAAGGGCCGAAGTGACGAATGGCTCTGTCCTACGTCATAATTCTTTGTTGGGATATGAAAAATTGCGTGTAAATGTACACACGCTGTACTAATTATGAGAAAAAACCTCTCTCATTTGTTTCGTAAAATATCGGAGCAATCAATTTCCCTCGAAGTTTGTGGCTTACTGAATGAATAGGCTTTCCGAGTCCAAGCTCAGTTTCGTGCCGGCCTTTTCGGAAGATTTCTTTTTATTTCCTTACCAAAGTTAGGGTCCAGTTTTTTTACGTAGCTTCAAAGACTTCGCAACCCAAAGGCAATTTGATTGGTGGAGGTATTGGGACGGAATGCTTTTATATTTATTGAATTAGATGGATCGAATTCAAACCTTTAGCGTGCGCGGTGGGACAGGTTCTCAGAATCTGGGCAAAGTACTTTATAAAGTGCGTATCGTTTTTTTGTGCGCCGCAACAGATCCGCCCAATTAGGGATTATATGAGCGCAGATTGAACGAGCAATTATAAATAACAATAATTAATCATCCCGCGATTCTTAATTAACACGCAGATTACGAAATAATTAATCAAAGTGTCGTAATCATAAATCATGGGAGCCTAATTTCACGCTCCAAAAACTGTTTGTCTGACAGCAAATAAAAAGTAAGTTTACAAGTTTCTGTCGTAAATTTGGTCGAGAGATTATCTCGGCTCCTCGCGGCCTCAGTTTTTGTATAGAGAAAAGTGGCCGGTATTCGGCTTCGGAGACTGTCATCTGTTGAGAAAAATTGCTCTTCTGATCTTGACAAATGCCGTACTCGAGCCGCTAACTTTGCGGAGGCTAGTGCGCGTATCGATCTCTTGTGTTATACTTAGACTATACAACACGGCATGTGATAAGTATTTTTGAACTCCCTTTATTAATTGAGTGTATTTAGTGTATTGCAAGTCAAATGTATTTCATTTTCTGCAGTCAAATTGTCATAAAACTGAGTGTGAATACGTAAAGTATTAGTAAGTCGAGTTTGTACCCCAAAGTCATTTATATTTTAGTATTACAATACAAGCTTCCATAGGTACGCAAAGAGGTTCACAGAATGTTAGCCAAAGGGATTTATTGAAACTGGACAAAATTCAACTTATAAGTAATGTGAAATTACCGGTAGGTATTGTAGATTATTATTATCATATCCAGAATATCTAGCACAGCAGATTCTCTCTTTCTTTTTATTTGACCTATAGTCGATATTTATCTTGAAAACTGTGCCTACGTTTGGAGAAAAATAAATAGAAACATGTTATCGTTTGACGTCAAATAGAGCACTTCTGCAAACATAGTTTGTTTGAAAAGTGTCGTCCCGTTTTCCGGTCTGGGGCTATATTAAGCAGCGGAGGCGGTCGTACAGCTGTTCCATTTTTCGTGTTTGTCATTGTTTTTAAACCTGAGAGCCACGACCTTTCGTTGTTTTTCTAATCCGAAATCCGTTCAAATTGTTTTTGACATCGTGCTCCAATCAGAATGTTTCATATCTAACCTAAAAATAATACTCTCCCGGGTAGGATTACTCATAACAACAGAGGGGTTTTAACGTTACATTTCAGTTTTATATAACGGAATGTATTCTACTTATATGCCATTTACAGGGGAAGCTTGACGTGGGCGTTAGACAGGCGTCATAAGTGCCTTCATGTGTTGTTGTAGGTACAATTTTGCAACTTTACTGGCTTCTGCAGCATGTTGACATCTAAATAAAAAGGAACTTAAACAAAACAATTTTATTAGGATCAGTTTTTTATTGTGCTGTTACTTGCCAACAAGCCAACGATACCTTACATTACTTTCACTTAAAAAAAAATGTGACATAGCTAGTTCTTTTCTTGCTTATTATTACTTTGCTAAAAGCCTTTAATAAATCTTAACTTTATATACCTACTAGCTGACCCGGCGAACTTTGTTTCGCCTGAGACAATTAATGAGCAGACTTTTGATTTAAAAGTACTGGGATAGCATGAGTTACATACGGTCGGGTCGCACAAACACGACTTTCTTTTATGTATTAGTATTTTATGTCTTTTCCCTGGAGGTTTGAAGCCTATTGAAGCTACCTCCCCACTACATTTCAACCAAATCTGTACAGCCGTTCTCGAGTTATGAACAGTATTATTTTATAGGTATACATACATGTAGAGGAAAACAATATGTCAGCATTAACTCAAGAACGGCTAAACCGATTTAGATGATTTCGGATTAGTTTGAATCGTCACAACCGTGGTTAACAAAATAAGTATTAAAAAAGTCATAATTTGAAATGCTGACATATTGTTTTTAGGGTTCCGTACCCAAGGGGTAAGCACGGGACCCCATTACAGATGTAGTGAGAAACTATTTTCCTTCGTAAATGTTCGGAAAAGTTCGTATTTATCGTTTTATTACTTAAAACAATTACAATTATTATTCAAAACTGAATATTTACCATATATTTTACGGAATGAATTCCCGTTAAAATGGGCACCGAAGCTATTTGAGAGAAAACGATAAATACGAACTTTTCCGAACATTTACGAAGGAAAATAGTTTCTCACTACATCTGTACTGACACTTCGCTGTCTTTCTGTCTGTCTGTCTGTCCGTCTCTCATCAGGCTGTATCTCACGAACCGTGACAGCTAGAGAGTTGAAATTTTCAATATACCCACTTAATTGACTACGACAGTTTCATGTACCTATGTTTTTAATTTGATTAAAGTTATTAATTTCACGTTGTTCCTGTCGTTTAAAATACTATGTTACTTAGGCAGAGTTCTTATTTTTTAGCTATTCTTTCGATTCGCATCATAAAAGTAGGATATTTTTTTTTTTTACATTTAAGTCGGTTCGATTATTCGACAAAGCAAGTAATTTTTAGAAAGTTTATCAATACGGAATTACTGAATTTTAAAAATAAGATAAAGTCTTCTTTGAGCAAAATACCCTATCTACGATATTTAAGGTACTTCCCCTTCATGGCCCATTACTTTGGAACACCCTGTGTAATTTTTAGAAAATCTATCAATACAGAATTACTAACTTTTAAGAATAAGATAAAGTCTTCTTTGAGCAAAATACCCTATCTACGATATTTAAGGTACTTCCCTTCATGTTCCATAACTTTGGAACACC